>VUYV01000019.1:2910917-3331693 GCA_008711295.1 Anarhynchus alexandrinus
CAGCCTGACCCACCCGGTCCCCGGGCTGCCGGCCACCTCCCAGCCCAGCCCAGCCCGGCCCGGCCCGCCTCCCTCGCCCGCCCGCCGGAGGCCCTCCGCGCCGCGCTCCAGCCCCGCGTGGCCCTTCCCCTCCTCCCCCGCGGGGGCCCAACAGCCCTCGCCCCGGGCCCCTCCACAGCACGGCCCCGCGCCCTTCCAACATGGCCCCCATTCCTCCGCCCTCAGCGCCCACCCGCCGGCGCAGCCCCGTCCCGGTGCGGCAGTTACCGTGGGGCGGCGGCGGCGGCAGGCCGGGCGGGGGCGAGGGTGGCGGCAGGCCGGGCGCCGGGCCCCCCCTCAGGAAGGACGGCACGAACTCGGCGGCGTGGACGTTGGGCACGAAGGGCTTGGCGTTGACGTTCAGCTGCCGACTGAAGGCCGCCCCGAGCAGCTCCTGCTGGGCCTCGGCCTCCGCGGCCGGCGGGGCAGACGCCGGGCCGGCGCCGCTGCCCGGCTCGATGTCCGCCTGATCCCAGCAGTCGGGAGCCGAGTCGCTGCTGCTCCCGCTGCCGCTCCCGTTCGCCTCCATTTTGTGGCTACCCCACAAGCCTCTGCGGCCTCGAAGCGTCTCCCAGCGTCCGGGGTTAGGGGGAAGCCGGCGGCGGCACCGACTCAGCACTCGCTCCGGCGATTCCGCGTGTACTCCACCGCCCCGACGCGAGCGCAGTATGGCCTCCCTGAGCTCCCGTACCCCCTCCCCACAGCCTCCCCTGCCGCCATTTTAGTAGTTTTTAGCTCCGCGGGGCCTCGTCCCACAGTACGGCAGCGGCGAGGCGCGGGAACTACGGCGCCCATCGTGACTTGCGCGATCCCCTCGTGGCCCACCCCCGGGAGAGATGGGAAATGTAGTTGCATGCGTTTTCTGCGGGTTAAGAAACTACAATTCCTGTCAGCCTTTGCGCTCGCCTTTCCTTTCTGCCGTCCCCGCCTCCAATTCCGGGGGGGGGAGACGGGACATGTAGTTGGCGCCAACGCCTCAGGCGGGACAAGAACTACCCGTCCCGGCAGGCCAGGCGCCCGCGCTCCCTCAGGCCACGCTCGCGTCTTGCCCCCAGCTCTCTGGGAAATGCAGTTCGCAAAGGCTGCGAGGAGACAGCGCCGCCGGATGGCAGCCCCCCGTTCCCTCAGCCCCCCCGTTCCCTCCCCCGGGGCCGCCAGCCGAAGAGAGCGGGCCCGGCGTGGGGTGTCACCTCACTGGATTCCCGCCTCCCTCAAGGACTCGGCGGCTGGAGTCAGGTGAAGACGTGCTCGTTTTAGTGTTAATCTATGCAAAGTTTTACCAACTTAGTCCTAGAAAGTGTCGGTGTGGAGTGACAACACAGTGAGGGCACCGGTGTGGGCTCAGTAAACCTCCCAAATGAAGATTTCGGAGCACACGTGCTCTCACGTGAGGTGAGAACAAACGTTTCCGTACGTGTCCAGCCATAAGTTGACTGGATACATTAAAAGTTCCAAATTTGGCGATTCTACAGCACACTTTGACTTGGGTATTATTTAAAATAAATAATTAAAACCCCCATAGTTAAGCCAAATCAGTAGGACTTGTCAAGTACTGAGGCCCTTGACTAGTTAGACTATGAGAACTTATGAAAAAAAAACCAAAACCAAAATAAACACACCCAAAAAATATCCTTGAAGTAAAGTACATTTGGAGGAGACAGGGAGCAACAGAAGGGAAACGAGTAGATTTTGGTTAGTAGGCTGCACGTGGCTGTGGCAGCATTTCACCTCGGAAGGTTCGGCATAAGCATTTAGACAAAGCGAGTGCTTGGGAGAAGGGAATTTCATGGAGTGCTCACATGCGAGGACTGAGTCATCTGCAGCATTATTTATATTAGAACACTGTAGGGCAGGTTACGGAGTTGTTTTGAAAGCAGACGGGCTTAGAACTAAAATAAAGATCTCCGTTCAGTAGAAAATCTGGTGCAGTTTTGGTTGGAGAACTACACAAATTCCCCCAAAGTGGCATTTACGTAACACAATCCTGACACAGGAACCAGATGGCTTCTGGCTGCACACCAGCAGGCACATGTACACCCTTGACAAGCAGAAAATTCTACATGGCAGGTAATACATGTGTGTTAACGGAAAAATGTGCTTCCAACTGATCATATTCAGGGAAAACACTAGTGTACAGGGCAGCATTTATAAAAGGGTTTTTTTTTTTTAAAAGTCCCCATCAACACCACAGGTAATTTTGAAAGAAAAAAATGTAATTCACAATGAAAGACTATACACCTTGCTAAGTGGAAGTCTTTGCTTCAAGCACCAAGAGCTTACCCTCAGCAGAGCCTAAAGAATGAATTTTAAAGACCTTGTGAAAGCTGCTCTTTGGTTATTCTCTGGTGCAGATCTCCTTTCCAGTTTTAGGACACACATTGCCAGGGCCTCTATTGTTCAAAGTTGAGTAAAATTAAGGAAGATTCTCACCTGTGTTCCTGTTGTAATATTTAGAATTTTGTTAAACTACAAGTAAGTTTCTCAGCTATGTGGCAATCATGTTTCTGTTTTAAAAAAAAAAGTCATATGCAGTCCCACTGAGGACTGGGATAGAAGCAGTAGTAGGATATGATCCTTTTATCAGGGCAGGGGAGGAAGCAGTTAGAAGGAGAGCTACAGGAATAAGAAATAAGTTTCCTAAGCAGCTAATGAACACCTCAATATAGCACTCTACACTCACTAGAGGTTTGTTGGTTGGGTTTTTTGTTTGTTTAGTTGTTTTTTTAAAATACTAAGCTTTGATTGTTATGTGACATTTATTAACCAGTAGGTATCTGATACATTTCATTTAGTATGGAAACAAGGTAACACCATTTGGAACAAAGGAGTGCATGCGTTACTACTGTTGAATAATAGATAAAAATCCAGTGGAAACCAAGCTTCATGAATTCTGCTGACAGAGGAGTGGCTTGTTATTGTACGCTTTTTACCGCCATTATGAGCATTTATAGTTCAGGTTTATAATGACTGCAATGCTGTGTTGCAAGTTTGTTTTTATTTGAGCCTTGACACAGCCTACAAGTCAGGAAAGGCCTAACTGGAGGCAGGTACTATATTTTCAGAGCAATTAAGACTTACCTTAAGAATAACAGCTCACAGAACATGTAGGCAGCAATTCTTACATACACTTTGACATTCCTTAGACAGGCTTCTTGAAGGCTTTTGAAATGCAGCTTCATTCTGCCAGCTCCAAAAGTACTGAGTTGTGATAATTTTTTGGGGGATAGGGGGTGGGGAGTGGGGCCAAATATTTATTTGATCAGAGGTATGGAAGTGTATATTACCACTGATTTCAGAGGAAAATAATTACTTGTGTTATTCAACATTCCTTCCTTCCTTGACAGGTACTTATTCCCTAGGTACTTGCTAGGATATAAACAATTAGTCCACAGAATTTCCGAAGATGACAGATGTCCTTCTGAGTGTACAAACTTGTTTTGCAGGCTATGTCGCACCTAGGAATTGTGTAAACTCAAACACCAAATTTTTAACAGGGCTAGTAGTTTGTTTTTCCACTTACGAACAGCTGGTACTCAAAACAAAACCGAAGTGGAATCATGATAATTTTACTGGCAAAATATCTACAGGAATGTGAATGGTCATGTTCTCTTGAAGTTTTAAAGCATTATAAAAGCTTTTCTTGTTTAAATCTATTTTGCATCAAAATGTTTAGAATAAATATACTAGCTCTTCATTTAATAAATACTAAAAAGCTTTTCTTATTGAGAACCACCCATATAAATCCATCATCACATCACGACAGACTTAAATTATCAAAGCACTGCTTAGAAAAGAAGAGGCTGGACGACCTCAGGGTTTACACGTGGGGATTGGGGTGCAGAGAAACTGGCTCCCCCGCAGTCGCAGCTCTACCTCTCCTTCTGCTACCTTCTAGCTCTTGTTAGACCCTTTGCTGAGTCAGTTTATCTCATTAAATTTAGCAACAGAACAATGCACTTTCTTTTTCCTCCTGGGTTACTTGGATGAATCAACTCTTAAGAGGTGTTTGACAAATGCCAGAGCTGGTATAAAGTGAGAATTGTGAGCAGGACTTCTTCTTTAGTGAGAGCAAGCTATTTACATGTTAAACTATTTCAGGGTATCTTCACCACTGGTTTGCAGCCTGTGATAAGTCAATCTCATAGCAGTGAAACAGAGGTCCTCATTCATATGATATTAGGAATAATATTCTGTACTTTGGTAGTAACTTTCATCCAAGGTTCTCACAAGCACTTTACACCCGAGCAGGTATACCTATGGAATACCAATGTTTTAGTTATGTGAACTGAAGCAGAAAAGAAAGATATATTTCACTAGAAGGCTTCAAACAGGTTAACAGCTTCAGGCAGTTGACAACTAGTAAGCTTATTAAACTCCATAAAATAGCAGCAGTCTAAGAAAGAAGAAGAGTGGTTTTAGGGTACTGGGTTATGAGTGAATGGACTTGGTTTACCCTGAGATCAGATAAGTTCCCAAGCTGCTGCAAAATGGGAAAGAAAGCGTTTGGCTGAGATTGGGAGGAGCAGGAAAGGAATAAGACTTCCCTTTCTGGTGTGGCAGCAAGCTGAAATCCAACTGACGCACTGTGACCCATGCCCTGAAATTTAAAGGTATTAAAATACATACATTAGTTATGCACTTAAATGAGTAGCCTGATATTTAGAATTGCTTTGAAGTCAGAATGGGCTTTTAAAAAAACAAAGCCAAAAGAACAAGTTATTTACCCACGAAGAAGAAAAGACAAGAGTCACAAGGTAAATTATTAAAAGAAAAATAAAGGAAACTGCTCAGCTGTGAAAGTGCCATTCTAGAAGCATAGGTCTTTATCTGAGGCTTATGTGAAAGAAAAAGACATTCTAGAAATTAAGTTTAGCATTACTTAGAAGAAGCAGGTGGAGTTAAATGAGTCCAGCAAGTTTCTTCAGAAAACATGGATTAAGGCTGTGCCTAAGTACAAGTGATATACCTCTCTTGAAGGAAGGCCATGTAAGAATTTTTCTAAATACCTTTTATTGTAATAATGCGGCCTGACACAGAACTGAAAATACTGAACTAGTTTAAGTTTGATTAGGTGCCAGAAGATTATAAATTAGTATTCTTAAACTCTGGAAAATTCTCTTTCCAGGTAGTTTGTGGAGATGTAGATGAGAGCAAAAAACACACTATGTTTTGGCAGGATGGCTTTTTCAAGCGCCAAATCTATCCTAAGCTTTGCTGGTGTTCCTGGAAGCGTAAGTGAATTACAAAGAGTCTTTTATATTTGCACAAGACCACGTATAATCTAAACTAAGATATCTTGACCCGGAAACACGTTTTCACTGATTTGTTTTTTCTAACTCTATTTAACAACTGCTGTTTCTGACCTATTACTCTCCCTCTGCTGGACACTCACATAATTGCTGCATGTGTGTTGTCTCACATTAATGTATTTTAAGCTATTTGATTGGAAGAGATTAAAATAAAAGTCTTCTTTGGTTTTCCAAATGTAGCACTACAGCATAAGCTCTCTTCCACAGTCCTGTTGTAGAACTACTCCAAGCTTTCAAAGGGGGACTCTTAAAGGAATTAGCAACCTAACTCTTACACATTTAGTTGTGGGTTGGTGATGAGTACTTCTGAGCCGGATTCTTCTTTTTGAGGTCTCCAATCTAGAGTTAAAGCCTTTCTTTTGGAGCAGTTAAAGCACATAACACAGGCTTCAAAAAGGGCATAAAATTAATTGGTTTTACTTTAGATAGCAAAAGAAATACATGGATCCATCCACCAAAATGCCAGTTTATAATTCTCTGTGTCTACCTCCTTATATCTCAAATACTTTGTGAACTCAACTCATTAGTTCTCAATGTGTCTCTCACTTTTGTATGTATACACAACCTTTCTTGCTCTTATATCTCTAGAAATAAAGACTCAAAGGTCATCTTTTTCAAAAGTGCCATCCCTTTTTTTCAGGTGACTTTAATTGGAGACTTAGAGTTCTCAGCTGTTTGATCTATTGATTAGTTAGCCTGTTGTTCAGATTTGAAAAATCTGTAAGTAGGGTGCTAGCCAGTTCTTTGTTCAAGGCGCCTCTCTTTGAATGCACAGTCATTGCAGTTTACTCCTTAGACAGAATTTCATCTGTGCTCTTGATACCATGACCATCCAGACTGATAAGTAGTAAGGGAAGGGCAGTTTAGGTAAGTAGTTTTGCTACCAAAACTGTTTGTTATGTGTGGGGTTTTTTGCTATCAAAGCTCAAAATAAACAAAGATGGAGGTTTAAGTGTGCATATTGTGAAGAATCCATACATAGTTTATAAATCTTATGACAGTTGAAAATGTTGTAAATAGCAGAAGGATTGCTTAATGTGGAAGGAATGTGCTGAGCAAAGAACGCACATCTAAGGAAGGGAAGAATGAGATCACTTTAACAATGTGTACAGTGACTGAGTTAGGATTGGAAAGGTTAGAGACAGGGGGGAATCTATTTTGAAGAAAGGCAGAGACTGTGTGGCTTTAGAGAACTGAAAGCCAGGTGTAGAATTGGTGGGAGGAGGCATCATGTCAGTTAAGATACTGAAGCAGCTGAAAATAAATCCTGTTAAGTACAATCCAGATTTCTGTTCAGCTGTTGTTATGTTTTCATCTTGATTAGCAAAATTCTAATTAGAAAAATAACCTTCTATTTTGTTAGAGTAAATTTGTTTTCACTCATACATCTGTTCGATGTGGAAAGTAAATATTACAAGGCTAAAACACGTAGATTCTATGGAAGTGATAAATGGAAACAGGATATTTCAGCTCCCTGAGACAAATTTGAGGATCTCAGGGGCTGGGATGCTGAGTTGACTGAGCAACAATGATAACTTTTAAGTGCTAGATCTTCAGGAGATGTTCTTCCACTGGCTATAAGCTAGTATTGTTCTAGCAGGAGACAAGTAATAGAGAGAATTTGCAATTCTGGATACCATCAAATTGTCAGTCTTGTAGCTTGATATAAAGGCAAAAAAATGCAGAAAAGGTGGTTAGCATTTAAAGTGAGACTTACAGTCTAACACAGACGCACAAGGCGAGTCCCCACTATCAAACAGAATTCAGCTGTACCTCATAATTTTTCTAGACTGTGTTAATAAAGAATGTTTTTGTGAGATAATGAAAATGCTGAACTTAGCACTGAAAATATCAATACAGGGTGGTAATGCAGGGTACGTAACATGCTGTTTATTCACACCCTTTCTTGTTGCAGTGACTCCCTGACATGGAGAAGCTCGAAGTTGCCACCTCCGCTGTTGGGTTCCATAACGTCTCTAGGCCAGATCTCCTGCCTTATCATGCGGTAAGAGTTTTATAACACTTATGTTTCATATGGAAAGTTTTACATGTTGTCTGTCTGTCTCCAGGGAGGTGGGAACAGAAAACTAGTTCCATGTGTGAGTTTCACATGCTTTCTCTTCCCTGTCTTAATTCTCCAGAATTCCAGTTGAGGGAGCATTTTGTTCATTAGAGATCCCTTAAGATTTTAGTTTTGGTAATGACTAAAGCAAAATGGTGTTATTGCTATGAAGAAAGAAAAACAGTGTCATGGGATTTTTAAAGCTGTTCTTCTATAGCTAGTTAACATGTTGACATTGTTGCAGAAAATAATTACTTCATTATGAAATTGTGAGAATGAAATAGTGAGCTTGTTTCTAAATAGGACTAATTACTCTGGAATTGTTCTGTGGCAGTATTTTTATTTCAGAGAAGGCAATTTGCATGGGGAATTATTCTGGAATAGGGATGGCTAACTCGATTACAATTTCCCTCCTGTCTTGAGAGAGAGCATCTATTGGCACTGTGATGATGTACATGGGAATTTGAAATAAAGTAATTATGTGGTACCTAAACTTGTCCACAAATACTGAATGGCTAGAGAATTTGGTTAAAATTGTCAGAAGAAAAATGCTTGTTAGACTCTAGTGTATGCCAAGCACTTTACATCATTCATAGGTGTTCATGCATATTTATTTTTGTTGTAACTCCATTACTCCTGTTGGCATTATACCACTAATTAGTTTTAGTTTGTTTTGTCCATCTGCAAAGTCACTAAAATAGTAGTATGTGGGAGATTATTTTTACAACACAAACTGTAGGTGCTTACATTAAGAAATTAAGAAAAAAAAAGTTTACATTCTGTAAAAACTATTGCACCATCATAAAAATGTCACTGGCATTCTAACAATTATTAGCTTAATTCAAACTTGCTGGCACAGTTACTGTTTTATGCATTGTTCTTGGTAGTTACATAACTATGTTGGCACATGTGGAATGTCAGACAAATGAAAAGGTGTCTTCTTTCCTCAGAGGGTTTATAGTCTATTAACACTGCTTTTCTGTGCTATGCACTTAATCTTTTCCATAAGTTGGTTCCTAGCCAAGTAAACACTGAACGTAGTAGGGGTTACAGAAGTTGTCTGAGATTTAGTTGACAATGTTTATACTATTGTTATTTTAATTACTATTTTTAAAGAACATTTTTCACTTAAGTTGTTTTCTTCTTTAATCTTTTTTGGAAATACCAGATGTAGCAACAGCAACATCACTCTTTTCAAACCAGTGGTCTAATTAAAATGTGCTGAACCAAACAGGCAAAATCCACATTGTTCTTGATTTTGCACTGTGCCCAAATGACATTAAACAATATTGTGTCTAAAAAGAGCATTGTTCTCTGTGCAGCTTGTAAAAGTTAATGGACATGATGAATCCTTTAATAACCCCTTCATTTTGTTATTAGCAGTGTGTACCCTATTCCTAGAACAGCTTATCTCTTCCTAGCCATAATGTTAAAGCATACTCTTAACAAAAGATGGATTTCTGAAAACAACCGTTTCAGAAAGTTTTAACACTTTTTTAGGAGTTAGCTTTCTGTAAGACTGCTGTTCCTCGAAGGGCAGTAACTTTTGGGAAGAAAAAGTGGTGGGTTTTTTGATCTCACAGACTTCTAGGATTGTTGTTATGAGGTGATTTATAAGGGACTTTTTTCTTTGGATTTTTTCTGTAAATAGTGTTAGAGAATTGGAGAGGACTCAGTCCAAGCTTGTACTATAAGACTTGACAGTGCAGGTTAGTTGCCTTAGTGAGTGGAAAAAAGAATTACACAAGCTACCCAGAAGAGCTGTGCCAGCACAAACCGACCAACGTAAAAGCAACTATACAGCCAGAAGAATTCCTTTGTCAGCCTAGCTAATGTTGTTTGTGAAGGGAATGTAATAGTCCTAGCAGAAAACTCTTTCTCTTGATAAGTGCTATGTAATTATGCCAGCAGAATTTCTGAAGTACATTCAGGCAAAAAAGCTGGCACAAGTATGAACAGAGAAAACACAAAGCAGTGTTAGAACAAAGTTTTGTTGTTGAAGCGATGTGTGTTAAATAGACCTTAAGTACTGTTCTGAGACATGAATTTCAACTGTTATGTTTTATTATTGACATAATAGTATTACTTTCTTTGATTTTCTGTTCAGAGTTTTCATTTTATTATTTCAATGTTGAAACTCACAATAGCTTTTTTCAAATACAAAATTCTCCTTACCTTTTTCATGTGATTAATTTCTGTCGCATAAGTAATACCAATTTAACACTTATTAAAAATGGGCACTGACAAGGATTTCTGGAAGTCTTAGGCTTCTCCAGATGTTTAAGGAAACCAACAGTCAAAGTTGGGTTCATGTCAGGAAATGCTCTGGCTGGATGCTCAATGCTTGGTATGCCTGTATTCTGCCCAAGCAGCATGTAACTCTTGGCCTTTTGCTCACATGATAGAAGGCTGTAAATCTAGAGAGCGTGTGTGTGTACAGCTCCAAAATACTGCCTCCTGGTATGTACTGTGCTGTACCTATCTGTACTCCCTTTGCCAATAAAAATTATTTGATTCCTTGAAATCCTGTTCAGTAGTTTGACAGTATGCTAAAATTACTCTTCTAAACAACAAATAGATGTTTTACTGCTTCCAGGTGTAGATTTGAAGTTGAGAGAGGAGTTTGTCAGTGGCTGATAATCACATTATAAGAGCGCACTGGTCTTTATAAATTGTCCCTGGGTGTCGCTCTTGAGTCAAATGAAAACATTTTAGAAGCAAATCTGAGAATTGTTTCTCCTTTACTTTCTTCTGTTTTTTCTGCAGTTGACACTTTTCTTCTTAAATTTATTTCCCGTTACTCTCTGTAACGGTGTCAACTCCAGCAGGCCAGCCTACCTTGTCTGAATTACATTATTCTTAGAGGATATCTTGGGGAGTTTATGAACTTAAGTTACAGTAATGTAACTGCAGAAATACCTCCCTGGCAACGCTTTGTGGATTTACAGTTAAATGACTGATTATTATATTTGATAAATGCTTTCTTATTTTGTACAACTCTATAATTTCTGTCACCCTTTTGGAGCAAAATCAAGTGACAAGGAGAAAGCATTTATTAATATCAACATGTAACTCTATTTGGAAAGCCAGTGCAAGCCCTGTAAATCCCATAACTGAAAAAAAGCTGAAATGTAACTTCACTGGTAAATAAGCCATATATTTATTATTCCCTAAAGGGAAATATCACTCACTGTAGGAGAACCAGTATCCAGTCATCTCAGACATTTTTTTTTTTTTGGTGTATGTGCACAGTCTACATGTAACAAAATAGTGTGCCACTTAGAGGATTTAATGTGTATTATACAAGGCAGTGGATAAGTTATTAAGATAACATAACTACAGTTTCTAAGTAACAATATCCTTATCTTAATGTCACTTAATGAATTTATTGTTAATGCTTCTGTTTTTTGTTTCATTGTTTGGTTGAATCAAATATTCTACTTTATAAACAGCTTCTGAATTCAGGTATTACGTCTCTCATATTAAAGCCAGTTGGTATAGTACACTTCTCCCAACAAAGTGCTTAAACGTTTGAGTTTTTTTTAATATTCACTTCATCCTATCAAAATTACTCAAAAATGAAGGTTGCACAAGAATCTTGTTAAGATAGAAAACATCTTCCTTACTCCTGTAACACATCATTTCCCCAAATTGGTTTTATTGCAAGTGCCATCACCCATCTACATAATAACTATCAATCAAATACATTTTCTTCTCACTGCATCAAATGATCCTCTGTTGAATGAGTTATCTTTTTCTGGCACAGCTTGAGATTTCGTTTTGAGAATGAACAACACAGTGTTTTAGTGAATTGAGAAAAAGTTACGTTGGATTAATTTCTGCTTTAATTTGCAGTATGCTTTTTAGAGGCATGGGTAGATAAGAGACGGTCCCCAAAAATGTAATTTCAAAACTACTCTATAGATATTTCTCTTCAGAAGTTCTGGGGAATGTGATGTGGCCAGTGAAAACATCAGGTGAGCCACAGGACATAGATTTTGAAATAAAGTGTGTTTTAGATGTGTAGCAAAGTCTGGCACTGGGAATTATTGCTTATCAAGATCTTCTGATCATATGCTTGCTTTTAGACCCTTGAGAAGTAGGACTTAAGAATGCTAGGATGTGCAGAAAACAAAGGCAATGTAATTCCTCATAGTTTTTCTACTGTTTGTCACCTCTGTTTTGTCATTACATACATCAATAAAACTATATATAGCTAAGAAGAAAAGACTGTGACTTGTATGGTGGTTGTTTACATGAATGACACATTAGAGACCCTTTACTATCATTGCTCCCCAGTTTCCCATGTGTGAAAAATGTATTGCTTAATAAGCAAGGATTTGTATTTTGGGGCACATCTATCAAAATAATTTGTTTATTTCTAAAGGCTGTAAGCTTTGGGAAATAATAGTTCAACCGTAGGAGGAAAATTATCACTATAAGAGACAGCAGTATTCTCCAGAGCTCTGATGAAATGAGCTGTATCTAGCCTTTTACTTGAGGGGAGGTTTCCTAGAGTTTGATTGAATAGATGAGACTTCTTAGTAATGTTTGAACTCTAACTAGCCGCATGGGAAAACTGTTTCTGACCAACTGGTTATAGAGAGTGTAAGCATATCTGCCACAATATCTTATTATACCATATACACAGTATCAAATAGTTAGACACAAATTAATTTCTACTGTACTTAGAGTTTGACAGGACTTTTAAAATGAAGACATTGGTGCATCAGTTCACCAAATTTGTACTTCTGTGGTAGACTTAGTTTCACATCCCCACTAGGTAAGCAGCTGTTTATCTTTTTTTCTATTCTGTTTCTGGCTTTTTTTCCAGGCCTTAGGTAGTAAAACTCTATGAACTGACTGGATTAACAAATTAAAGCTGCTTGCCATGTGGTCAGGTAAGCCCCAAAGCCCTTCCTTGTGCTTCAGAATACTGTAGAGTGAAGAGCAGGACTATCCCTTTCACTAACACCAAGACATTTAATCAGCTTAGCTGTACATAATCTAACCACATCTTTGGTGACCTACAGATCAGTCTTGCTAATGAGACATGAATTGTCTCTGTGCCAAAATAGTCTGATCTAGAATATAGCTCATTACATTTGATTGAAAAAATATTTCAGGAATCACAATATTAACACTTCTATGTATCATACAGCAGATGTATTAAAGTACAATGACAGCACGCTGTTTTGGAGAGAGAGGTATTTTGCATACACAAGAAAAGCCATTGCCAATAAGTAAAAAGAGATGCCCTTCTTCTGGGCTAAGAAAAGAGAGGAAAGAACTTAATAGCAATAAGTAAAGTAGTTGTGAAGACTCTAATAATACTATTTATGGTAGGAGTTATATCCTGTAGTTCCTTTAATTGTTAATTGTTTCACAAAGTAATGTCAAGTCTTACACTCCTCTAATATTTTTCCAAGGAGCCCTATATTTGGGTTACATCTACTGGGAAGCATCTCTGCCTCAAGGTAAAGCTACTTGTGTAGCATCAATAGATTACCTTAAAAATGTTTCACGGAACGGCACTGAGTTTGCAGTATCCCTTGAAATCTCTGCTGTTTTTTTTTTTTAATAAAATATTATTATCTTGTCTATGCAATTTCTTCAAAACTACTGTCAGTGTTGCTCTGTCAAAATGTGTGCAGAGGGTTACAGAAAGGGGAAGAATGTGCATTGCCTGGAGGACATAAAAATGTACAAAGTTACCATTGTCTACTTGCTTCCACAGCCCCTCTCAGCTGCTTTGTATTACCAGCGACACCCTCAGTAAGAGCAGCAGCTATGTGTTACTTCAGTTACTCTTCCACAAATGTTAGCTTCTTAATCTGCTTGAGAAAAGTAATGCTTATTTAAGCATAAGTTTCAAATCTAGAAATAGAATGTGTATTTTACATCTCACAGGAATGGTATTCCTTTTTTTTTTAAGATTGTCCAGAAAGATACTATGAGCTGGAAAGGAAAACATAGGTCCACATCATGAACCTATACCTCTTTGTTTCATCAGGCCACCCTGAACGGATTCGGACCAGTCCAGGCTACATTAGACTTAAGTGAGTTATTTAAGACAGTTGTTTGAAAAATTCTTGAGCGGTATTTTGAGAGCCATCTGGTTTTCTAGAAAAGATTAATCACATCTGTTGCATAATAGTATCTTTTGGAATGTATCTTACCTGTAAATTATCAATGATGTATTTTTCTTTGCTTTAGTAGAGCACAGAATCCTGAAGTTTAATTTCAGACTTCCTTTTGAACCTCAGAAAGATCTGAGTTCTAGAACTAGTCATCTTTCCAGAAGGTTCTTCAAGGGTGTCACTTTACATTTCAGAAGTGAAATTCTTAAGTTTCAGGGATGAAATCATGTCTGCATCAACTGCACCAGAGAAAGTATTCTTACTATCGAGTGTTAACTTAAATGATTGTTGTGTTGACAACTTCAGTACATTTTCCCTGGAATTTAGAAATCATATTTGGGCATAGCAATGGTGGGCATAGAGAAGCAATGTTATAAGCAGTGTGTATACCCATTCTAGACATATCTTCTTATCTCTTTTGTTCCTTTTAGATCAACATTTCTGTCTTTAAGCCCATTCTTCAGTTTTTACGAATAGTACCATATCATACCAAATATGTATCAGTTGTAGGATATACATTACAGTAATAAATAGAGCAGGAGTGCATGACTCATACTTTGCATGGGTTTAATAATTTTCATTGAAAGCGCTTAGTGAATTTTAATAAAATTATTTTGTACTGTACCTGTGAAGTAGATAAATATTACCCATGCAGGTATGCAGGAAAGTTAGACTAAAGTTTTCCAAAGAAAGCTACCTCCTTCAGACAATACCTTTTGAAGATACCTTGTAAGTATCTGTGTGCATTCTTGTTTTAGGCCTGTTTTTTTTTCAAGACAGTAAAGGAACTACATGCATTGATTTCTGGGGTGCTAAGCATTGTTTTTTACTCTTTGGTCAGTGATACAGAATGTGGGTGCATAAGGAAGAAGTCACAGATGCATCTCACTAGGATCTCTCTTCCATTAAAAAAAAAATAATCTGAAGACGACCTGAAGTGGCACATAAAAGTGTTCTGTTTAACAGAACATATTGCCACCAAGCATTTCAAGGTTTCTTTCTTCATGGTAACAACACTGAACTTTAAGGACGTTATCAATTATCATTGTTCAAGCTTAGTATTATCTGTGTTGCCTACTTGGGATTTCTACACGCTATTTAACAGCAGCNTCTCTCTTCCATTAAAAAAAAATAATCTGAAGACGACCTGAAGTGGCACATAAGTGTTCTGTTTAACAGAACATATTGCCACCAAGCATTTCAAGGTTTCTTTCTTCATGGTAACAACACTGAACTTTAAGGACGTTATCAATTATCATTGTTCAAGCTTAGTATTATCTGTGTTGCCTACTTGGGATTTCTACACGCTATTTAACAGCAGCATTTTGCTGTCTCTCAGCAAAAATACTCACCACTGTCAATCTCAACTTTTTTCTCTTCTTTGTGAAGCTGTGAATTAATACCAAAATGCTATAAACCTACCTATTCAGCAAAACTACTTTGTTGAAGAAAGCTCGTGTTCAAAATAAATATACTTACACAATTCAGTCAAAAGTCAAAATAAAAAAAACCCCCAGTGTCATTATCGTACACAAAAAAAACAAGGCAAGAAAACTGTAATAAAAGCAGCTGAAACAAAGACAGTCCTCCCCCACACCCCTAGTACAACTGAAAAAAAAAAAAAAAGGTGTGAAACTGATTAAGGAATTGGTTCATTCATCTGTTACAGTGCACATGTGATTTCCCTAGACTACTAAAATAATGCTAGAAGCATTCAGCAGCTGTGATATAGTTTGAAAGTTTTGGAATTTGAGAGCTGTCGATTTCATAAGGAATTTTACTACAGTAAAGACTGTACCTATGCTACAGATGTGTAGCGTTGGAACCAGCTGCAGAAAACAAATATAAAATTAGTCAGCTGGTTCCTTTCTAAAATAATAAGGGGTCTTAGTACAAGAAATAGATATGAATATAAAAATGCAAGAACAATGGGAAGCTGCAGCACAGGAAAATATCCTGTTTAAGTAAAATTAGAGAGCATTTCACTGAAGTCAATGGAATTGTATCTATAAAATATTAAAGCATTGGACCCAGCTTGTCTATCCTGAAATACCATGAAGATACTTTCACGAATATCTGCCTTCTTCAGATCACAGTTGAGAATGTGATTGTCCTCTCCATGATTGAAAAGGTTAAACGTTATCTTAAAAGCAAAACCTCAAATTACTCCATGCATAAGTTACCTTCTGATGATGTTTCATCAGAAATAGAAATTATATTCAAGTGATAACTTGGGTTTCTTGCCCTAGAGTGTGAATGTATGAAGCAAGTCAGAACCAGTTTTATGACTTCAGCACCAGCATTGACTTCCTGGTGAAATTTTTGGCATCAACCACAGTCTGTATCCATATTTTCTTTCATCACACCTAAATCAGATTTTTGTCAATTCCTGTTTATCCACTAACTTTGATCAGGGAGAAAAGCCCACAATAGAAAGCTTGCAGCTGTGCACCTGGCCTATAGAAACAAGCGCAGAAGCCACAATAAGCAGTTCCATCTGCTAGAGACTAGAATACAGATTGCTTTGTTAGACTATTCCACTAAAAACAGTTTGTGTATTCCCACATGGTGCATTTTGTGGGAAAATGTCTCATACATAGTAATGTGGTATGAAATTACAATTCCTTATACATTATTTTTCTTTTCTCTTTCTGTAGTCAAAAAGGCAGTTAATTATGTCAAGGAGAAATTTAACTATAAATGAGCCTGTAATTCTAATCTATCTGTGGTAGTGATATCGGATAGAGTCAGTTACTGCAACTTGCTAGATATTACTGGTTAACTTTATATTTAAAATAAATTCTATTAGATTAAAAAGTCACGATACAAGTAAGCTGTGTAAATTATTTTCATTGTGGCAGTCTGTTATCAAAACTTTTTTTTTCCTGGGAGAAGACCAAATGCATTTGCAGAAATGTTACACTCGCTGCATATACACAGACAAATCTATGGACGCTCAGTGTGCCCCATCACCTGGCTGGGAAGGAGGTGTTATATACACTCTACCACAAGAATGAAATCTATGACCCACCTATTTTTCCATGCTGGGTAACACAGTTTTAGTACAGTGACAGTTCTACATTATGGAAAAATAAGGGAAAAAATGCAGATAATGTTTCGAAGCAAAATTGTAAAATATTCACATAGCTCTTCTTTCACCATTAGAATGTAATCTTATTAAATTTCTCACATAACTATGGTTATAAGCAAAAAAACAGCTGAACTCCCAAAAATGAACCAAGCAATAAAGCCAACTAAAACCTAAGAGACTAGATAAATGAGGCTAATTTGGAATTGAGGAGCAATGCCCCAGTGACTGACTCTCTAGATTTTGTGTTTCTATTATAACTGAAGGTCTTAGAGGTATATTGTACAACACAATTATGAAGTAATTGTTGAACTTGTACTTTAACAATATGTCATTTAAAATCAGAAAACCATTCACTTGCAAAAAGTAAATCTTTCATCACCTATGTGTTGTAAATATTGTTGTCTATCCAGGGAAACAGGTACGAAGGAAGTTGAGGTTGCAGAATGAGTCAGTGGCTAACCCAGAAGTTGAATTGGTCTGAATCTTCTTACTGCTATGCCTCCTGCCTCCATTTTTTTCATCTTATGCTCCTTGGACTGGGATAAAAAGAACAAAAAATAAGCATTGCATAGTTTGTATATTACAGGAAAACATAATTACTGTGGCCCATCACCATGAAAAAACCTACAAAATTCTAAAGAAAAGAACAATTATTATGAACTCCTGTTTGGAGATCTTCTTGCTTTTCTACAGTTTGCAATGTTTAGCACCTGTTCAAGAAATGTCTTCTATAAATAACCATTTTCTGTTTCAGACAAAATTTACATTGAAAATTATCCTGGTGCAGCTGTTCAGTTTTTCTACAATTGTGAATTTCTAAAAAAGGAACAGTAATTCCTTGGGGGCCTCAGAGTTAAATCCTTTTTATTTAACATAATACTATGTAGTGAAGCTGTGATCGAAGTCTATTATTGCTAGCTGTTCTTAGACGTGCAAAAACTGAGAACTGAAAAGCCCTTTGTAGATGAACCTCACTCTTTTACAATTTCTGTGGCTTTCCAGTTCCATAATTACTGACCCTGATGGCACACTGCCCCAAAAATGAATACTTTGATAATTTGCTGCTCTCTTGTAAGCCTTGTGATCTTCGATGTTCTAGTACTCCGCCACCTTCATGTGAAAACTACTGTGATGAGAGTAAGTATTTCTGCAATACTTTGTGGCTACACTGGGCATTTTCATGTTGTATATTAGATAGAATTGTAAACAAAAACTTAAAGAAATATAAAACCTGGAAAGAGTTTATCAGAAAAATATATGAGCTCAAAAATATTAGACGTATGCAGTGTGTCCTGTATCAGTATGTGTGTTAAGAAGAGTAAATTTTTAAAGCTCTCAAGCTTTACTTGAGCTGTCACTTAATAGAAATAGAAATTGCTCCTTCGATATAAAAGAAGTTTTATGTGTTGGACATGTTTACTGTTCACTGACTATTGTTTACAATTAATTTAATGCATCTCTTTTATTTCATAAGGTACTGATTCAAGTGGAGTTCTTTGGATTTGTTTGGGCTTAGGAGTAATTTTAATGCTCACTTTGTTCACCTTAATGTTCTTGTTTAAATGGAAGCACCTAAAGCAACTAAAAGAAAAACTGAAAAACACAGGTGAATAAATAGAATCCTTTATCAAATAATTTTAGATCATTGTACACTTTAGCTACTCTTACCATGTATGAATTTTGCATATAATTTATATTCCAGATTCTGATAACTGTCTTTGGTGGTTTGTTTTGTATTCCTCAAATAGTCTCAGTGAAGTTATTGAAGTTATTAGGGAATAAAATATCCAGTTAATAACTTGTAAAAGCATCAATCTCTCTTTGCTGATTCTGGATCATGTCAAGATTGTTCTGCTGCATATTCATACCTGGCTTACTTGTTGGTGTTTGAGAAATCTTTTATGAACCCTCAATAGCAAAAGATCTTTATAAGGGGTTCATCCTCTTCTCATTGAATGCAAGAGGAATTCTGCCCAGGTAGAGGATACATATTCAATATTAGCTTTCTATCTTATAAGACATTAAGTAATTTTACTTAATATTTTAGCCTGTGAGAAGCGTATATGGTATATTTTGGGAATGTGAAAAAACTTAAGTTTTTACATTTTACAAATACTTGTGGGGTGTTCAGCCAATAATTAATATCTGATTAGAAAATATGTGGTAGATTACTTACATGCTTATTCCGAAGTATAGTGTGTATGTGTGTATGTATATAAGTACATCTTAAAAATTTCACTGTATCTTAAAACTTTCACTAAGGTTAGGAACATAGTTGGAACACAATGAAATTTGGATCTTTAATAACGGTATGTCTGGTATAGCATGATGTATGTACTACACTAACTTCTGTATATTTACAGACTCTTCTGTGGAGCTGAATAATATTCTCAAGGCTAATACTGAAAGCAGTGTGAATACAGAAGGAATTAGACACTCACTTCAAAGTGAAACATTAATGTATTCAGTGGAAGAATGCACTTGCAGTGACTGTGGCTTGGTAAAACCTCAGACTGGCTGTGAAACTTCATTTCCATTACCAGCTACAGAAGAAGGGGCTACTGCTCTAGTTACCACAAAATCTTTTGATTATTGCAACTATATTCTGGGTGCTGGGTGACTATGAGAGAAGTATATTTTTACTGCATAATAACAAATGAGTTATTCCAGTGTAGTTATTAATCTTAATACTTGCCATCAGTGGAGAAGGCTAATACATTGTCCTTATAGATCTTCTGTAGACCTTTCATTAATATTGTCATATTATTTCTAATTCTAGTATCTCTTTGGTCAAATATGTCTACATTATTCTCAGGTACTCAACTAGTTATTGGAATTTTTAATTTCTGAACATCCCTATGTAGGATGGCTTTTTCTGCCTTTAGAGATTGTATTTACTTATGCCGGATATCCCATCAATAAACAAGTTTGAAAATATATATTTTATGTTAAATTCAGAGCTTGTGCCAAAAATTGCTTGATGGTACACAAGGAATGTTCCAAGAAGCAAAAGTGAAAACCCACATTACATCCCCAGTCTTGTAAAGAATAATTTCAGATAGCCCCTATGATGCTTGAAATAGGAACGTTCTAATGATGACTACCTTTGTAGAGTATGGGGTCCTCCCCAGTTCAGATAGTATCTCTGGGTCACACTAAGGGAGGTTATGGTGCTGTGGAGCACCATACCTGCAATCCCAATGTATTTCCTGATGGTGCAGACTTTTCCTTAAGTGCCAAGTGTTTTTCAGACTGTATTCTATAAAGATTTCTTTCTATTTTACTAATTTTTTTACTTACTCTTGTGTCATAGTTTCGGCTGGGACGGAGTTAACTTTCTTGCTAGCAGCTGGTGTAGTGCTATGTTTTGGATTTGGGATGGGAATAGTGTTGACAGTGCACTAATGTTTTCGGTTGTTGCTGAGCAATCAAGGCCTTTTCTGCTCCTCACATTGCCCCGCAAGCAAGTAAGCTGGGGGTGCACAAGAATTTGGGAGGGGACACAGCCAGGACAGCTGACCCCAACTGACCGAAGTGATATTCCATACCATGCGATGTCATGCTCCGTATACAAAGCTGGGAGAAGGAAGGGGGGACGTTTGGAGTGATGGTGTTTGTCTTCCCATGTAAACATTACGCATGATGGAGCCCTGCTTTCCTGGGGATGGCTGAACACCTGCCCACTGCTGGGAAGTGGTGAATGGATTCCTTGTTTAGGTTTGCTTGTGTGTGTGTGCGGCTTTTGCTCTACCTATTCAACTGCCTTTATCTAGATGAGTGTTTTTCCCCAGTTTTAATCTTCCAATTCTCTCCCCCATCCCAACTGGGGAGGAGTGCGCGAGTGGCTGCGTGGTCCTAGTTGCTGGCTGGGGTTAAACTGCGACACCCTTGTTATATGTACAAGGACTGCTGATTAGATACAGTCATACTAGGCTACTGTGTGGCTTAAAATTAGGAATATACTTTTGTCACCTTGCCTCCCAAGCATTAATGTTGTTGTCCTAATATTAGGCCACTTTTATTCCTGGAAAACTGCAACAACAACAACAAAAGCAACAACAATATTTTTATTTGTAAATAACTTTCCATTTTGAGTTCTTGGATGAATAATGAATTAAAATATTTTAAGACTAGTAAGTTATTGCACAAAATCTACGAATGACCGACATTACAGCACCTTTAGTAGGCTGACCACAAAGTTTGGGCCAGTTAGGAATTAGCTGTGTAGGTCTGGTCACATATTGCCAGAACGCCTGAAATAGGCCTACAGAGCTATTAAATCTATTATTATTACTTTATCTAGGAACTCTGAGGGAAAAAAAAAAAATGTTATGCTGTGTTGCTCCACACAGCGTGGAGCTGTCTGTGGCAAATGCACAGCACTGTGCTCACACAGCGTGCAAATACAAACCAGCAGGAATGATGCCTCAAAGAAGTCTACACTTACTAAAATGACATCGTTACTTTGCCATTTTTTTGTCTTAGAGGTTTCACAATTTCTGTACCAGTTTTTTCAAACGTGAGCCCTTCAGGACTTTTAGCTTGCATAGCGCGTGTAACAGTACAGAGCTTTTTATCTTCTTTTTTTCCCTCACCCTTCGTTTGCCCGGCGTTTCTTCACACCCACCCCCCCCATAGAGTCACTGCGCGGGGCGGACCGTCTCCCTGGGCGGGGGGCGGCCACGGGCACTCCCACCGGGGCCGAGCAGGCGGCGGGACCGCGGCCCTCGCCCGCGGGGGTTGGTGCGAGCCGGAGCCAGTCCCGCTCCCCGTGAGGGGACCAGCCGCTTCCCGCCTTTTCCGCCGCAGGCGCTCGCGCTCGGCGCCCCTGAGGGGAGGCGGTGAGGTGAGGGCTGGCTCGCTCGCTCGGCGGCTGCGGGCGCAGGAGAGCTCGCCGCCGCTGCGGCGGAGCGGTGTTTACCTTCCGGGCCGGCGGGGCGGAGTTCCGGGGCGGAACTGGCCGGCCCGGCTTTGGGCTGTGCGGGAGGAGGGACCGGGTCCGGCGGACGGAGGGTGCGAGCCCCGCGGCCACCATGAGTGGTGAGTGGAGGGCTCGAGCGGGGCCCTCTCCGTTAGCAGGGCGCGCTCGGTGGGGCCGCCGCGTCTCTGGGGCGCTGTCGGGGCTGGCGCGGGCAGAGCTTGCCCGGGGGGTCCCCGCCGCTCCGCCGCCTCCTCGGTCAGGCGTGGCCCTGTCCCCCTCGGGCCGCGGCCCCTTCCTTCCCCCTTGCGTCTCCCCGGTGGGGCTGGGGGCTGTGGTGGTGGAGCACAGGATACTTTGGCCGCTCTGGCCCCGCAGAGCGGGGTAGGGCTCAGCCCTTGCCGGCATCACCGCACCCCACTTTTCCTTCTGGCTCCCGAAGCCCCCAGAAGTGGTGTTTTACCCTGTTTTAAACCCCGAACCCTGCTCTTGAGCGTGACGCTGCCTCACAGCACGAGTGATGCTGGTCTTAGGGACTTCTGTTGCCTCAACTGTGTAAAATCACAGGAAATATTCCCGAGAAAATAAACGACTGAGAGAAAATAATAATAATAAAATAGTACGAACTTACTAACGTGCCGTTGGTGAGAGAATTGAGGAGCACGACTAGTGGAAAAAAGCGGCCCCTTCCAGTATTCGGGGTGTATTGTCACTGTTCCTCTAACCGAGTCCTGACAAGGTTGTGTGGGTCGTGGATGTGTTTGTTTCTGGTTTCCGTGTTACAGTGAAGCGGTGGGTGTGCGTGTGTTAAATTCTGAGGTTTTTGAGGTATTTGTGAGGGGAAATACTTAAAAGCTTTGCATGAGAATTGGGACCTGTAGACTTTAGGACTGGATGAAGCCACAGCCACTAGAACAGGCCAACATGGAGATAATTTGGTAGAATGGAGGAAGAAATTTCAGTAGATTTTTCCTGTAACTTAGACTGTCTTAAAACACATTGGTTAGGGTTTGTTTGGGGTTTTTTCTTAAGAAGAGAGGTGCTTTGGTAAATGCTTTTATGCGTCTGCTTATACAACTTCAGTAATGGAAGCTGCAGACAACATTCTGCACCTGAAAATTAGATTTTATGTTTTTCTCCCACCCTGATTTAATACATGGTGAGATCTGTTACCAAAGATAGTAAGAAAAAAATTGAAGAGTTGACTGGAGTAATTAAATGCTCCATGTTTTATGGATAGCGGTCATTTCTGAAAATGAAACCAAAAATGAAAATGAAAATGCTTTAGCTGTATTTTTCTCTGTTTTGTTCTCACCTTTGTGGTAAGAAGAAAACAAAAGATTTTTATGGAAGAAGAGATAAGGAAAAAAAAGATTATTGTGGGGAAAACTGTTAATTAGCATTGCAAAAAATGCAAGTAACAGTCAAATCTTTCAAACCATGGAAATAGAAAGTTTCTCACATGTTTCAGATCTTGACACAGTATAGACTGAATTCTAATTCTGAAATTTTTAAGAGTCAGCATTTTTGAATCAAAAACTTCAGCCATTCAATGATGAATTCAGGCTGGGACTAGCTTTGTGCAAATGTGTGCAAATCGGAGCCTAAATCTTCCTAGGAAACTCGTCTTTGGGAGCTCTGTTGGAATTCTGTGACTCAAAAGGCAAGGTGGCACCTCTTGTGGCATACAGCCTCATCATGTAGTTACTTTTAATACCTTTAGTCCCCTTTCCCTTTCCCTTTCCCTTTCCCTTTCCCTTTCCCTTTCCCTTTCCCTTTCCCTTTCCCTTTCCCTTTCCCTTTCCCTTTCCCTTTCCCTTTCCCTTTCCCCTTCCCGATACAGGTTTTTGAGGAGAGAAAACATTTAATTACTTAAGATAGAATAATGCCTAAGGTGACATTAAGGCTAGTAGTTCGATTGCATGGCTAACCTACCCATGTGTAGCCCTTGCCAAGACCTATATGACTTTTCCAACAATTTTGATTAGACAGCAAGATAATGAAAAGAATGCTAATTTTGCACTTTGCAAAACATTACTGTTGTACAATACTGTACCGTATATTTCCAGAATAGTGTAATAAGCTCAGGACAGAGAAATGTGTATCATTATCATGCTTGCTTCAGGTAAAGCAGATAGCTAATATTAACATCACGTTTAACCATGTCCTTTTTTTAGCAGCTGTAACAGCACTGTCTACGCTTATTTCCCTGCCCAATTTTAGCCCTTAAAAGTAAAAGGGCTGTTGCTAAAATATAGATGGAAGAACCTCTTTCCCTAATGGCTATAATTATTTTTAATGCTTTTATTTTTTTTAAATTTTTTTTAGCTACTGTATATTTCTAGTGGATGTGAAGGTAACTTCCTATTGCTTTGAGAATTACTTTAGTATTACTAATGCTACTTGCTAATTACATACTCATATTTTATTGGACAGTGTTGAATAGGATAAACTTTAAAGGGAAGTGACAGAAGAGTACTAGATTTATGTATTTGTCAAGAATTAAGGGTGTTGTCACTTGTTTAATGACAGTTTCAAAAAACATATAAAAATGCAACTAATTCAGGATGAGGCAGTAGAATCATAATAATGTAGTACAAGGTAGTATTGAAATTAGGTCTGTGTTTGTTTTATCTTAAATGTATACCCTCAGAACCTGTACTACAGCAAGCAAAAGGAATTGCAGTCTGAAATTTTGCATACCAGACTTCAAGAAGTATGTAAGAGCAATCTGAGATTTATTTTTTTTAAACCTATATGCCACATGTGGTGCTGAAGAGAGCTGTACCTATAAAGAAGTGGATGAAAATCCTGTTTTCTTTTACTTACATAGTCAGTTTTCTTCTTCTGTAGGTGTGGTTGTTTCTGTCAGGGTATGGAGAGAAGTTTGTTTTAAAAATAGGAAAGCCTGACCCTGAACAACAAAAATGACCAGGGTTACAGAGGGCAGGTGCAGTACCTGAGCCTATTTTTAAAACCCTTTTTGACTGAGTAGATGTTGATGGGAGGAGTGTCTTTAAGTTTCTTAGTTTTTGCGACCTTATAGTTATGTTTTCACAATTATTTTTAGACTCCTGTGTGAACTTCCTTTTTTATTGCAATAGTCTAAATATAGCGTTTTTTTCTGAGTAATGCTGTTTTTATGCATTCTATGTTTTGTATTTGTGTGTGTGTTACTGCAGTTTTTACCACTATTCTGAATCAGTAGAAGGGTATTTTGGTCAGTTTGTACTACACTGCTGGTCTTTAAATCAGCTAGGGTTGATCACACTTAAATGGTGCTCGTCTGAAATTATGCCTCTTTTTTCTTTTTTGAAGACTTAGTTTAGAAAATGAAGCCTGTAAAAGAGCAAAATCGTAGAGTTGGTAGAGATTTATTTTTACCTTCTGTCTACTTGAAATGAAAACAGTGCTAAATACTACTATGTTTTCTAGGCTTATTACAAAGAAAAATATATTTTTTGCTTGAAAAATCACACAACTTAATCTTTCAGTTTTTAAAAAACGTTAGACTTTGTGAATGTTCTTTTTCTTTTACCTGCAAAATTTCTATGTTAAGCACAGCAACAAAAGAATTCTGAAGACATGCAGTGAGCAGAAAACTCGGCCAGCCCTCAGTATAGACATTGTGTGGCCTCATAGCCCTGTTAAGGGTGAAGGTGATCTGAACTGCTTATGGAAATTATTGGTTGTGATCATGTGTAGGTGTAATTGTTGTTAGTGCAAATTTACAAGTAAAATAAAGACAAAATATACTTTACACTGCACTCTGTGTAAATTTAAGGCTGTTTGATAATATGTGCTTTAGTCTTTTAGAGCATCAGTTAGCATAGTCATCATCTATAGGTTTTCTGTATTTATGCGTTTTTTATATTGTTCATAGTCTGGTATCTAGTTGCAAACCATTTCTGTATTACCAAATAGATGCAAAGATGCCAAAGACATGTGAATTTAAAAACTAACATGTATTGCATTTGGAAGACAAACTTAACCCACATACTTAGTATTTTCGTTTGACAGATGTTTTTCAGGTCGCGAAATTATTCATTACATTCTGAAGTAGTCTCAAACTGTTAATGTAAAGAGAAATGTTGCATTATACCTGTTCTCGCAGGTATGTGGATAGCATAAGACTGTAGAAGTAATGAGTTTTGAAACAGTAGAGAAAATCTGCAGCTTTGTATATATTCAATGTTACTGTGCATGAAGGGTTGTACTATAAATTGGGATTTAATTGTTTTCCTAATTTTACAGTTATGTCATTTATTATAAGGCATTTGGATGCATAGGCATGCATGTCTGTTTTTGGCAATGCATGCATGGTAAGAACACTGAATATAATTTAATAAAATTGTAATCTCTGAAGGAGCACAAAGTGGACTAGTAGGGTTTATATGAATTTAATCTTATCTTCAGAGTGGCATAACTGTCATAGTTGTTTGGAAGTTAAAACCTACTTGGTATGGGATTTGTTTCTTTTGTCCATTACTAGCATTGATCATTGTTTGCATCTTCACCTGAGTTTGCACACATGGGAGTATTTGACTAATGGAACCAAACCTCATATATCACATGTCTGCACAGTTTGAGTCAGAGTTCAAAATCGGAAGTATAACTTCTTGAAAATCCACTGTAATCAGCTAAATAAGCATTGTGAAGCTTAGTTAGCTAGCAGCTACAAGCTACATTTGCACGTTTTTCCTATTGTTTTCTTTATTCTGGCATTGTGTATTATAGACTTACTGTGGGGTTTTTGTTCTCCTAATCCCATATTTAAGGTGAAACAAAGGCAGAATAATTTCAGCAGGGCAAATTCTGTCCTCTTCTGCTCGTTTAGGAGCAAACTACTTTGAATGGGATTATGAAGACAGGAAATTCTGGGACTGGGACCTCGCAGTGTTGGGCAGCAAGAGGAAGAGACACATATCTTTGATGTCATCTCTATTTACTAGAGGATTTATTGTGTGGTGTTTGATTTTTTCGGTATCTGGAGGAACTTGCTCATGCAGAGTTTTGATAATTGGCTTTCAGTCTATGCATATACTAGTTGTGTATTCTTTGAGAGAAAGAGTAGAATGACTTTAATTCCACAAAGGAAAAAAAACAACAGAGGTTTTTGAACAATAATTTGAACTTAAGCTCTGAATAAAGAAATGATAGAAGTGATGTAGGTTAATTAAACAATAAATTTTACACATGTTCATGGGAGTTTATAAAGCATATTCCGACAAGCAACATGTTATGCTGTTTGTTGTTAAAATGATTGAGAAGTTAAAGATTGTCTTGCATAGTTGCTTGCATAGGAACAACCTAGATTTTGTAGGCATTAATCAGGAAGAACTATGCTGGCAGTTAAATTTTAAGGGATTTATTGTAACAATTGTTCACCTGACTTAAAATGCTTTCTTCAGTAGGGTTGTTTGACAGGAAGCAGGAATGCTGTCTCTTTCTCGAATTTTCCATTCTTTTCTTGTGCTATGATGATATACCACCCTGGTAGTTGTCCCAGTATGAATATTTATGAGGTTGCAGTGTGAGCGCCATCATACACCTAATCCAACCAACCAACAAACAAAATTAAAAAGTCTTAAACTAGGTCAGTTCTATACTTGCAATATTGCCCCACAGGTGGTTGTGCTAAGAAGCTAGGGACAAACTGTGCTGATTGTGCACAATTATACTATATTTGGTATTGCTGCAATGTACCTGATATCATGAAACTAAAATCTTACTAAAGTAAGACTCTAGATGATATTTCAAATGGTATTCTTGCATATTAGAAAAAGGCTACTGGAAACCTCAAAACACAGACTTACACTGCATCGTTTTACTTTGAGAAAATACATTAATAAATTTAATGGAATAATTGGCATGGGAAGGAAGTTTTCAGGGCCCTGGTGTTGGCCTGAATGTATTTATCTTAAAAAAATAATTATTTAAAATTACATCCTTTTGGTGAATTTCAGGTTCACAGAACAATGACACTAAAAGACAGTTTCTTCTAGAACGGCTACTGGATGCAGTTAAACAGGTGAGAAATCTGATACATATTTCTACAGTATACTTACTCTGAGTTGTCAGTACCAGCAGGAACTGCCTTTGCCCTTTTCTCTCCTCTTTACCAGACAAAGAAGAAATCTTGTCTTTCACTCAGTACTACTGAGTTTTTGTGTATGCTAGCAAACAACTGTTATGCAGTATTTGTTTAAAATTCTTGTTCTTGACAAATTACATTTGTATTATTTATTTATATTATAAATATATATAATAATATAGAATAGACATTATAAAGACATCTATATGTAATACTTATATGACTGAATTAAATTGTTATGTTAATGAATTTAGCCTTTGCAGTACATTTTACAGTAGCAGCTTTTTTTCTTTGCACTAAGATTTTAGTGAATGATTAAAATACAAGTAAAGATGAGGTTTATGTATGTATGTATGTATGCACTGGATGGCTATAAACTCTTGAGAAGGGATAGGCCAGGAAGAGAGGTAGTGGAGTGGCCCTGTATGTTAGGAAGTATTTTGATTGTCTTGAACTTAATGTTGGTGATGATAGGGTTGCGTGTTTATGGGTAAGAATCAGGGGGAAGGCCAACAAGGCAGATATCATGGTGGGCGTCTGTTATAGACCACCCAAGCAGGATCAAGAGGCAGATGAAATATTCTATAAGCAGTTGGGTGAAGTCTCACAATTGCTAGCCCTTGTTCTTGTGGGGGACTTCAACTTACCAAATGTCTGCTGGAAATGCAGTACAACAAAGAGGTTTCTGGAGTGTGTGAAAGATAACTTCCTGACACAGCTGGTGAGTGAGCCAACTAGGGAAGGTGCCCTGCTGGACCTGTTGTTCACAAACAGAGAAGGACTTGTGGATGATGTGATGGTTGGACGCTGTCTTGGGCATGGTAAGCACAAAATGATGAGAGTTTTCAGTTCTTGGAGGAGTAAGGAGGGGGGTTAGTAGAACTGTCACCTTGGACTTCTGGAGGGCAGACTTTGGGCTGTTTAGGAGAGTGGTTGACAGAGTCCCTTGGGAGGCAGTCCTGAAGGGCAAAGGCATCCAGGAAGGCTGGACTTGTTTCAAGAAGGAGGTCTTAAAGACACTGGAGCTGGCTGATCCCATGTGCTGAAAGAGAAACTGGCGGGGAAGAAGACCGACCTGGCTGAACGGAGAGCTTTGGCTGGAACTCAGGAAGAAAAAGAAAGTTTACGGCCTATGGAAGAAGGGGCAGGCCACTCAGGAAGACTACAAAGATTGCATGAGGCTATGCAGGGAGAAAATGAGAAGGGCCAAAGCCCAACTAGAACTTAATCTGGCTACTACTGTAAAAGATAATAAAAATGTTTCTATAAATACATTAACAACAAAAGAAGGACTAAGGAGAATCTAGTGACCAAGGATGAGGAAAAGGCTGAGGTACTTAATGCCTTCTTTGCCTCAGTCTTTAATAGTAAGACTAGTTGTTCTCAGTGTACTGAGGTGGACAACATGGATGGGGAGCAGAATGAACACCCCATAATCCAAGAGGAAATGGTTAGCGACCTGCTACACCACTTAGATGCACACAAGTCTATGGGCCGGTTGGGATTCACCCAAGGATACTGAGGGAGCTAGTGGAAGTGTTCACCAAGCCACTTCTCATCATTTATCAGTAGTCCTGGCTAACCGGGGAGGTCCCAGTTGACTGGACATTAGCAAATGTGGCACCCATCTACAAGAAGGGTTGGAAGGAGGTTCTGGGGAACTACAGGCCTGTCAGTCTGACTTCAGTGCCTGAGAAGGTTACGGAGCAGATCATCTTGAGTGCCATCATGCGGCACGTACAGGACAACCAGGCAATCGGGCCCTGTCAGCATGGGCTTATGAAAGGCAGGTCCTGCTTGACTAACCTGATCTCCTTCTATGACAAGGTGACCTGCGTAGTGGATGAGGGAAAGGCTGTGGATGTTGTCTAGCTAGACTTTAGTAAAGTTTTGACATCGTTTTCCACAGCATTCTGCTGGAGAAGCTGGCTGCTTATGGCTTGGATGGGCATATGCTTTGCTGGGTGAAAAACTGGCTGGATGGCCGGGCCCAAAGAGTTGTGGTGAATGGAGTTAAATCCAGTTGGTGGCCGGTCACAAGTGGTGTTCCCCAGGGCTCAGTAATTGGGGCCAGTTCTGCTTAATATCTTTATCAATGATCTGGATGAGGGGATCGAGTGCACCCTCAGTAAGTTTGCAGATGACACCAAGTTGGACGTGTTGATCTGCTTGAGGGTAGGATGGCTCTACAGAGGGATCTGGACAGGCTGGACCGATGGGCCGAGGCCAATGGTATGAGGTTCAACAAGGCCAAGTGGCGGGTCCTGCCCTTAGGTCACAATAACCCCATGCAGCGCTACAGGCTTGGGGAAGAGTGGCTGAAAAGCTGCCCAGTGGAAAAGGTTGATAGCCAGCTGAATATGATCCAGCAGTGTGCCCAGGTGGCCAAAAAGGCCAAGAGTGTCCTGGCTTATATTAGAAATAGTGTGGCCAGCAGGACTAGGGAACAGATTATGCCCCTGTACTTGGCACAGATGAGGCCACACCTTGAGTACTATGTTCAGTTTTGGGCCCCTCACTACAAGAAAGACATTGAGGTGCTGGAGTGTGTCCAGAGAAGGGCAACAAAGCTGGTGAGGGGTCTAGAGCATAAGTCTATGTAGCTGAGTAGCTGAGGGAACTGGGGTTGTTCAGCCTGGAGAAAAGGAGGCTGAGAGGGGACCTTATTGCTCTCTAAACTACTTGAAAGGGGGTTGTAGCGAGGTGGGAGTTGGTCTCTTCTACCAAATAACAAGTGATAGGACAAGAGGAAGTGGCCTCAAGTTGTGCCAGGTCAGGTTTAGGATGGATATTAGGAAAAATTTCTTCACAGAGAGGGTTGTCAAGCATTGGAACAGGCTCCCCCAGGGAAGTGGTTGAGTTGCCATCCCTGGACATATTTAAAAGATGATAGATGTGGTGCTGAGGGACATGGTTTAGTGTTAACTTTACAGTGTTAGGTTAACGGTTGAACTTGATGATCTTAAAGGTCTTTTCCAACCAAAACGATTCTATGATTCTATCTTGAATCAACATGTAGTTCAGCAGATAGAATTTCATAGACTGGATTCAATTTAGGAGAGCTTGGGAGGCAAAAGAATGCCTCAAAAGTAAGGCAATGGTATGTTTTATAAAGAATGATTCTTCTGTAATTGTAGCACTGAGCTGAATAGGAGCAGTGTTTGGTTTTGTGGGTGTACATTTCAAACTCAAAAGTAGTAATTTTTACTCAATTTTAAATTTATTGAAGGACCTGTGGGTGTGTTGTTCTGGCTAGCAAGAATATATTTGAACTGCAAGAGTAGCCCGTTAGTGGAACATTATGCTGTAAAACACTTTTTGGTTGCAGGCTGTATTTGCCAATGCTTTATTTTGTACTGCTTCCTTTTTTTTTGTAATGACTTTTTCTTATTTGGAAATATTTCAGAATATTGAGTTTGTTAGTCTAACAAAAATTTCTTAAAATCTGTTTATTGCAGTGTCAAATACGGTTTGGAGGAAGAAAAGAAATTGCTTCAGACTCTGATAGCAGGTAAAATAGTCTAAGAAACTTTTACCATGCTTAGATTATGTATCATAATGACATAAAACACATGGCACAAAATACTTGACACACTCAAAAAAAACCCAGTTCCTTTTGTTTACACAAGCACCAACATGGGACTCTGAGTTTTTCTTCTTGTTACAAATTTGACAGCTTAACAAAGAGTGTTCTGTATGAAGTTACGAGTGTTTTAAGTGGCTGCAGAGTTCATGACAAAGCATTGAATTCTGAGGTCTGAACAAGAGGTTGGGAGAACTTACCTTCCCGAAAACCTCTTTTAAAATAATTTTATTACCAATATTTCTTACCAATACACCTGAGTTTTGTGAAGCTTGACACTTAACTGTCAACTATGTTTAACACATAGTCGTTAAGAAAATTTTCATTCTTATTTTTTCTTATTCCTGACAATTTCTTATTTTTCTTCTTTTTCTGTATGAGTTGTTGTTCCTTTTTATTAATGTAAGTCAAAAAAAGCAATTTAATTCCTATTAGTTGCATTTGTTGTTGCATATGTCATATTGGTTTCTAAGGCGTGTAAGAAGATGGCTGGCAGACAGAAATTGCAGCACTTTTTGTATCTTTCTCAGAATCTGTCCCATTGAAGGATCTTGGATAAATAAAACACCAGGATTACATGCAGTTTTTTGTTGTCCTTTTTCTTGTGTTCTTGAAGTTTGACTCTGCCTTTTGGGGAGAAGTTAATTATCTGTTGACCATTTATAAATGATGCATAAAATTCTCCAGTCCCCTCCCAACACAGTCTTTGAGAACATGTCTAAGAGTGTGGTTTCATGACTTCTGGAAAGCCAACGTAACAATTCATTGGTACTGAAGGGGTTGGGGAGGGATCCTCTATCTCCTCAACACCCCTGACTTCAGTACTACTCCCTTCCACCACCTTTTTAAGCAATGCCTGGTGGTCATCCAGTCCCCTCTGAGTTAATTTAATAAAAGAAGAAATAATGCAAAAGGATAGCTTTCTGCCGTTTTGGTGAGTTAAATCGGTGAAACATCTGGTGAATGCTGGAGTTGCTGCAAGCAGCTAGAAGCAATGTGAAGTGCAGAAGAGGAGAAAGAAGCAACAAGGGATGAGAGCGCAAACCCATCTCCTTTCAGGAGCAGCTTGTAACGCAAGTCCTGTGCATTACCTGTGTGTGAAACTCCAGGCAATGCTACTTCATGGCAGCTTAAGCCTGTCTGACTTTTGGCTACTACTGTCATCCTGTCCTGCCCTTGGCTGTTTCAACCCACAGTGTTTTGGGGAAAGACTTGGAGAAATAGTGTACTGTTGAACTAGAATAGCGGAAACAGTTAAGTACAGGGTCTGTTCAACACAGGGTTTGTTGGACAGTAGCTGGTGTGAGGGAGGAAGCAAGAAGATGCAAGTGGGATAAAGGGATGGTGGGGCTGAAGTACCTAGCAGTTGGACTGGCTGTGCAGCTATAGCTGTTGGCACAGAAGCATCAACTAGAAATAGATTTTTAATCTTTACTGTTTGGTTTATGTGAGACAATGTATTGATGATGTTTGCCTTTGTAGTAGATTGTGTAAACTCAGCTAGAAGAAATTACCTCCCATGTAGAGCAAATTTTCTGGATCTAAAATTTCTGCTTTGTTGCTCAGTTTGCTTGAGCAACTGCTTTGCTGCAGTTGTTTAATAATTTGAGTGATGAACTTTAGTATATGTCTTCTGATAAACAGTGAGAGTTAGGATTCCAAAGATACAATGTTGGCCAAATTTTACTTATAAATATTTTCTTTAGTATTCAGTAGACATGCTGAATAATGGATTATAACTAGGCAGTTTCAGCGTTAAAAAGGAAGTGGAAATCACATTAATAGATTTTTTTTTCTCTCTCTAAATTCCATGGTGTTTGAGGTTGTTACTGTGCTAAATATTGTGAGATAATTTTGAAAATTCAGATAGTCTGAGAATTTAGATCAAAATCCAGTAAAATCCATGATTGTCCAAATTTTGTTCTCCCAGTGGTTTTTTTTTGTCTCTGAGATTATAATTGTTCAGAGTTCTACTATTTCTATGTACACTAGAATTCTCCAGGTTTTTCTGTATTTTTTATTTAACATACCCTCATGATGCTGTCTAGTAAATACACTATGTATATTGGGCATGGTATAATACCTGATTTTTTAAAAATTATTTTATTTTGTTTTACTAGTGGCTGAATTTTCCTGTAAAATGCTGCACAGTTTTCTTGCTTTGAGTCTAGATGCACGTGGATTTTTAATAATATGACCTCTTTCACAGAACCTAGTTTCTCTTCTGCTTTTTCTGAATTGAAAAAGTCAAGTAGATTTTTTTTTTTTTCCCCCTGGGTGGTCATGTATCTGCTGGAATTTCCATTTTTGACAGCAGCAGTTTTTTTGGCAAAAATTAATCACAGCTGTTCCACAATCATCTTGAGTATTTGAATTATGTTCTGCTTTATTAGTAAAATTTTCCTCACAAAGTAAAGTTTTACTAACATAAATGTAGTGGAAAGCATTACATGTTAAAAGCTTTTCTGTCCAGGGCAATTATGGTAAATATACCTCTTGTCCTGTCAGTGTTCCTCCTGAGATCTTTTTTGTGACCCTGAATAGAACTCTGGAATGCCAGGGCAGAGTCCTGAGCCACTTTGTCAACTGTTTTTATTTATTTGCTTGAACTTAGTTATAGTATCTGTCCTTCCTTTTAGTAATGAGCTTTGGCAGCTAGGTGACAACTCTCTCAAAGCTCAAGTTTTAAGTATTTAAAGGCAAAAATTAAAATTAGAGAAAATAAAATTTCAAACAAACAGATTGCATTCATGTCTTTTTTACCTTAAGCCTTACTAGTCCCTGTAGGTTACAATAATATTCCTTCCTTTGGCAGGCTGAATTTTAAAACTTTGCTGGTTTTACAATGTTTCTACCTGTATGAAAATTTATTAACTGGGTTATGTTTGAAAAAAAAATATCAGGAAATTTATAAATAGTATTGTAGAGAACAACATAAAAAACTGAAGATTCAACACATCTACAGAAGAATCTTTCTATTTTAGCAGGCGAGGATGATTTTTCAAATGGATTGCAGTTCTTCTGCATGTAATTTGTGCCCCAGCTTTGGATAGTCATGATGAGACTGTGGGTATAAGTGGATTATACTGTTTGCAAATTATGAGATTAGTGCATACAAGGGGTCTTCTATTACATATAAAATAGTGGTTCACCTTTACATTCTCTATTCAGACATTTGGAATAAACCTGCTGTATAGAAACATAGTTAATTGTTCTTTTCACATGATTTCTTTAAAAATTCTATTGCAGAGTCACTTGTTTGTGTGCTCAGTTTGAAGCTGTGTTACAGCATGGTCTGAGGAGGAGCCGAGGACTAGCATTAACAGCAGCAGCGATCAAACAGGCAGCAGGTTTCTCCAGTAAAACTGAAACAGGTAATCTGTTAATTGTAACTATTCTATTTTAAACAGTTGATAAGTGCAAGCAAGTGATATAATTTCTAATGGCAGTTTTAAGCAATGCACCAAATTGCAGACTGTTGGTAGCATACTTAGTACTTGTCTTTCATTAAGCAGCAAAAATGAAAGTTTAACTAGTAATCTAGTTTAACTTTCTTAACAAGTTTCTCTAGAAATTTAGGTGTTTGGAAATCTGCACTTCCTACAGTTCCACCGTGAATAGTATCACTGGCAAATTTCTTTTGGATTCTGGTAGGGATTGTGTAATTGTTCTGTTAAGTTTTTACTACAACATTTTTATTCTTAACCTTGTCTTACTCTGTTTTCTAACTATCATATTTTATAGCATCAGATATGTTTAACTTCTAAGTATTGATGTAATTTTAAAAACAAAACTTACATTACTTATATTGGTTGGGTTGTTTTTTATTACTTTCTCCACATTTAAAGAAAAGGTTCCTTTATTTTTTGTCCTCTCTTCACCTTGAAGTTTCCCTTGGGTTTTTTTGGTAAAAGTATATGAAAGTGTTAATCTTCATCAGGTTTGTGTGGACTTTGACATGTAGTATCTTTTTTCTTAAACAGAGTACACACAATATAAAGAAATTTATTTTTGGCTTTTGAAACTCCATTAAGTGTAATATGTAACACATGCTGGTTTTGTGTTTGTTTTTTTTTTTTTAAATATATTCAGTGGTACTAGAATTGTTAATACATTTTGATCTCCAGCCATAACTTCCAGTTACACAAGACAACTGGATATATATAATGGATAGTACATGAACACAAAATGTGAAGTTTGATATAATGGTGTTTTTTAAATTGCTGTAACAAAAGACTTGTTTCCTGTGGATGATAGGGTGAAATGTTGGGTCTTCTGTGCTGACTTTCCTGCTAATTGGTTAGAGCCTCCACACTTAGCTTTTTTTTGGGGAGCTAAAATAACTATGTTTTTAGAGAAGTTGGTGAGTTTCCCATGTTTGCCTCTTTTACTTAGTAATGGGCAAGACTCAACACTCTAAATGAACAAGTAAGAAAAGTTCAGCTGTTTACACAATCTTTACAGATTTTTCAGTGCTCTGCTTTTTTTCTCCTTTGTGTGTGTTTGTAATTGGGGATTAGATACTCTGTGGTGCCTTTCAGCCTCTCAGTAGTTTTCATCTCTTTAATGGGTAGTGATTTGGTTATCTGCTTTTTATCCCCCCAGCTTGCAATTGAGTATCTTATACTTTGCTGCAGAGAATGTTCTCCCTTGTTATGCTCTGACTTATGCAAATAGTGTGTCTTTAAATTTGAAGACATTACATATAATTCTTATGATTTCTCTCTTGTCTGTTAGTAACATCAAGGGTCTATGAAATTTTTGGTCCCATCTTTGATGTACAAAGGTGCATCTCTGATACTTGGGAACTTAGTAATGGTTTAGTTATATGTTAGTGTGTATGTGTGTCTTATTTTGGGGCTTGTCAGTGAGATGATGTGGAAGAAGAGGAGAAAGTCAGGAAAGTTGTCTGTGGTTGGGGAATGGAAGAAGGAAGAAAACATCATTTTTACTCTTTAAGAAGCTTAAGCAATGTATGGAAGTTGAAGAACAAAAACGTGTCTTCTTTGCAGCAAATTAAATGCTGTAAAGTGACTAAGAGAAGCTTTTTTTTTTTTTGTAATGGAAATTACTGGGTTCCACTTTATCTTTGTGAATTATGGTGTTTGGATTTTGTTTTTGTTTTCTGAAAGCAGTTGCAAAGTACTTCTATATTTTTATCACTTTCAGGCAAATGAGTCTGGTATGATTTATATTCCATTCTGTCTAACATAATCACAGGTGTCATCCTTTTCTTTAACATAGTGGAGTACTGCTGTTTAGGCTATATGTTCAGGCTTTGACAATTGAAAAATAAAATTGTTCAGCAGTGATTTTTATTTGAAATTTACAGATACTTCATGACAAATTGTACTTTAGGTGGCTGTAAGCAATGTAGCGTCATTTTGCATCTAAGAGCTTCAGTGTTTTGCTTTGTTTTTCTTAAATGAAAATAGGAGTTAAAAAAAAAAAAACCTCCAGTAGTAGTTCTTTGGAACTATGGCTTAAAATCCTATTTAAAATATTTTAATTTTTTAACATATATTCAAGTAAACAAATTCCTAGCATCAGTGTGATTTGGTATCAGTTGATGGCATAGCCATTACAGGCATATGCAGGTCGTTTAATCTTATATTAAGCAATCTAGACAAAACCAGCAAACAATAAAACTGTATTCTTTCTTTAGTTTCTAACAATGTGAGGGTCTCTTCATTTAACTCAAGTTAAGGTTATGTGAGAATGCAGTAGCTGATGAATTATTCACTCAAAATTATTAGGACATTGTTGTAGAAAGTTTCTAGATAAATAAAGTCTTCCATTGCCTCTGGCTGCTCTTTCTACTGTTTTATTAGAGACTACAGACTTGCTGAAACCTTTCTGTCAGTAGTAGTGGTAAGAGTTCATGGCAGTGTTTTTTCTGCACTCAGTCAGAGGATCATAGGCTAATTCAATTTGCAGGAGTCCTCTGGCGGTCTGCAGGTCCTACAGAGATCATCTATGAGGTTAAACGAGGTTGCTGAGGGCGTTATCAGTTTGGGACTTGAAATCCTCTACAGACTGCACAACCTCTTTGGTCAGTCACATTCCAACATTTGATTGTCCTCATGATGAAAGAGTTTTTCCTTATATCCAGTCTGAGCCTCTCTTGTAACTTATGCCTTTGTTGTCTGTAATTTATTTTGTCTTTGTTGCTTTTGTTTTTTTTTAGTAGTTCTGGTGCCGCATATTGCTATAGATTAATGTATATGCTTTGATGCTATAACTGTAGGATAGTATTATCCGTTTACAGATAGGTATACCATGGCAGAATTATGGATGTGGCTTGTTCACAGCCTCATGGCACACCAATACTAAAATGGGAATGTGTTTTGAAATTGTTGCTAAGTCACAATATGTTTATAGTTTTACTACTTTGTATATGGTAGCTTGCTTATGAATAGTAGGACACTGTAGAGTAATGCTGAGGGCTAATATGGTAAAATTATTAGTTGCTGTGGTTAGAAATGAAAATGATAGACTAAGGCTTTGGGAATATAAACTTCATTTAATGATATTCTCGATTAAAAGTGAAAGAACTAGTATTTCCAACTTTAACAATGAATGTTCTACTATGAGAGACTTGTGACAAATATGAAACTGTTCTTTAATTACCTGACAGGACAGACACTGAAATGCACAATGGCTGCACAGTGTAAATTGTTTTATTTGCTTTTTTTTTTTGTTGTTGTTGCATAAGGCAGCAGTGAACCTGACTTCAGATTCATCTATGTGCTCTCAGCTTGAGACATGACCACTGTTTGGTGCTGATTAATGATTGGTGGTATGGCAGTTATCAGAACTGTGATATTACTCAAATAAATATCACAGTTTTCACAAAGTGATTAATATTTGGGTGAAATGCATAGTGTCAGTGTCTTCTCTGCCTACAGTACAATTGTATTTTACTGAAATGAAAATGATCTTACTTCTGAATAATAAGTATTGGATTATTTGCTATGAAAAATAATGTCAATAGTTAGGACTTCGAGTTTCATTTAACGCTACTCTCAAAGAAGAGAATTTAGTCATTTGAAAATGCCACTTACATTACTGTTTTTATAAAGTATGTCCTGGAGGGACTTAGAGTATGAAATACTTGTACTTTATTTCCATTGGATAGGTTTTGATTAAAAAGTGATGATAATCCAAATTTTGAAGCTTTTCAAAATCCTTGATATCTGTAAATAATCACAATGCCAAGAAACACTTGAGTTTCACTCTCAGCACAGGGGGAAATCTATTTATTTTCTTTGTTCCTGTACTATTTTCACTTCCTACTTTAGTATTGTTTTGAGCTTTAGCAAAACGGAAAAATGACTTTTATTGGTCACAAGAAACAATGAAATCGTTAAATTGCTATCATCTTGATACAAATCTGGCATTTTAAGGAATGCTTTTTTTTCACATATACGTGTGTTTTATTTGAGATGCAGATCAAATAAGTTGAAGCCAAAGGAGTGGGACATATGATATTTGAATGCTCTTATTTGTTCAGTGGACCTCCTTATTGTTTGCATGTTAAGTGCCTGTGAGGTCCTAGTTCAGCAAAGTATACCTTTAGTTTTGCATCCTGCATTGTCGATTCAATGGTTCCTGTGTTTTGCACATTTTTCTAATTTAGAAGAGCTCTGTGTTATTCTTGAATAGCTGTCAGATCTATTTGGCAGAACTTCTAGTTCTTCTAGAACTTCTAGTCTAACCTGCTTGTTATGTGTTTAGGTTTTTAAAATTATGTTATAAACTTTGCTAATCTAATGCTGTATTTGGCTTTCAGCAGAGATTAATAAAAAATCCCATGCTACAGCTGAGCATATTTCACCAAAAGAAGTCATAAACTGTAGTGAAAACCTGTTCAAAATCTTGACTGCATGCTTCCTACTGAGCAGAAAGAGAAGCATCGTGGATGGCCTTTTCTTAAAATTCTTACTGCATTAAAAAAAATTTAGAAAAGTGATAAGCAAGGAGTGTCAGATCAATGTTTTCTTTCTCGTGTGAATTTTTATTCTGTGTCTTTGAGGAACTTTTTTATCCATCTTCAAACATCTGCTTTATGCTACCTACATTGACATTATAATCAAAAGCCAACATAATATTTGAGGTGGTAGTGCACCATTCACTTATACAATAGAATTATTTTTCCTTTTTTGGTAACTTTGAAAAAATGTTGAGCAAAGACATTCATTAAACTGTCAAAAGGAGTACATACATGTCTTCCTTGAGAGATTGATGTGTTTAAAATTTTTTTTTTAATGCTTGAGTTTCTCAGATTTTTTTCTCTTAAAAATATCCTGTTTGCCTTAAATTCAGTCTCTTAATATGTTACTAACTGTATAGATTAACAGCTTTCAAACTGTTCTAGTTATTTGAGCAATTCTATTTATAACAAACCAAAGCCACGTGAACGTTATTGTTAATGTTATACTTTAAGATACTTTCAAGCAGTATGTATTTGATGCAATATTAATGACTAATGATTGCCAAACTATACCATGTAGTAATGATTTGAGTCTTTCAGATGAATTACCTGATGTTTGGTTGTTCTTTTCACCCTGAGAAAATGTTAAGAGGTGAATTGTAATAAATATGTCCTTATAATGTGTTGTTAATTCGGTTAAGAAACAGGAGTATGTAAAATATTAGGTGTTTTATTGAACATTTACAATTATCAACATAGATTTTTCTTACCTACAATTGAGAAATTGGAGACAACTGCAAAAAAACTTTTAATCAATATTTGGGGACGGGGCAAGGAAGGTATTTTAGTGGAAAAGGGGTATTGTTGCTGTTTAAATGTAACAGTTTTTGTTTTTAAAGTAACATAAATTTGTCGTTTGCATGTCTGCAAATTCTGGAGCTACCTGCTTCTTTGGACCTAGCTTCTAGCATTTCACAATCAGCAGTAAGATAAAGTTCTAAAAAATTTTTTTCCTTTGCATAATATATTCCCAGCTGAATGTGTGAACCTGTTCTATGGATGAAATACAGCTTAAATGTGTTTTTACATGTGAATTCTATTTAAAAATGTAAGATGGAATCCTTTAATGTGTGTGTTTGGCTTTTTCAATGAAGTGAAAAGTTCCAAGTGCTTAAATAGCCTGAAATAAATAACCTATTTAACTGGATAGTTATACAAAGATGGTAAATGATTCACCTTTATTCAAAATTATGTACGATTACCTGCTTGTTTTATAAAACTTCATGTAAATGCATTCAGATATGAGCTTAGTGGTTTTTGGTGCATTTTTATTATTATTATTCTATTTTTTTACTTTTTTTATTCCAGAGCCAGTGTTTTGGTACTATGTGAAAGAAGTTCTGAATAAACATGAGCTGCAGCGCTTTTACTCTCTGAAGACAATTACTACAGATATTGGTAGAGGTCGAGCTTGGTTGCGCTGTGCATTAAACGAACATTCCCTGGAAAGATATGTTCATATGCTCCTTGCAGATAAGAATCGACTCAGGTACTGTATTTTATATCTTTGTAATGCAGGAAATGTATTGACAAAAGTAGCACTGAGATTTAACAAAGCAAGCAAGCAACCAAAAACCACAGCTGTAATAACACACCATATTAATTGCTATGTTAGTGAAGCTGCTTAACCTCATACTTTTGTTTTGTTAATTTTTGAGATTTTGGCAGCCATTAAGCTAATGACTTGTGCCTATATCAACATGTGACCTGAAACTGACTGAGAATATATGCTTCTATCCTCATCTTCATTTCCCTCCTCTTTCCTAACTCCCTTCCCTGTTCTTTCAACAGTTTTCCTCACTGAGACCTTGACATCGTGCTTTGAGGTGCCCCCCTCATTCCATTAAAATAGCACAAAGTTGCAGCCTTGATCTTATCAATGGTAATTGCCTGTTGCCTTTTGGAGGTGTTCATGCTGTAATTGAAAAGCTCTGGTAGTCAAGCAATAGGTAGCTACTACTGCACATCACCTGGAAGTGGTTTTGTACCAGTTTGTGGACCTTCTTGTTACAGAGTTACTGAGAATAACTTGCTATGCATTGGGAAATCCTAAGGTACTTTGGATGTGCAGAATGCTCTTAAGTTCACACTTGACTGAGTCCTACCCTTTTTTTTTTTTGTTTTTAACCTTCTTCAGCTCCCTTTCTTTTTAAAAATTTGGGGTATTTTCCTTTCTTATCAATAACTGTTGAGCTTGAGCAAGTCCAGTGGATTCTGCAGAAAGGCATTCTTTCCATTTGCATCAATTAATGGATGTACTGGATAAGATTATTGCCAGAACTGAGCTCGTTAATACCTCCTTTTCATTTTTAGTCTGTTGCAGTCCTCTATAGCTTTCTTGCAAGACAGATTTCGATATGAAATTAAATAAAGAAGAATGAAACAACAAAGGAAAAAAATCTGAAAACCATTGTAGGGAAACTAGTGGCTTGGATTGCTGTGTCACTACTTACTCTCAGACTTGTACCAATACTTGCACAGTGTCAGGATTGTCAGCGCTCTCTGCACTGTACATGAAATATTACTTCTGAAAGGGCTTATCCCAGAATATTTAAGACTTCAGTGTTATCCAAATTCAAATGGAATTTACACTATCAAGTTTACATGCCCAATTTTTATCTCTTTTGGAAACTTTTAAATGCATCTGTCAAAATTGTTTAATATAGGTTGAGGATTTTCTTGCTATCTGTTTTTATGTTTAGTTAGCTGAATGCTGATAGTAAAAATACAACATCCTGCTACTAAAAAGAACCAGGTTTAGAGCAACTAAATTCATGTGTTCACAGTGAAATACGTTAACTTTTTTTTTCTTACATCCAAATTCCTAGTTGACTTAACTATTTAGGGTTATTGATGTGGTTTTGGGCATTGAAACAGGTCACCGAATCATAGAATAATAAAATGGTTTGGGTTAGAAGAGACCTTTAAAGATCGCCTAGTCCAGTCCCCCTGCTGTGGGCAGGAACATCTTTTACTAGATCAGGTTGCTCAAGATGAAGTGGATCTTTTTGTTTGTATTCTTGCATTCTAATATTTTATAAAATGGCTTGGTAATTATGGTCAACTATAGTTATTTAAGAACTTATATATGCAGTATAGCAGTAAGCGTAGAGAAATATTGTGACTGCTAATGTATGAACCTCCTTGCCCTGAGTGGCTTTTTTCCCATTAAAAAAATGCAGAGCTAAAACTGAAGATAAAATACTGCATAGCATGCCTTTGATAATTGTTTAGACAGTTCTGTATATTTCAGGGCTTCAGGGAGTTACTGTGACATATAATTTTATCCATTGGTGTACTAATTTTTCGGAGTTTTCATGGTTTTTAGAAGTGGAAAATATGTTTATATAGGACTGCCTATTCTGTTTTTTTTTTTTTTTTTTTTTTTTTTCTTTTTTTTTTCTCTTTAATTCTAGTGTCTTCTATGAAGACTGGTCTTTTATGGTGGATGAAGAACGTTCTAGCATGATCCCTACAATGGCAGCTGGTAAGACTTTCTCTTAAATGCTACTGTTCCTGGAAAACTTTTTCATTTTGGGATGTTATATCTGTTTCTGGTTGTGAGGAGCTTCTCTAACACACTCTGCTTACGTGGAGAATGTGTGTCAAATGCACATTCAGGGTGAATAGTCAAAGTACTGTACCAATTTATGCTATGAATTAATGAACTGTTAAAACACTGGAACTGGCCTTCCTACAGTTCAAAAGTCTTTCACATAAATTTTCTAACTCTTTATCAGTCAAGGCTAACTTTTTTGTAAAAACTAGCTCAATTTAGAGAAAACAAAATGGATTATTCCTGACTAGAAAAGAGCAATGATAGACTTTTACAGTAAGACCCAAATTATAGGTAAATACATAGAAGGAGAGTAAGAGTAAGGAATGATAACAGATAATTTACTTTTCTAGAATTTGACCCCTTTTCTCAGATACATGGTCACATGCTTCGTTCTGCAAGATAGGGTTTACAGGAGTTTTTGTTAATAGAATATAGGAACCACCAAATATTAAAGTTGCAGTGAAATGGGTTTAAAGAAAAGGTTATAAATAAACGAGTTCACAGTACATACTGCTTGTTTAATGCGCAGCTGAACACCCTTCATGATGCATTCAGAACTGATTGCATCAGCTTGAGTATCATCTAAAAAAGAATGAATGGTACATGAAAGAATAAGAATTCATACATGGAGAACTCTGGGAAAATTTTGGGGAAAAGTGTTTTACATGTCATAACTTTGTTAATCCTTGGGTTCTGTGTTTGTAACTTTTGTATGAAGTATATAGTGGGTTTTTGGTCTTTTTTCCCCTTTCTTTTATCTGAAGGTCTGAACTCCATTCTTTTTGCAATCAACATTGATAATAAGGATTTAAATGGGCAGAGCAAATGCACACCCACCGTGTCTGATTTGTTAAAGGAATCGACGCAAAATGTAACCTCATTATTGAAAGAATCCACTCAGGGTGTCAGCAGCCTTCTTAGAGAGATAACCGCATCATCTGCTGTCTCGATTCTAATAAAACCTGATCAAGACACTGACCCGCTTCCTGTTCTCTCAAAGAATGTAAATGCTGGTAAGCATTTTTGCAATGTTAGTGCCATTCAGAAACTTATAAAATATTCAAGTGTGTTTAAATAACCTTTTCAATTAAATTTAATGCACTATTATGGACCAAACCCTTTTTCTTTTGGCATTTGATCAGTCATATGTCTGTTGTTACATATCAGATAAAAATCTTACCTTGTAATCTTCAAGCAGCGCCCATGTTTACAGGCTGAATTCCTATATGAAGTAGGTAATTACCACAAATGAAAATTTACTCATATGCTCTTTTTACCTTTAAATGTGATAGTGTTGCAACCAGTTTGTAGGATATTAGTTACTGAAGACCCAAGTCTTCAGTAACTAAGAAGACCCAAAGACTAGGGTCTTCAGTAACTAATATCCTACTAAAGTCTTAATCTCTTATAATTTGAAATCAATCAGGCAAAATGTGATATTCATTATACATTTTGAGTTCCAAAAATAGCAAAGGAATATTTTATCATCTTTATTTCCAGAAGTTGAGCTGAAAGAATGTTTTGCTTTGTAAAGGTACAAAACTGCAGCAAGATTCTGGGATTTGTGTGTTTTTCAATTAAGGAACAAGGTTTGAGTTTAGGCTTTAAGTTGGTTTTGTTATAGAAAAAGAAAAAAAAATCACATGTGAATGCTATCTGGTAGGAATAGAAGTTGAGATAAAATCTATTTTTTATTGGCACTTAAAATAGACTTTGTCTCAAAACATGGTTTTCAAAACAAACTTCTGGTAAAGCTTTTGTTGTTTAGCACTGTAAATGAGACTAAAATACTAGGTGATATTTGACTTGGGATAACTTTGTTAGTATAGAATAGGCTTGCAAGATGAAAGAATAATTGACCATATGCTGCACATGACTCTACAACATAATGTATGGTATGTGTACAGGTCATGTGTATACAGTACATGTAATGTACAACTTACAATAAATTGTCACTCTAAAAAAACTGGGTTTGTTCAAGTGCCATTATATGTTGCATGTTAGAGCAAGTCACATGTTTTCATTAAAGTCTATGTTCTTTGCTGGAATTCTATTTGCATCCAGAATAGGTTTTAACATCCTCTTACTCTTAAAAGTACATTAATGTGTTTTTTGGATATATAACAGCTGGACTTGAATTAAATAAAACAGTTTAGTCCCAATGTGAGTTGTCTTGGTGAGTAAGTTTCTGATATTTCTTGGAGTACTTCAGCTTTGCAAGATCATTTAGCCTATGGGCACATTGGAATTAGTGAGAATTGGTAATAATTTAAAAATAAGTGCTGTCACAGCATAGATGTGATGTAATCAGAGAGGATTTCAGTGTATTTCTAGACCAAGAGCTAATTAGCTGAGGGAAGGAGCAAGTTGCATTTCTTTTTGTGAAAACTGGCTGGTCAATCTCCAGGATATAGAAAAAACTAACTTTATTTGATTGCAAGTTGTAGATTTTGTTTGTGTTGTGAGTTTGTTCTTTTAGATTTTTTTCTCCCCAGAAGTGTTTCATGTTTTCTTTGTTGTGTAGACATAGTCTGCAATATACAGTAGCCATATTCCATAGGAGAAAGTGACAGGAAGGCTAACTTTTTATTTTAAATTTCATTTTATAAGTTTGTTGAACTCTTTTTTCCAGTTTCAATTAAATACTGCTATGAATGCACTCCAAAATATCTTCTAAAATATGAATTATGTAAGGCATATAAAATAAAGATGGTAGTTCAAGTTTTAAAAGCTCACATGTATGGAAAGATAATGAAAAGCCTTTAACATCTAAGTGTTTTTTTCTTTACTAAACTCATTTAGTACGTGAACGCTTTTAAGAAAAACCTAAGTGTATTATATTCTTTCTTTTCTAAACTATGTAAACCTTTATGAAGAAAAAACTGTTTTACATTCTCTTTTCTAAACTATGTAAACCTTTACGTTGCTACTAGATTTGAAATATAAAAAAGATCGAAAAAAGAAGAAGAGAGTGACAAATATTATCTCATTTGATGAAGAGGAAGATGAACAAAGTTTGGGGGATGCAACAAAGACTCTGATTACAGGAGAAAATTCGGAAGAGAGTATAGACAGATCTTCAGCTTTTTCATTTCCCTCATCTGAAAGCACTCTTGGAAAAAACTTGAATGGGAATGAAAGTAACAATTCATGGAAGAGCAATTCAGTATTCGTGAATGGAGAGTATGAATACCAGAAACTAGATGTGAAGAGCATTGATGATGAAGATGCAGATGAGGATGAGCTATATGGAAAAACGTTAGGAAATAAAGGCACAGAAGGTGAAACTGAAGCTTCTGAAAAGTAAGTAATGTCGCAGGAGCCAGTGGTAAATTTTCTATGCTTCTACCCCTCTGCACCTTCCTTCATGGGCACTGGGAATTTTGTGTAACTAACTGAACTATAGGTTCCACCCCCCCCTTCTCCTCCCACCTTCCCCTTCTCTCACCCTTTTTTTTTCTCTTTACTGTTGTTTGAACCGCTTGGGTCACTGTGATGATGGTATTTTGCTTCTAAGTTCCACTGAAAACCAGAATTTCAAGATTTCAGACTTGTTCTCCTTGAAGTTATCAGTTGTTGAAATTGTTGCATGGTACAGCCAGGCTATAATTCTGGCCTACTTCAAGTTTCCTTTCTCTTAGTGTGTTATCAACTCTATTCCGGCTTCACAGTAAACCCATGTATTTTAAACAGAGTAAGCCTCTTGCCATCAGACTAGATAGTTAAACAAGACAAGACAAAACTGGGAGAAAAAGAACAATCTTAGATACTAATATGCCCTCTTTATTTCTGACACCGAAATCCCTGTGGAGAAAGAGGCAAGCACTGCTTGTCTCATCTGCTTTGGAATGATCTGATCTTTAGTGAATTTATGTATGTCTGAACCAAGAAATTGGCAGGCAGATTGAAGTAAAGATTTTTCTTGCAGTGATATCTCCAGAAGAAATATAAGCATTGTGAACATAAATATTGCCTATATAAATAGGTTGTTCTGTTTGTTTGTTTTAAATCTAGGCGTCATGAAATAGGCACGTGCAATTCTCAGATATGCAGTTGGACTCCTCTACAGGTCCTGAATGATGACTCAGATGTTCTGTTTCCTGTCAGTGCCGTTGGCTCTTACTCCCAAACAGGTAGGTATTTTAATTTACCGAATTGCAGCAAACTTTATAACAGAATTTCAAACATGGGACAACGGTAAGAAATAATGGAATTGTAAGGACATAGGAGATATTGCTCAGCTGGGATGGGTTTATTCTAGATCTGAATCCGAGTTCTGCATTTGAGTAGAATTAGTTGAGGAGGATTTACCAACATCAAAATAAACCAGAGTTTTGTTGGGATTAAGCTCTGGTCTTGTACGGTATTTTATTAATGTTTAGGATGGTTGAATAGAAAGTATCCTTATTTGTTTTCTAGATATCACTAAGCTGGAACAAGCTGCAAATGTGTTTGAGAATTTGAATTCAGATTAATCTTGACAGATTGGAGAAAGTAGAAAATATTGGATGCGGTTCAATAGAAGCTGTTATCTGTTTATATACAGGATGAGAAATGATTGGCTAGGAAATACTTCTTCGGAAAAGGGTATGGTAATCATAGAATGGTTTGGGTTGAAAGGGATCTTCAAAGACCATGCAGTTCAAACCCACTGCCATGGGCAGGTACATCTTTCACTAGATCAGGTTGCTCAAAGGCCTGACCAGCCTGAATACTTCCAGTGATGGGGTATTCACAACTTCTCTGGGCGACCTGTTCCAGTGTCTCACCACCCTCATTGTAAAAAAAACAAAAAAAACAACAAAAAAAACCCCAACCAACCAAACAAACAATTCTTCCTTATATGTGATATAAATCTACCCTCTTTCAGTTTAAACTGTTGTCCCTTGTTCTGTCACTGCAGGCTATAGTAAAAAGTCTCTCCATCTTTCTTGTAAGCCCTCTTTATATATAGAAAGGCCGTAATAAGGTCTCCCTGGAGCCTTCTCTTCTCCAGGCTGAACAATCCCAACTCTCTCAGCCTTTCTTCATAGGAGAGGTGTTCCAGCCCTCTGATCGTTTTTGTGGATCTCCTCTGGACCCTCTTCAACACGTCCATGCCTTTCTTGTACTGTGGACCCCAGAACTGGATACAGTACTCAAGGTGGGATCTCACAAAAGCGAAACAGAGGCAGAGAATCACCTCCCTCAACCCGCTTGCTAATTTTTCAACTGCCAGTACCTTCAAGTCGTTCTCTGCAGGAGACCCACTATAGTGGGTCACAAGCTGATAGTTAATTAGCAGTGCCGTGCTTCTGCAGTAAAAGCACACTTCATACGGACATGCATAAATGGAAGTGTCATTTATAAATTTATGCTCAGTTGGCTCTGTTGTGGCCTCACCTGCAGTACTGTATGCAGTTTGTGGTACTGCACTTCAAGAATGATGTGGATCATTTGGAGAAGATTTTGAAGCAAGCAATAAAAATGATCAGAGGTATGGAAAAGAAAACCTGGTGCATTTCCAGTATCTATATTGGTACCAAAAACAATAAAAAAACCTTCCACTACCACCCCCACCCCCCCCAGTTAATATTTTGCTAGCTGTTTATAAAACGTTGCGTCTATAAAATTTTGGGTATGTATTCTTATTTCAGTGACCACTTAAAAACTCAGTGTCATTCAAATAATATTTTATTTGTAAAATATTTCATATTTCTTGCATTTACATTATTTGTGCCAAGAGTTTAAATGGACTGTTAATTGAAGGCCTGTGGAAAAAGTGTAATTCAGTTCTGTAAGTTCGGTGATAAAAATAATGTGAATCGGAAAATAATGCTGTACTGCCCTCTGCTGTATTTTAAGACATGTACCTCTTAAGAAATGCCAGTGGTTAAAAAAAAATAGAAAATATATTTTCATTTTTTTCTTGTGCACCCAAATTTTTCAATTTATGAAGGAATGGATTTAGAAAACACTATGTAGTTTGTAGCATAGTGTTCTCTTAAATTTTATACAGAAATTGTTAGAAAAAGTCCATAGATGTATAGGTGTTTGTTGACTGCAGCAGATTGAAATCTGGAATACAAGTAAACCTTCCTGTTTATGGGCGGGGCTGGATGGAATGGGAGCTCGCAGTTGAGCTGTGGAAGTCAGTAGCCAGTCAGATGTCACAAGGCATCAGGAGCTAGAGCTAGGGGTTTGTAGTGGAAATCAAAAGTCAGGAGACCAAGCCGAGACTTAGTACTGTAGACAGATGACCACAGAGGACAACGATAAGTGTAACAGGGGCTTACTTTTACTAAGGAGATACCAGAGACCCTTGTTTCATCTTGCTTCGTCTCAGAACGGTTTTGAAGACAATGCTCAGACTACTAGAGATTATCAACAACAGGCCCAGTCAGATCCCTTCTGGCACAGTATACAGATATTTTCAGTTCTCCTCCTGCCCCTCTTTGTCTTTGTGGTAAGCCCTATGTCCAACATGCAAGCCAGAACTATACGACATTGGGCTGATGAAAGGAATCTTCGTCAGTTACAGGAAACAGCAACACAGATTCTACTGCCTGATTTCATGATTTCAACTTTCCATGCTGTCACTGGGTGCTTCTGTATAGTCGTGAACTGACAGAGTGTGCAGGCAGTCTTCACTAAAAGGCCCGTCATGCAACCCAAATGTCAGCCAGTTCAGGAGAGTGATACACGTGGGTATGGTCACCCTCTCCCCAGCGGTAATGACAATTTGATGAGATTGAAAGCTGCCTTAGGCAGTTGTTTGCTTGACTTTGGAAGTTACACTTTTGCTAGATGAAATAGAGGGAATGTGTTTTATCTTTTTCTGAGGGCAGTTCTGCTCAGTAACTGGCAAGCTCATTATTATTATGAAAACATTTTTGCTAAAACATGCTTAACAAGCTCTTGTAAAATATACAGTTTAACCCAATATTGTGGTTCATAGATCTTAATACAGATAAATAACAAGACATACGTATTTGAAATAGATTACAGCATAATCTATAGTGTTGTATGTTAATATCAGTGTTTTCAGTTTTAGCCTGTTGAAGTGCTTCAGGGATGTGTCAGGGTGTATCATATCTCCATGTACCTAGAGATGAGAAAGCCTGAGTTAAAATTCAGTTGCTTGGAACAAAAATGGAGTACGCATTTATGAACTGAGCTTCAGTAAACTCTAGAGCTTAAAAAATGATCTTTCTCCTCCACAGCCATTCTGACAGAACTCTAATTCCCATTAACTTTTTTTCTTAGAATTCCTGCTTTTTAAATTCTGTGCTATTTTAGCTCATGATTTTAGGATTGTTTTATGGTAACTTTGTAACCCTTACATAGTAAAATGCCGAAAATATCAAAAAATGTGGTTTTTATTTCCTTCCACCTGAACTACCTTAATGACAGCCCCAGTAATGTGTGTGATTTGATCCTGACAGTTGTGGATCTGTGGAGAGATGCGTATTATCCATGCTTTCTAAAAAATATCTCATCTGTCTGATTCCTGATGTTTGGTACATAGGCATAAGGAGCCAGAGAAAAGCCGTGGTGCTCTGTTGGGAATGCATAAAGGACTGGTGTCCTTGCAAGGTTTCACGTACTGGGGAATAACCACAAATTCTTTTCCTGTATGTCTCGAACAGATTTGTAATGGCCATGTGGTGGTTAAACTCCTGGGGCTTGCAAGAATAACTTCAGTAAGAAGTCTCTTCATAGCTTTGCAATGTTATTATCAATGTAAAATGTACATCTAAATTATAATTTAGGGATTGTGCAATACAATGTTTTTTCTAAACTGATGGCTGTGTTCCTAAGGGACTTTACAATCCTGCTGGCATTCAGGGTGAATGTGCAGAAGCCAACCTTGGAGAAATAATTTAAAGTATTTAAAAGCTTTAGTAAAGATGAATTTCCAGTTAAAAATGTAACTACCTTCCTTCTTATTTTATTTTAAGTACTGTTAAATGAAGAAGGCTAATGCTTGTGCATTCTACTTTAGATAACTTGGAGAATGGAGAGGGGCATGAACATGTTGTTCATGCGGTAGCACTGGCTCCAAGAAGACCTGATCTTCCGTACAGGTATGTGTCCAATATGTTTTTCTTAAAAGAAAAAAAATCTTCACTCTGTAGCCGCCAACTTATTATTGTTACCTAATGCACACTATACTCCCTACTTCTACTAATGCATATTACCTACTCAGTACTGGAAAACAAACTATTCATCAGGGTACTTTTGCAAATGTTTGGAAAGACAAATGTAAAAGCCTTGTCGTGGTTTAGGCCAAATTGGCTACTGGGGACCTAGGGGACCCCAGATAGGACCGACAGATGCTCCCCTCTACCCCTCTTCAGAGAGAGGGGCAGAGGAGGAAAAAAGAGACTTATGAGTTTAGAAAGAACTAAACTACTTTAATGAAATATTAATAATAAAATAAAAAGAAATAATGAAAAAATATATACAAAACCGTATCAAGCTCCCGAGATGACAATCACGACACCGGCTGGCACTGGGCCAGTCCCAGGCTGGACTCGGTGACGGAGGGGAACTGGATTCTGGATCTGGATTCAGGATCGGGATCACAGGCAGACGAACAGAGTCCTCCTCAGACATCAGCCATTGTAGGAAGAGACAAGAGGCCAAGAGGGGCCGACCCTTTGATCCATCAGCTTTTATACTGAGCATGATGCAGATGGGATGGAATACCCTGTTGGTCAGTTTTGGGTCACCTGTCCTGTCCGCTCCTCCCTGCAGGTGGGACCCCACTATGTTTTTCGCTTCCGCCCTTCCAACGGGGCAAACAACAAAGTTGGTTGGCCTTGGGTGTTATGGCAATAAGTATAAGCAAGAGCCTCTCTGCATACCATGCCTGGGCAGCAGCTATAAACATTGGTCTTATCACTCTGAGAAAGTGAACATTTGTCTGCACAATATGCTGTTAATTTCAGTAGTTAGAAGAGGCCCAGCTAAGAAGCGAAGTTACTGAACAAAATTGGTTCTGTTTTACCTCAAACCAGGACAAGCCTACACTTCCCTTTTTGCATAGTTTTGTTTATTGAACTTTTCCTAATTATCTGGAAGAAGTCACATAGTCATGTCGATTGACAGGCAGACTTAGCCTCCTGGTTTTGAAAATATGTTTTGTTTTGTTTTTTATGTTATTTTTTACTGTGTTCTCCATGGCCTCTTGATTTGGATCTTTTTGTGTGTATTCTTAAATCAAACTCACAACAGATACATGAAAGGATAATTAAACATGTTGTTGAATATGGGTGAATATGATGATAATTCTAGCTTCTGGAATGCTTTTTTCTTAAGTTTGGAATTCAGGATTTTGTTTTCATTTATTGATGGTATTGTACTTTTATGACTAGAGTGGAAGTCAGTCCTCCAGCTCAAGTGAATACTTTAAGCAATATGTTGCCTTCAGCCACTGTGCCAGAATCCATGACAATTAGTAAGTACTTCCTTGATGTGTCTAGATTGATGGAATTAACTTTGAAAGTCCTGTAACTCTTCATGTCTATTTTTATTTCAGTAAGATCTGTTTAGAGGAGCATACAGCACTTCATTTCTGATATGCTGGCCACATTGGAAATGACTATTCTAAAATGCTTTTTGAATTGGCAGATCCCAGGTTATGGTTCATTGCAGCTAGTATGACATTAGCTTCTTTTTCCACAGCGAAGGTAATGTCATCCTTATACTAGATGCGGCTTGAGTAGTTAAATGAACAATAATGATTTAATTTGATTAACATCTTTTAATCTCTGCAACCTCTGAAAACACTAATGGTTGGTTCTGATGTGATGACTTATTTTGCCAACTTTTATTAATGCCTCGTTGGAAGAAAACCCAAACAAACCCCGAACTCTTTCTATGTACATTCAGTGTGTGGTTTTGATATGGAAGTCTGTTCCAAACATAAATATGGGCTTTCATAAGCAAGAACTTTAGTTAATATTAAGGTGGAGGACAGTCATTTTCAGTGGTGTTAAGACTTGAACTGGACAGGACAAAATAGCCTTTGCTGTAAAAAAGAGGTTAGTAAAAGTACAGGCAGTTTGTTTACCCCATCTTTAATCTTTTTTCTTCACATAAACTTGTAGAAGAAAGACTTAGTTCTTAAACTGACTAGCTGTCTAAACGTGTAAGCTGGTATGGTTTTATTTCGCTCACTGTACAGAAAGTTTTGTAACTGAACTGGTGGATATGGCTTTGTTCCTAAAGCTCTGGGGTGTGTGCTTGTCTGTTTCTTTTTATAAAATTAAATATGTTCAGATTTTAAATTCTGACATTTATGAAGTTCGAAGTGATGCAGATAAGATTCTTTTCTAAAATTGATTTATGAAATCATCAAAATGAATGAGCCCTTAAGATATTCTAATGTCATGTCTAATAGCATGTTCAACCGATATCTGTGTCAACATATGTTAAAGGAGGTAGACCGTGCATTTTGGCTGGGTACTGTTTCAGGCTCTGGCATGGGTCTGCTGACTGAGCTTTCCAAAGCTGAAAAATCCTTTCTCACAGAGCACTTTATGAAGTGTTTTGAAAATTTTAAGTGACATAATTGAAGGTGTAGATGGAGTTACTGTTGATATTATGATACTTTTGTCATTGGATATTCTATGCTCATGTTATTATTACAATATCCTTTCATTCTTATATTTTTATTTTGTTTTTCAATAATAGAATTTTAATGGAAAACTTTCTGATTTTCTTGCACTCTATTGGTTTTGTTTTGTAGGTGCATTAGGTACCAGCAGGGGCCGCAATTGGTCTCCTTCAGTTGCTCAGTTAGTTCCTGTGTGTAGTTAAGACAGCTGTAAAATAGAAAGTAAATATTGAGATTTTCAATTCTTGATACTTAGCAATTTGTAAATGAAATGAACCACAGGATCAACAGAAGCATACATGTTATCATTAGTTTCCCATTTCAGAGAAGGTTTTGGTGGAAGGAAAAGTGGAAGCATGTCAAAACAATCTATAAAGCCAGTAGAACACTTAGTAAATAATCTAATTATTATTATAATCAAAATTCAGCTGATTATACATCTAAGTTAATACCTGTATAATAGCTGATCCCAGATACATTCAATAAAAATGCTTTTTTCAAGTTCGTTTTTATTGGTCATAGGTTCTCTGTACAGGAAGAATTCAGTGCTATGACAGAGCCAGACACTGAAACTCTTTTTCTCTGTTGCAATTAGCAGAAGAATTATTAAATGGTGAGGCTTATAGCTTGGTTGCATAGCAACTAATTCTAACACATCAGACAAGAGAAATGGAATGCAATAGTGCAGTGAGAAAAGCTGTGAGGTCTCAGTGACTGGATTTTTGTGCTGCTTACTTCTGAAGACAAAGCCTGAAATGATTTTTTTTTTTTTTTTTAAGCTATTCTTTTCCTGCTTCCTTTCCAATTTATTAGTACAGTACTAACTTTTTCTTGGTTCTTTTGATATATGGGCTGGGAAATTATGTTGAGAAGCTGTAATTTAAAATTTCTGCCATTTTGAATGATTTTCCTGAATTTGTCCCATGCATTTGTAAGGTATAGGTTAACTTAGCAGCAGGTACACCTCAAAAAAATACTAATAACACTCAAGAGAATTCCTAATCCATAGAGATTTGCTGTGTATGTTAGACATCATTTGAAAACTTGCCCTACTTTACAGATTGTTATATCTTATAACCAATTTTATAAAGAATGAAGTTTGTCAGAAGTTTTATATTTATGCACCTATTCCATTATGTCATTTTTTCAGTTTTTTAAAAACTGTATTAATCTTGTCATATTTGAATCACAAACAACTTTATGTCTGTTCCAATTATTGTCACTGGAAGATTTTCAGCATTGTTTTGCACCAGAAAAATCTGTCCTGCCAGCACGAGTCTCCCGATTTTGTTTTTGCAGTGGAAAAACAGGAAGTTACAAAACTTTCATTTTAGAAGGATGCTACATGTGTCCTTCTTTACAAGGTTCTTTGATTATCATGCTATTTTCAGTAAATAATTGGGAACTTATTTTTTCCACTATAATTTCCTCAGTTTTTAAAGTTGGGCTTAACCACAAAGGTTAGCAAATGTGGTAGCAATGTACATTATTCCATATTTTTTCATATATTCTTGAGAAAGCCGCGGGTTTTTCATGATCACTGAGGAACTTTACTGAATAATCAAACCTACATATCATATTTTTATCCTGGCTGTGTAAGTAAATAAGGTGTATGTTTTTGTACTTTCTCTGTCCTCTGAATAGCTTCTGACCTGTTCTGTAACTTGGTTGCCCCTGGTCTCTGACAGGTACTAAATTCTGGTGACTTCTCTGAAAGCACAGATGTGGAAAGAAGGTGTATAAATTTCAACACTGAGAAAAAAGCTGCAGTTCATCTTACGGACTTTTTTTTGGTCAGGACCCTTCTATACAGTAGAAGGCCAACACTGTATTGTCTAATTTGTTTCCTGCTAAAATTTGCCCTATTAGTAGTGACATGACAGGATAATATTTACAAGATTTTTGAGCACTAAATAAAGCCTTAATAGCCAATGTTCGTGCAGGCAGCTTAGGGAGCATGTCTTTAAAGGTCAGACTTGTGATTTAGGATGTAACTAGTCTGCTGGAAGTTTTATTCGTCTCTGAAAATATCTGTGTAAATTTGCACTCAGGAAAATAAAAAAAGCATTCCTGTAGACTGCTCCCAGCCCACCCTGATATTCTATCTGCAGGATTGCAGAGGAGTGCTGCATGACCTTGTGTACGCTGAGAGATGATTTAACTTACAGCTCATTCTTCATAACAAGTGATTGCAAATCATACTTATCCAATCTTTGGCTAAACAGCAGAAGAGTTGTGAAACTTATGACTTTTCTGGAGGTTGCTGGGAAATTGACAGGCATTTCTTAAAGTGTGGCACTTCTTTATATATTTCATGCTCTGAATGTGACCTTATAAAGGCTTTATAGAAGCTAGATTTTGCTTGTAGTATGCAAGTGAATTAAAAAATGTTTTAGAGCAAATACTTGCTTTATTAATAATCAAGCACTACAGATTAATTTCAGCAATAAAAGGTATTTTTTTGTGTTTTAAAAAGTGAGGTTTAATAAAAAAAATAATTAGCACATTCCTTGATTTTTATGTGATCTTTTTTACTGATAAAGAAAGACCTGGTTTGAAATTATTGGTTTGCACACAGGAATCCTTTTTTTAAGAAGTTGTTGCAAATATATGTCTTAAGATTACATAATTTGAAAGACTTCACTAGTTATTTTATTATATCTGTCTTTATGAAACTCTGATTACCACTTGGATTTTAGATATGTTGGTGTTGAATGCTGATGCGTTATTAAACGGTAGTGTATCTCTCCATGAATGTTACTTTATAGAATGTAAATGACATATCAAGCACAAAACAGTTTGGAATTAGGACATAAACTCTAACATCAAACAGTTTTCTGAAATGGGTATACTTGGCCTTCCTCCCACTGTTTTCTTAAAAAAAAAAAAAAAAAAAAAAAGAGGGGGAGAAAGAATGAGGTTACAAAGTCCAGAATTCAGAAAATGCCAGATTTATGCTTGGTGCTACAACTCTTGATATTTTTTTTTTTTAATTTTACTTATTTATTCCTTTTTCTAACCCACGCAATGAATGAGATGTAAGTCTGCTGATAAAAATTAGGTTATGAACGTACACTGATCTCGGAGGCAAGCATAACACACAGACAAAAGCTTATAAACTGTGGATGATCTGGCAGATTTGAAGTGACCCTGCTGCAGTGTCTGATACTGGATTTACTTTCTTTGCATTCAGCTGACCGTTCTGACGTGCTGCTAAAATTTTTCAAGATGTATAACTGAGAGTAAGAAATTACGATTTTTGGAAGTTTTGAATGTTATGCCTGCATTAAATAGGATTTAGTTAGTTTCTTTAGTTCTATTCAGTTATTTGCATCAGAAGATCGTGAAATTAAAGTTTCTGATTTTTTTTTCTTGGTAACTTTTTATTTAGTTAGTTACACTAGTGAATGTTTGACTCCTTTATAGTTGCTATGGATGGAGAGGTTAAAGTGTTGCTGATAAACTATGTAGTTCTTGTGTTTGTTTTGAGTAATTGATAGAAAACATGACTCCTTAATACTCATCACTTCAAGAAGAAATAACACAGGTATAGCAATGAAGCAATATTGCTGCTAGGGTAAGCGCGGGCTGTATAAGCCTTCTTGGAACCCTGGGCTCTTAGCCCAGACCAGTTGTTTATATTGATGCTTTCTTCCACATCTCCACTGCTCTCCATAGTTGAACTAAATTAGCAAGAAATACTGAGTATGAAGTGTGTTTGCTTTTGTAGTCCTAAATTAAGCATTGATTTTTGTCCTATATGTGATAATGAAATTTGGAGTTCCTGCTTTGCTGTGTCTCTACAGTATTGTCAATTCCATAACTCAGAAAAAATGAGGCAGATAGAAATAGAAAGCATTTTAACATCTTTTATTTCAGGAGGCTTTTTTTTTTCTCCTTTTATGCAAACCGTGGTCTTCAAAAGAATCTTGCTTTCATGCTCTGCTTATTTATGTGTATGTTGGAGAGGGGAGTGAGAGAAGATGGGATTTCAACCCCTCTACTCATGCAGAAGATTCTGAGTGGAGTAAGGGAAAGAAGATTAAGTTATTAGGCAAGTTAAGGTTACAATTTGAATAGGCTGGTAAAATTGGAAAAATGGAGACAATTTATAATAGTGTCACTGTTTAAATGTTAATAAATCAGTACAGCTTTAAACAGACTGAATATGCATACAGGCAATTATTGTGGAGTAGTTACCCCAGCATAAGTGCAGAGCCAGCGCTACAATAACTTGTCTGAGTAGCAACAGCTTTAATTTATTCAGAGTCAGAGAAATAATAGCAACTAACTCCGATTGCGCATTATCATATTTTAATGACACTTGAAATATTTAAGATGCCATTGGCTTGATGCTTTCTCGAGAAGGATTCTGAATCTTTATTTTTTTCTTGAGTGCTACTGTACTGAAAGCTTACTATGGATATTCTTTGCTTGTGTTGCATGCTTGTACAAGGCTTGAACGCTTATTTGATTATTCTATTTTCCTGATCCTTAGAACAATTTTTCATTTCACAGACAGGCTGATTGATTGTGGTCCATTTTCACAACATCACGTATTATTTTTTTCAGAACGGTTACAACCCACCAATTTTCCACTGCCAAAAAATGCAACCATCAAACCGCAAAATAACCCAAACAAAAAAACCCTCAAAAACTCCAGCCTTTCCAATCTACCCTCAAAGTTGTAGTGTCTCATCATGACCAAAAGAATACTAATAGTGTGTTGAGTGTCATGATCACCAAGTTTGATATTTTATAGCTAAATATAATACTTAAATCTCAGAATGTAGGGTTTGGAGCATTTTTTTGTTTGTTGTCTCCCCCCCCCCAATAAATGCTAGTCAATAGAAGCTGTTATAGACCATGTTTTGAAAAACAGTCATGAAAATAATGGAGCACAGCATATTTTGTCATATATAATCTTTCCATTCTAAGTTTTTCTACAGTTGCTACGTAAATTGCAGTGATTACCTGGTTACTTCAATGCAATATGAACTTTTGCCATTTTTGCCATTGGCAAAATTACTTTTGCCAAAAAGGGTATTCCACCTTTTATTCCTCATCCTTATTGAAAAAAAGGTGTTCTGTTCTGCCCTAACTGCTTTCTGCTTTGTGCCTTGTGCCAGCAACAGTACTAAACTGGACAGTAAGATCACTTGGCAACTGTGTGAAAAGTAGCCCAGCAGGAAAAAAAACCACCCAAACCAAAACCCACCAAAACAATTTTGAGCTGGGTCAGTTCCTGCCAGGACTCTGTATGTGTATAAACACCACTGCCAGAACAAGGGCAGTGGTAGGAATCACGGGTAAGGCAAGCTGGAATGTTCTTTTTGCTGAAAGCACAGCCTTAGGAAGACCGATTAAAGTAGCCACGTAATTACAGCTTTGGTTTTGAATGTGAGTGATATTATCAAGGGAGAAAGCAGAAGTCTTCAGATTTTTGGGATGTTTTTTTTTTTGATAGCTGTATAGAGAACTCATAAAGATGCTGAGTTACTGTAGAAAAATAATTGTTCTTTCTGTGCTGAATTAATGGAGTGCAAAATCCCTCTAATGACCTATTGAAATGTTTCTTGATAATGTCAATTAGTTCTCAAGCTGTAATGTGGAATGGGTAGGAAAATAATCATCTACTTTCTCCATGGCCAAAGAAGCAGAAATGTTTTGGAAAAAAATCTAGCTTGAAGAAATTGGATTGGCTGATTTTAAGTGATATGAGAACCCTGCTGAATCCTGCAAGAGGGGACTTACCAGCAGATTATCCATGCCAGACTGGAATTGTGGTGTCTGCACTGACTGATACATTTAATTGACATAATAAAAACTTTCACTTTTTGTCTACTCTGTTTGAGTTTGGCAGAATTAATCTGGTCCACAGGACAACGTTTTTTTTGAACTCGCAAAAATTTCTGTAACTGTCGAAAATAGTAAGAAAGATATAAGTAAATCAGTGAACTGAATGTAAAGGGGAAAAAAGTTGCTTACTTGAAGAAATTAAGTAATACTAATTCTGTGAGTATGTTTTCAGTAAAAGCACAAAAAATTTGCTGACATCTGCTTTGAATACTTGCAGAACAGAATTGACTGATTTATTACGTGTAAATATAGGAGCATTTCATTTAACTCTTAGGAGAGATGTTTTAATATAATCATGGCCCTGCAGAAATTCTCATAAAATTATTAACATATGTGAAATTGTTAATGAAATTTTTTTAAAAAATCTATTTTTGGACTTGTATCCATCCTGATGTTAGCTAGAAGCCATACAAATCTTTGAAGACATGTTGTATTTCAGGTATTCATGCAAGATCTGGAAGTTAGAATCTGTTTTAGATTAGATGATTAAGTCCTAATATTTTTCGGTAAATTTATAGTAAATAGTAATGGTACAGCTGTACAGCTATATGGTAAAACCTTTATAATAGCAGAAGGACTTCAGGTGAGGCAGCGCTTTGAGCTGACACTTTTCTGTATGGTATTCAGCTACTATGGTATCACTGTTACACCTAACCCAAAGAAGTCTTTAAAAATTATAAAATTCTGTCATTATTTTTTTAAATTTTTATTCTCGATGTAATGACGAAGTATTTTTTAAGGTATTTATAGGAAATAAAAAGGTTTTTATGGGAATTACAAGATTCAGAAATCCCATCTTCTTTAAGACAGTCTTTAAGACTGAGCTTGAAAAGAAAAGCCATGAAGAAGCAATGACATTATCTCTACTCTGGTCTCACTGTAATAGTTATATTTCCTGTGTCAGAATTTGTAGCAAGGAAGACAAGCAATTTGAAGAAGTTAAGTAACAGTGTATCTCATTAATATGCATGTAGTGAAAAGGTGCATTGTCCCATACGTCTGCGATTAAAACAGAACAGCTGCAGTCACAGGCAAACTTGTAAACGTTTGTATTAAAGCCAGATGCAGACTAATTTAACTTGACTTTAATTTTTGAAAGATTATACAAATTAGTGATGAGATTAAGAGCACTTTTATGTGCTTTGCTGAATAGCAAATGATGTTAGCATCATCTTAAGTGTGTTGCTGAATTAGTGCCACTATGTACACGACTTTCAGATCTGAAATGAGCAAAAATACACACAGAAATTAATCTTTTTTGTCCCTTCTCTTTAGATGAACTTCGCCAAGCTATCGTGGCCATGATGAACAGAAAGGATGAACTGGAAGAACAGAATAGGTAGTTTTCTTTTCCTAGTTAAGAGGCACTTTAATTTAAAAAACAAATCTGCTCTCTAATACAACCTGTCTTTTGTGTAAAGCTATGCATAAACTTTGTGTAATCTGTTAGATTATGTGTTATCTTTCTGTGAAAGGTAGGCTTAATACTTCAATATTCAACTGTTGATGCTGAAGAGTAAAGTTTGCAGGTCAACTTTTTCCTTTGAATTTGAATCACGTATAACTCTTTGTATCTTGGGAACTTTTGACAGTTGTTGTTTTTTCAAAACAAAACTTACAGCTGAAAGATTCTTAAGATAGCTTTCCAAATGAGTAAAAGTTTGTCCTTAGACGAATACTCAGAGAAATTCCGTTTTTCCACTTCTGGTGCAGAAGTGATGTAGGATGGCTGACAATGTTATGCTGAAAGTGGCTGTCATTTGTGTGTGTCTTTATGTTCATTTGGGGCAAAATGATGATATAACTGTAAAAATTATAAGTCGCTTATTTAAAATGCTATCAAACCTGCTTTGTATTTATTTATTATATTGTAGCACATCATTAGGTGAATGAAAGTAGAAATGTATTCGAGACACTGTTGTGTTATACTGTAGTAGGCCTATTTTGGCAATTTACATTTTTCTATAGGTAATTTAAAAAAAAAAAATATATTTTTTTAAATGCATCTTGCTGACCTGTGCTGTCAGTGGAGGCAAGACTCCTACCTGTCTCCTGCTCTTGCTAGCAGCTAGCTAGTAGGAATATGCTCATAGGTTATTCCAGAGATGCGTGGACTTGCACTGAAGAACTGAAACCACATAATAATCTGTTTTCTATAATAAATTATTTCTATATGGTGGTACAGTAGATATCATAATAGTTTGTGCTTTGGGCATGTTGATGAGATTGTAATACAAATTAATAGTAAGCACTTACAACTGTTTTGATTGGGTCAGTGTTCCTTCTAACTTTTCATGTCTTTGTATAATCAAATCAGGTGAATTTATTGCATTGAATAACGAAATTTTAGGATGACATTAATGGTATCATTCAGGCAACCTGTTCTGTGATTTGTAGGGTATCCTTTAATTACTAGGTAGTGTTTGCTGTGTTCTAACAGAGGCTGCTGCCTTCTTCCAGATCTCTGAGAAATCTGCTTGATGGAGAGATGGAGCATTCTGCAGCGCTAAGGCAGGAAATGGACAACTGGAGAAGGAAAGTAGCAGAACAAGAAGAGCGACATGCCACGAAAGTCCAAGCCTTGGCACGGTAAGAAGTGCTGACAGTGTCATAAAAAGTAACAGCAGTGGAACAAGGGAATAAAAAATTCTGCATACAAGAAAAAATAATTTTCAATTAGTTTAGTTTTCAGAAGAACGTAAGTGATTTAGGACTAAAAATCCCATGGACTTTAGTTGAATTTAAGCTGAAGAAAACCTTTGGAAGATTTTCTGACAAATTTGGAGGGTTTGTGGTTTTTGTTTTGTTAAGTGTTAACTGTAAATGAGAGTTTAATAGTAAAACCACCATTACAGCTCCAGAGGAAAGAATATTAGTGAGCTGAACTTATGACAACATCAAATTTAATTTTAAAAAGTAAACTAATGTTAAGAAATATAAGCCATGAAAATAGCAACAGTTAGATAATGAGACTAGATACAAAGGAATACATGTATGTGAAAGGTAAATGTAAGAAGACTTTTCTCTCTTCATGGATCCGTTTTGTCCAGTTCTAACCCCTCTCCCTTTTTTTTTTTTAAATTCATTTTTATCTTACTTGCTAATTGGAGGACTCTTGGTTCAGCTGTCTGCCCAGTCTGAAACAAATTGCAATATCAAGATCCTGGGTTTTTTTTCTTCTATTGGATATATGATATTCTTAATGTTGTTACAGTACCTAGCACTGTCTGCAAACAGTGTTTTCCAGACATTATTTTCCAAACCTCAAATCTGATACAGCTTTTTAATATAATGGGGTGGGGAGGGAAACAGAAACACCGTGTCAATGTTTATTGTGAACAGACTGATGTTGCTGTCCTAGAATAACGAAATGCTTATTTTAGTAGTGGAAATGGCTGCTTTGGTGTGTGTGTAAAACGTAGGGTTGGTTGTTTTGTTTTGTTTGTTTGTTTTTTTCCAAAAATACACAGGCTAGATTTTTGGGATTTTAGCTCTCAGATCTGGAGCCAGTGAGGACTTTTTTGGGGATGATTTCATTTTAACATTACTCCACAGTATTTCCTCTGGTAGACATCTTATATAGTTCCGCACTGAGATTAGTGTGGGGACCTCTCTCCTCCCAGTAGTTCTTACTTCAGTCAGTAAAAATTGTGCCGAGTGGTCCGAGTATCAGTTCAGTTGAGAAGGAGTATTTGTGTCTTTATGTATTGCTTTCAGTTATATAGGATATGTGTCAGCTACTGCTGACACAGATACCCTTCTGTATGTACCCTCACGTATGTAAGCAGTAAAGAATGGATTATCCATCCTCTTCAGTGACATTTGCATCCGATCTGACTTCTTTCTATCTGATTGTTTATGCATGACTTTGTTTTCCTTGGGCTGATGTTTTTTTCTTGTCCTGTTGTCAGGTTTTCATGGCTGACCACTTTATACAGTTGTTGCCAAACAGTATCAACAGTACCAGTTTCTGAAGTGGTACAACTGCTTCCCTCTAGCTCTAGGAAGGTCAGCTGGAAGAGGTTGGTCAGGACCATTTTCAGTCTGGTTTTGAGTACCTCCACAGATGCATACTCCACAACCCCCCTGGGCCATGTTGTTGGCAGTGACCCTGTGGCAATGCTCCTCCTAACGCAGTGCCAAGATGCTGTTGGCTTTCTTTGCCGCGAAGGGTGCATTGCTGGCTCATGGTCAGCTTTTTGTCCACCAGGACTCCCAGATCCTTCTCCGTAGAGCCGCTTTCCAGCCCCCAGCATGTATGGGTGCCTAGGGTTATTCCTCCCCAGATGCAGGACCTTGCATTTGCCCTTGTTGAACTTCAGGGGATTCGTTTGAGTTCAATTCTCCAGCCTGTCCAGGTCCCTTTGAATGGCAGCACAACCGTCCAGTGTATCAGCTGCTCCCCAGTTTTGCATTGTCTTGCTGAGGGTGCACTCTGTCCCAGCATCCAGGTCGTTAATGTAGGTGTTAAACAATATTGGCCCCAGTAGTGACTTGCCTCCAGCTTGAGTTTGTGCTGCAGCTATGCTAAAAGAAAATAATTTTAACTCTGCCCTTGTCTAAATGTGATTTAGCTTAAGAAAGACTTTTGAAGGTAAGTACTGCTGTAATAGCGTGAGTTTCTTCATACAATTCTAAGTAAGCTCTGGAATAACCTATGATGCCTAAGATCTTGGGAATGATTCACATCACATGTATAGTAAACAACAAATGTATCCCAAATGTTAAATAAGATTAGTAATCTGTGCCTTATCACAGAGAGAAGTGTTTGTTTTCTGCATGTGCAGGCAACAGTGCTTAGTGTCAATCGTGAGTACCACAGCTGAGGTTCCTATAAGTTTTTTATGACATAGCAGAACTAGTATCCAAAAATGATAAATAAAAAGCTTGCTTTAAAAAAAAAAAAAAGTATTTAGAACGTTACTAATTCTGCTTTTGATGACACATCAAACAGAACTACTCACTTTGAGGGAGGGAGAGATATGCATAAGTGGGTTTGACATTCATGTGATGTAGGGCAATTGAGACAATGCAAATACTTCATCATTTAATATTCACGTTTCAGGTTATAGGAATTGTATATTCATATTTCTTTGACTCACTTCCCCCACAGTTTTAGAATTTGCATTGACATATGGGTGAATCAGATATTTGTCATGCACATACCTTTTTAAAGAATAGATAAGGAGCTTTTATAAAAAGATCTGAAGAGGTGCTCACTTAGACTAACTTGTTATTTTTAAACAAGTTTATTTAATTTCTCTTATCGCTGTGGAGGCATTTAATTTCTGTTGTTGCTACAGAGACTAGGTATGTTGTGTTGATTGTTTTGAAAGTCAGTTTACCTTGTCACGTGATGAAAACAGTGTTGGGAGCTGCTTAGGTACAACAAATTCTTGTGTCACTGGTTATTTTGGACTTTGGATGCATTTCTTTAATGATTCATGGCAACTTATTTTCTAGCACATAAGAAATTTTGCATATAGTTATTTTGGAATATGGGTTTTTCTTCTAAATTCTTTTGTTTGTTTACTTTGTACACTGTAGGTGATGCTTCTGCAATAGTAAGAGTAATACAATTTTTAAATAAAAAATATTTTAAACCATGAATTTGGGTAAGCTGAATAATTTGAAAAATTCGAGATAACAAAAATTTATTAAATACTTTGTAAGTGCTGCATAATACACTAGGTGAGTGAGGGGAAACTAAGTTTCAGATATTTTGTAATAGTGAAATCTCACTGTTTACCTTGAAAACAATTGATCATATGACCAAAGTAGAAAAATTTCCTCAATTGTAATATTCTGAACATCTTAAGGCAAGGAAAATAATTCAGTAACAATCTAACTATTGTAATTTGATGGACAAATATGCTTCAGATTATGAGAGCTGATACTTGTGCATGTCCCCAAAGCTCTTGCAAAGAATTTGACATAAGTATCTTCCTGAAGGCTTTGAGAACACAAATTTCAGTGACACATCAGTCAGTGTTGAAATGATTACTTCTGAATATCTGCAAAATTGGTTTATTCAGCTGGTCTGCTAGACACTCTGAAGAGTCTCTGGTCTCCTAGACAAAATGCTAGCTTACTTAGAGAAATTTTTCTGAGTTTCCTAAATTCTCTTTGAAAAATGGAAAAATTCTTAAGTCATTTTAGTTTCAAGTAGTGCTAATCTCATTCTTCCATCTGAGGTATTTGAATAGCTCTTTCGTAACAGTTATGATATTGTTTCAAAAGGAGCATTCTCAGCATTCAACCCATTTCCTAGCCTTCTGATAGAATAGACTAAATAGAGTTTTTAGTATCATTTTGTAAACTGTTTTTTGTTGTTTTTCTTTTATTTTTATTTTTTCCTTGTCAATGAGTCTTTCTTAAATTGCATGGACATATTGTGCCAGTGGCTTCTTGGCAATGCTAAAGTTTTTTAATTGAGATTCTTTTTTCTTTATGGAATACTATTACATCCCTTTACAAGGCAGAGAAATTTATTGAAGTTGACTGTGAAATTGGATAATCTCAGATTGCATATTCTTAGACTATATTCAGAAATGTTGGAGGAAGGCATTTTACAAAGGACAGGCTTTGTAGCAAGAAAAGCAGATAGAAAGTGAAGATGATAATGCACTCTAGGGAAATGGGGAATGAGAATTTGACTATACTTTATCTTACAGTTTTATGTACCTTCTGTTTACTGTACATTTTGTAACCTAATCTGCCTCCTCTTATCTAGTGTCTGTATTATTTAAGCCACAGTGCTTTTGGATTTGGCATTTTATATTAATCTGTTTTACAGCCCTTCATTCAGAGCTATAGTGCTTCAGTGATAGGTGAAATTGAGTTACGCATTTTGAAATGATTGCATTACTACCTTAAGCAGCTTCTTAGAGAGAAGAAAAAATATCTCGTGTCCCTGCTTATGAAAACTAATTTGAATATTCTTACATTCAATGTTTTTTTTTTCCCTTAGTCGGTGACATATCACAGTTACAAAACATTTTATAAAAAGCAAGATATGTTATTTCATAAGATAAACAACTTCCTCATATTTCTTATCCACAAAGCCACTTTTTGCTTTTTCAGGTGTGATATCAGTGCTAAGATAGAGCATAATTTAGGTTTGAACACAGTCTATTTTGTAAAGCTGTCATGAGAATAGTTTTCAGTTTATCATGCATATGTGTTTGTCTTTCATGACAAGCAGTTAAGTTTATCACATCATTCCTCATTACAGTTTTTTTCAGAGATTGGTTTTATGCTATAATCTCATTATATTGTATATAGTTCAACTTTCACTTCTGTAAGTAATAGTTCTCATTTTTCTTATTTCACTTAGGGTATATATTACTACAATTAATTGTGATCTTGCATCTCCTAATAGTAGGATCACAGGACAATTCAGGTTGGAAGGCATCTCTGGAAGTCATCTAACCCAACTTCTGCATCCAAGTGGTGAGCAGTGACAAGTAGTGTTCCTCAGGGGTCGGTAGTGGAATAGGTACTATTTAACAGCTTTGTTGGTGACATGTTGGAATTGAGCGCACCCTCAGCAAGTTTGCCGATGACCAAGCTGTATGGTGCAGTCGACACGCTGGAGGGAAGGGATGTCATCCAGGGGGACCTGGACAGGCTTGAGAAGTGGATGTGTGCAAACCTCATGAAGTGCAATGAGGCCAAGTGCAAGGTCCTGCACGTGGGTTGGGGCAATCCTAAGCACAAACACAGGCTGGGTGGAGAATGAATTGAGAGCAACACTGAGGAGGAGGACTTGGGGGTGCTAGTGGATAAGTTCAACATGAGCCAGCAATGTGCGTTTGCAGCCCAGAGAGCCAACTGCATCCTGGGCTGTGTTAAAAGAAGCATGGCCAGCAGGTGGAGGGAGGTGATTCTTCCCTTCTACTCTCCTCTTGTGAGACCCCACCTGGAGTACTGCCTCCACCTCTGGGGCCCCCAACATAAGAAGGACATGGACCTGTTGGAGTGAGTCCAGAGGAGGGTCACGAAGATGATCAGAGGGCTGGAGCACCTCTTCTGTGAAGACAGGCTGAGGGAGTTGGGGTTGTTCAGCCTGGAGAAGAGAAGGCTCTGGGGAGACCTTATAGCGGTACTTAAAGGGGGCATATGGGAAAGCTGGGGAGGGACTCTGTATCAGGGAGTGTAGCGATAGGATGAGGGGTAACGGTTTTAAACTGCAAGAGGGCGGATTTAGATTAGATATTAGGAAGAAATTCTTTATTGTGAGGGTGGTTCAACACTGGAACAGGTTGCCCAGAGAACCTGTGGATGCCCATCCCCTGGAGCTGTTCAAGGCCAGGTTGGATGAGCTTTGAGCAACTTGGTCTAGTGGAAGGTGTCCCTGCCCATGGCAGGGGGGTTGGAACTAGATGATCTTTAAGGTCCCTTCCAACTCTAACGATTCTATGATTTTACATATTCTTGCAGTAAACTTTTTATTTCATTTAATTTTCAAGATTGATGCTTTTTTTATTATTTGGAGATTTGGTATCTTTACAGTTTTTCTAAAACACTAAGTTTTTATCAAGACAGATATCTGTTGGATTTTTTTTTTTTGGTTAGTCTGAATTTAAAAATAGAACATGTTTAGGAGTAAGCTCCACAGAAAGCACTTGTTAGTATCTGATGTTTGTGCCAGAAACTTAATTACAATATTCTTCAGGCCACTATAGCTGAGATACACGAGAAATTACTTTTCAATTTCTTTTCTCACTATCCTCATTTTACAGAAACTCTAGAGGAATTTTTGTATCTGTTTCAAGAATCAGTGTGGTTTTATTTTTTTTTCTGTTAAGGTATAGGAAAATAAGTCCTAAAAGGCCTCTTCCTCTGCAACAAAAATTGTAACTTAAAGATATATTGTTCTTTAAACTGTTAATGAAATTTTTGGAAGTCAGCTTTTATAAAACACTTTCTTACTAGTATTCATTTGTATTAACAGCCAGAAATCTTATTTTGACGAACATAAGATGCATCTAATTTGACTTGCGTAGTAGATCTTAATTGTGCTTGGTGTACGTATACATGCTTCAGTAAGCATAACTATTTCTTGCAGAAACTTTGTGGACATTACTGGAAAATAACCAACCTTCTTCAACATCCCTTGTGCCCCCATAGTGATAGTTTTTAAAAGGTATGCTATAGCACAAGGAAGGTGGGGGAGATTTCACCTGCAGGGCCTTGGTCTTTCTCCAGGAATACAGCAGAAGTCCCAGCGGGGGGGCTGATCCACTGCTGTGTTCCATATGAATAGCATCTCTCTTCCACTGTCCTCCCTTTGATGTGAGAACATGCTGCTTGTTATCCTGTTACATTCATCTTCTCGATCTGAGAGTCCTTAGGGAATAGTTGCTACTTTTTCTGGCATGAATTAACTTCTCGTTAAGGATATGCATTTATCAGTAATATTGCATGCTATCTTTTTCTTCATTATATACATAAAAGGCAGGTATGTGTTTCCCAAAATGTGAACTTGTTTTAGGCTGCTAAAAAAAACTTACCGTTCGTGGAGTAGTTTTGGTTTTCTTTTAGGCAGGGTTTCCTTAAGTGATAATTTTTAAATAATAAAATTGAGAGGAAATGTAATTACTTTTGCTTCAAAATTAGGCAGGGAATTGAAGGTATTTGACAACTTACATTTATTATATAATTGATCGTTCCTTTTCATTCCAGGTAGTTTTCCAAAAAAAGATAATAAATAAGCAAGTTTATTTTTGCTAAGGTGTTCTGTGGCTGTGTATCATTCATGGATATTTAAAGAAAATTTCTTTTCAGTAAAACAATGTTTTCTTTCTGTATTAGTATGATCAATGTCACTAAATATTGCCATGGAAAATAAAATCCTCTACTATTATTGTTTTATTTCATATCTTTGGTGAAAAGGACACTTTACACTAGTAATGCCAGTCAGGTATTGCTGTATAAACAAACCCTGACCATGTGCATACTCTTGAAAGAAATTTACTGAATGTTTTTCCTTTTTCTGACTTTGGTTTCATTACAGGAGTTTAGTAGGATCCTTAAGATTTTTCATATTGTGTGAATACACACAGTGGTTTCTAGTGCATTTTCAAGTATGTCTGACAATAGAAATAGTTACAATTTTAGGGATTTTATGAGGTAGTATCTTCCATTTTAGAAAATTGATAAAAGCTACTCATGTATCACCATTTAAGTTTTTGATACTTACATTCCTCTTCTTTTTGCTTACAGTTGTTATTATGTAATGATTCATTACCGTTACTAGTATAGTATTTTTCCTCTGGTTTTAAGCAAAGACACTATTGATGGCTGCGAGTGGGTACACATAATTTGTAATATTCTGATGTATCTTCAGGAAAAGTACTAAACCAAAAGCTAATTACAGAGTTTAATTGCATATTAAGTAGTTTCACTGGAAAAAAGTGCTATAGAATAAAATATACTCTGCTAAAAAAGGTTGATCCTTACTGCATTAGCTTATAAATAAAGTGTTTATTGGAACCTGGAAATATCTTTATCTGGTTTTCTTTGGAGAATAGTCACAGAACTATGGAGAAACTCCTACAGTTTCTTGAAAAAGCTTTTTTTATCCTGCTGTTATACATGTGTGGCATTTATAAGTTGCTATATTTAAATGTGTTTGTATTTCTCCAGTTGTACTTTTGGAGAGATTTTGGAGATAAATCTGCTCTGTTAGAAACTAACTTTGTTTTAAGGAAAAAGAAGTGGGGAAATGCGTATGTTTTCTTCTTTGTCTTGAAGACATAAGGCTTCAAAGATGTTCTGTTAATCTGCTGCTTTTGTGTACCCAAATAATAATAAATCATAAAAAGACCAGGGGAGGAGTTAAATTCTGGTTTCACAGGATGCTTTAAATCAATTTTGTTTGTGTTTGGTTTTCAAACCTTAGTATTTTTTCAATGTAGCTCTTAATGTGCAGTTTTCTGGTTTTATAATCAAACAACCCAAGAAAAGTATGTCTTGTATTATCGTTCTGCGTGAGTAATCACCAATGGTATAAAGCTTAATTAACAACACACACTAGACCTGTGCCATTTCAGCAAAAAGTGTAATTTGTAGGAATACTAGATTGTTATCCTCTGTCATTGAGCTGATACAGGGTAAAATGACATATTATCACTCTGTCTTGCAGCTACTTGTTAACATGAGAGAAGCGATCAGGCAGGGAAATTTGTTATGATTGAGGTTTTGGAGATGGGTGTGCTTTTAGTGACACGGTTATCTGTCTTTGTTTTCCCATGTATTTCAGCCTGATTTTTTTTTCTGTCTTTTTTTTTTTTCCTATCCCTTACAACTTGTACTTACAGTCTTGTCCCTTATACTTCAGCTCAGACCGTGGAATTGTTTGGAGCACTTCAAAAGATGCTGAAAGCGTTGTGTTTACCACTGGTCTCCTAACAGGCTGATAGTTTTGCTTCAGGTTAGATAGTAAAGTTTGGAAAAGTTGCAGAAGTAAAGCTTGGGGCCTTTACATAGAAGTATTTAACATCCTCAACAGTAGTTGAGGTCAGCTCAACAGTACTGTTGGGTCAGCTGGACAAGAATTTCTGCAAATCTGACCATTAACTCCTATACAAGAGTTTCTCTTTCTATAAAATACTTGCTATGAATATCTGATATAATGCCTCTTGAAGTCATTAAAGACTTTTTAGTGAGCGGTTGCTAATTTATTTTTTTAAACATGCTCTGATAAAAAGAGCTATAAAAATTCATATATAGCAGGATGGACCTTCTTTGGAATCTAGCTAAATAGTAGTTATGAGAAAGATGTCAAAGAATGAGAAGAAATCAGATGATAAGGAGGCATATTAGAAAATTGTGACTGGGTCATAGTATCCCGCTTTGAATTTCAGTCTTGTATCAAAAACCTTAAGTGAATTAAAGCCTTTCTGAAGTTCATCTGTACTGTATCAATTTTAAGTTGATAGGCACAATAGTAAAAATTTTATTCTTTTTTTTAATGCTATCTCAGTACAGACAGAAGGCACTGAGTCTATTCTCAAATGTAGAAATGAGATGGTGTATGATTATTTCATGACAATCTTTAAAGCTCAATATATTGTAATTGTATATGGTTATTTCCATGCAGACATATTGATACTTTTGGTGAGAAAGTTTTTTGTCTAGCTGTCGCATCAATATTTCTTTCATGAATGAATTATTTAGACTTGTTTTAAAATAGTAGATAGAATTAAACTGTGTTCCTGGCTTTTTTTTTCCTTAATGTGAATATCAGTGTCCATCTCTGGTGGAAAAACTGACTTGTTCTTTGTAGTCTAGGAAATGAAAAATGCAAAAAATGCATAAAATTATCAAGGACTTTGCTAAAATTTGATAGTTGGGTAATCAATAGTTTCTTCTCAATTATTTAGCAACCTCCTACTAAAGAACTGAATGAAATTGAGGTTACGTAGTTCAGAAAACTGATTTGAAATCCATAGAAATATGAATATAGTACCAATCTAGGGTTTTTATATATAAATATGGCATTGCTCACAACAGCACTTTATTTTTGTGGTGTATATATAATATATATGTATTTTGTATGTGTGTGTATGAGTATATATATACAGTAGGACCATCAAACATATTTGCATGTGTTTCTGAATACTTCTTAAATAAATTCCCATAAATAAAATGCCTACCTCTTTGTGTATAATGTGTTTACAGCTTTCTGTAGTCTGTTACATGTGAAGGGGTTTCATCATTCCTAGAGCTTTCCATGCTCCTCTGGCATGATTTTGACCTGTCCATTTTCTCTCTTCTCTCTAACCAGTTGCGGGTTTCTCGTGCATGATGTTATGTGCTGCACCTGTGGCACCTATGTATTTCTGTTCCAATATTTTCTTAAAGAAGAGTAAAAGTTGTTTGAATTCACTCTCTTGCAACTCATTTCAGTTATGTTTCATCTGTATAAACACTTCTGTCATAGTTCGTTAACTGAAAGGGATTAGACAGTTAATTGAATTTTCAGACGTGATTTTTCAGCTTTGTTTAAAATTCTTTTGATTAGAATCCTTTCTCTTTCCCACCCAAATATAAACTAAGGTGCTTAAACTTGTTAGGTGGAGCTATGATACCAACTGGTTTGAATACTTGTACTTTCCAAAGAAAAATCAGACAGGCACAGGCACTGAAATCTAACAGTCAAAGGGATTAACTTAATTTCGTCTCTTATGGTTTTCATTTAGGAATGGTATGTGGAAAACTTTTACCGTGAATATTGTTGCTGAAGTGCTGACATTTTCTTACAATGATAAAGTCTGGTTTTAAAGCTGAATTCTTTATTTGCTTGACATTAAATACTTGGACAACTAGGAAAATGATTATCTAATTTTATACTGGCCATTCTGAAATTCCTTGTCTAATATCCCATCCTTATTTTCTCAATCAACTGTTGATTTAGATAGACTGTATTGTTTTTCTGCCATGAACATAGCATAGTATAGAAAATCTAAATTAAACAATTAATGAAGAGGTTTTGATGATGAGATAATCTGTTTCACTGATGTGTTTATGTGGCCCTGGAAAACTAGTTTTCCTGGTACTTTCCTGTTGATATATTATTTAATGTGTAAGTCATTGGCTTCTTTTTCATCTTGATGACACAGCTAAAGATTATTATTACAGACAGTATGTTTGTTTCCATTGAAAGGGGCTTGTAGTATTTATTTATTCTGTTCTTTCTATCAACAGAGAAAATGAGGTACTAAAAGTGCAGCTTAAGAAGTATGTAGGAGCTGTCCAGATGCTCAGAAGAGAAGGTCAAACAGTGGAAGGTAAGGATAAAATGGAGGGAAAAAAGATAATCTATGCACAGGGTTTGTTTTTCTGTACACTACCATTGAAACAGAGTTTGTTGGAGGCATAGGTATAGTAAGAAAATGATGGAAGTCACTCCTGGAGATGTGTAAAAACTGACAATGAAAGAATAACCAGTAAACAGCCATGTGTCTGGTTTACTAGAGTCTGCATTTTTTCTTTTGATCGCTCCTGGAATGGATCTCTGTTGATAACCAACCACCCAATCCTGTGCAAGCCCTGGTCCATAACCAACACTTCAGCCACAAAACAATCTTAGCGTTTCTTGGGGACATGTTTCGCACTTCCACATGCTACCCAGTATGACATCGGAGCTCCCCCTATTGGAAAATACCAGCACCTGAAAAGCTGACAGTTCTGTTTCTATGAGAACTGTCCCTGATGCATCTCTGACTGGGCTATTCGCTGTTGTGTGAACACTTTTGTAATGCAGATTGATATCAAACAAAAAGAATGTTATGTGATGGCATACTATCAAATTACTGCTGAGCAGAAACAATCAAGAAGTCTTTGCTTTCGTTGCTGAGTCTTTGCCAAAATAAATGAAATAATTTATATGAAAGTGGGGTTAGCAAGAGACAATTATAAGCCCTATTCATCTTTTCCAACCATGGTAGAGTGATATCAAAAATAATATAGAGTAATATTGAAAATAACATATTTGATATATTTTTTTTAAAGAAAAATACCAATGTAGATTTTTGTACTTATTTTTACAGAATGTTTTCAGCTAGATGAGGTGGTCTTACTTTTTTCCAATAAGAAACTTTTCAGAAAAAGATATCAGATGAAAATTTAATTTTAAAATAACCTATGAGATAATGTGATATTGCAACATAAGAATGATTATTTTGAGGAGAGAAAATTTAGTATCTCTAGATTATAGTGTTAGTGTTGTTTTGGAGATCAGTATTTGCAGACTGTTTGGAATAGACTATGTATTAAGACCAGATATTTCACTTTCTTTGCTGAGTTGCTCTGACTCTAATGAGCAGATTTTATATCTGAAAGATAACAAGTTAAGTTATCAGCAGTGTTACCTGTTTTTCTTCAGTGGTCAGTGGTGATAAAAGTGTCCATGACGCTTGTTGAATTGGAGTCTTGATTCTGAATCAATCAAGATTCTGATCTGGTGGGACCTGTATTTCCACTGACTACAGAAGGTGTTTTGAGAGATGAGGTGGCTTTTCAGAAATTGGCACCATCTGTCGTCTTTTTTTTTTTTTAATTGTCAATATTATGGTCATATAAGTGGCTGTATGAATGAATACTATGTTAATTCTGCTCTTAAGGGCTAGTCACTGTACTTTTCTGTCATTTAAAAGCTTCATTCATCCTTAAAAGGGTTTTTGTTAGTGAGAACACATGTTTTTACTTCCGACTTTGCTGGAGTGTAGTGATTCATATTAAGAATTATTCACGAAAACCATCTCTTAAGCTTCTTATAATAGCAGAAATTATCCTTCATTAGATACTGACAGTTTCCATGATGAGTGTAATTATAGGAAAAGAAAAAAAATATTCCTAGGCTAGCTATATTCTGCCATGTTAAAATTATGCAAATTAGAGAGTAATAAGAATAGAAACTGAGTAGGATGGTCAGATTTTATAGATGAAATGGGGGATGGAACGGTACCAACATTTCTAAAAATGAATACATGTATGCATTATGCTCAAAGGATATTTAATCAATCCACACTAATTTTCTGTAATATTTATCATTAGTGACCAGAATAAATTTCACTTACAGGAACTATTTGTAATAATTTTTCTTATATTCTAACTTCACACACTGTATTTTTATAAAACAAAATATTTTTTTTTCTTACCTACCATTGGAGATATTTGTGAAATTTTTAGTAGTACTGGAACCTCTGACTCAAAAATTGTACTTAAGCATGTAAATAATCACTGACAGCTAACATGTTTAGATGCACTTCAAAAAAGGTGAGTGAAACAAAAAAATGTTTTTTCTTTTACCACGTTTAGAGAAACTCTTGCACCCATGGTTAATATACATAACTTATAGTATCTCATTGTAGGTATTCATATTTTTCTGATGTGAGCCTTCATAATTAAGATTATTTGTGTTATTAGAATATATCAGTACATATATAATACATATATAAGGCAAATTACTGGATTCCAGTTGTGGTATAATTTAAAGTGACCATAACAACTTGTCTTAAGTAATTTTGTTCTTAATTAGATTACATACTTAAAAGGATCACAGAGTATATTTACAAGACCTGTTTTATTACTGAGTTCTGAGCTTGTGACAACTTTGTGAAGCAAATAGGATGAAGAAACTACTGTTTTCTCTGCTTTTCTCATTTTAAGCTAAAATTGTTGTTGCTTTCTTACATATTAATTTACACACTCATGGGTTAAGGTTCTTGACTTCTAACTAGCCCTATGTGTAGACAGGGCCGTAGAGTTCTGAGCTGTTTAAACTTGGAAAACTCCCATCTGTCCTCTTTTGCTGTAATGTTAGGAAATTGGGTTTGTCAGGGAGGCATAAAGTGTTGCATACAATGCTGATTTCACTCCTGCCCTATGTTATCATAATAAGTAATTTCAAGGATGATTAATTTTCTTCCAAATGTTATCAAAACAAAAGTCTTAAATGTATTGTAGATTTTAGAACACTATGTGTTTAGACTTTCTGTGAAATTGTTTTGAAAGAGTCAAAATAAATTGAGCTTCTGCTGTTATTTTTATGACTATAAGTAGAGAAGAATCTGTTTGCTACAATAATCAGATCAGATGCTATTGAGTATGGCTTTTAAATAGTTTCCTAAAATAATAAGTGAAACTCAGCATAATATTTTGCCTTGCGGTGACATAAAAAAACACTCAGCAAATGTGATTATAAATAAATTGCCCAAGAGTCAGAACTGTGTCGATTTCAGAATATCATACCAGCTTTCAAAATGAGTTATCACTGCCGTAGACTGATCAGTTTGATACTGGTATTTAAATATTTAATGAATGAGCATCCTGATGTCTCAGCCATCAGCAAGACCTGGATGTGTGCTGTTTCCCAAACCTGCTTAGATACAGTAGTATTATGTATATGAAAATGCTGATCCTAAAAATTTCTGGCTGAAGAAATTCAAGCAAGATTTACAAGAAATAGTCTTAAAATAGCTTTCAAAATTCACTAAAAATAATAATAAGCTTCTGAATGTATATATTCTTCCTTGAAGCAAAAATCAGTTCCCAGGCTCAAGAGTATTTAGTCAGATGAATTATGGTGTTTTCTATCTACCTTATAGTGGTTTTATATATACTTTAGATTTTGAAGAATGCTGAAAGCATTTGTTAAATGTCTCTTTTATTACAGCTTTACTTTCTCTGTGCTAACTTGTTCTTTTAGAAATTCATGATCTGTGAGGAAAAGTTGAATTGGACTTTGTGTAACTTGGGGAAGAGGAAACTTACTTAGAATAGGCCTTAAAGTGATCATCAAATACATAAATGATACTTAGGAACAGGAATAGAATAAACTGTAGTTTTCATTCACTGTGGATAAGAAAAGTAATGGGCTTAAATGGCAGGTGAAGGAAGTTTGATTAGCTATCAAGAAAACCATTCTGAGAAGAATACTTAACTTTAAATAGATTGTGCAGGGAAGCATGAAATCTCCATTATTGGAGGTTTCTAGGAATGAATTAGACAATTAACTGTCAGGAATGAAATAACTACAGCTGATTCTGCTTTATGCCAAAACACAAAATACTGGATTAGTATGGAATGTCCATTCTCAGCCCTATTTTCTGTAATTTCTGTGATATCTAAGTAGTTTGTGCAAGTAATATGAATTGATATTTTGGAAGAAAAGTAGAAAAAAGACTTAAAAGAGAAGCATAGGCTTAGTTTTCAAAGGCTTTGATAGGAATTCCAGTTATGTAAATTATATATACATATATTGTATTATATGTATATTAGGTATATGTGGCCACAGAACAGCCAAATGCTTTCAGTTTGTATTTTTTTCTGTTGAGAGTACCTCTCTAAATATTGCTCACAAGAAAGCTCCCTGCAGCATTTGTATTTTAGTACTTGTAATGCTGTTTAGTCTTACATCCTATTTTGTTACTACTAATAACTGTTTCTTTTAGAACTATTACTTCTGAACAGGTTGTATTAGGTGTTTATGTAATTTAACATTTTAATTTGAGGTATCTCTTTGTTTTAGCTCTGCCAAACATTTGGAGCACTGATGGTGAATTTACTATTCCAGAGCAAAAGCAAGTAGAAAACAATGAGGAACTAGCCAGCTCTTATGAAAGAAAATTGATTGAGGTAATGTTTGAGGTAACAAATTTTATAGAATCAAAATTGTAACATAACATTTGAAACTGTAAATAGTTTCTTTGCTTAGTTGTCAGGGTTGTTTTTTTTTTCCTATTATTGTAAAAGAAAAGTCTGATTTTTCCTTTGAAAGAAAAATGAAAGATTTAATTTTCAGGCTTCTGTGGTTGAAATACAAATTTGTTCATTCAACTTCAAAGCATATTTAAAGCAATTCAAACAATTAAAAATACTTTTCCTAACAAGGGTACACATTTATACTTTGATATTAAAATGAAGGTTTTAATAAATAAACAAGTTCCTTAAGGTTATAACTGGTGGTGATGAAGTAGAAAGCATCACAGACAATAGGTTTCAGGTATTGTATAAGTTATAGTACACAATTACAGGCATTACTGTTTGTCAGTTGAGCTTTAAAATGCGGATCTTCTGAATTCTGTAGCTTTTTCTGTGCTTTCTTACTGTTTTCTGATTGCTAAACCATGTTTGATCTTTGTATAGCTTATTGAATACTGCAGGGTGGAAACAGATAATGGGAGCTACTAGTTCTATTGATATGACTATGTTAGAAAAAGTTCTTAATGCAAGATTCACTTTTAAGACTAATGTAAAATTCATTAAAGAAAAAAAAAAGAAAGATTAGGGTTTCATCCTAAATTTAAATACAAATGATTTTCCAGACAAAAAAAATGAAATTTAATATCTAATACCCATATCTCCTATTAAATATTAAATGAACATTTTTATAAAAAGTAAAACAATTCTCTTTCTCTTGCCCAAAATACTCTCAAATTGGGTATTCATATTAACTGATTAACATGAAGATGACTAAAAATGCAGGTCATGCATCAAAGAGATTAATACAGTTCTTCTAAAATATTCAGACTTGGTTATCCTTTTCTCATAGGACCATGTGAACCTAATTCTCTCCCTAATAGCATACCTTTGGTTGGGTTCTTCTGACTCCTTTTGCTTTGTTCTGTACCTATCAAAAGAATATCTTAATTAAGAACACAGGTAAAATCTTTCAGTTTTAAAAGTGTCCTCCTTAAGTTCTACTAAGTTTGTTCTGCATGTTCAGGAATTTGTTGCTGGCACTTCTGAGTTTGTGGAAGACGATGTTAGCAGTAGCACTGATGACACAACAGTGGCCGTAACCACTGGAAAACCTTGTTGCAAATCACATCCAGAAGAGGAAGTCTTCACCTGAGTCTCACTTGTACTAGTCTGTAACAATATCTTCACATCATCAAAATAGGATGTAACCCCTGTAAAAATACACATGTATTTGCCAAAAGTCATCATTCCTTTTTCTCTCCACAAATGAAAGTTGTGAAGTCTTATTTTCAAAGGTTAGCTTGTGTTGTGTTCCAAACTGAGGTCCAGGATAGAAACCACTCTCCTTCCATTCAGCTAGAGTCGAGTCTGAGAAGTGTCCAGACTTAAGCAGTTTTAGTAACTGTTATTTTCTGCCTAGTAGACTATTTCAGCTGAAGACAAAGATTCCCTTGAATTTCTTGGTAGCTGGTCAGGATATTGAAGTCTCCCACAGAGAAATAACTAGCTGTCAAGAGAATAGAAAGAATGGTTCTGCAGAGTAATTAGATTTTTTTTTTTTCTCTTTTTTCCATGGGAAATGATTTTGTTCATAATAATATATTGAAGAAGTTTTCAGTTTCTTACCATATTTGTAAATAAGTTTGTATTTATTGAATTTCTTCAATTATGATCTGTAAATTGGTTGATTTAACCAAGTGGAGAAAGAAAAGTTGCATCTAAAAATTTTGAAGGAGTAAAGAAATTTAAAGAAACTTTTTACTGAACATTATGCTTAAAACAGTGTTAGAGAAATTTTCGTAAAAATTCTGCATAATTTTTTTTACTGGTGTATTTCCTTAGAAATAGTAATCTATCTGGTTACCACAATTTCTTCTAAACCTCCAATTCGAAGTTTGTTGGGATATTGATAGGTCTTTGGATACCTCTAGCAATTCCCATATGTTTTCCAATGTCACATGCTTCAGGACTAGAATGCTGTTTTGTTTTAGAAAAGAAAGTAGGTCGATTTATACACCTCTGAAGCCATGAATGATAAAATGTGTTTAAAATCATCATAACATATGTTTTGGGCCACTGCTATGGGTTTAAAATTAATCAAAACAAATAAAAAACCTAAAAGGATTGGGGTGTTTGTACATCTTTAAAAGACCTGTGGTCAGACTGTTATCTGTAAGAAATTGTTTCCAATTGGTCTGTTCTTTTTCTTTGTGGCTCTAGACCAGTAATGAACTAGTAAACATATCTAATTAGAGAGAACATGACTTCAACTTTCTTTGCAGTTTCAGCCTTTGATATTTTTACACTGTATTTAAGAGTAATTTTAGCGGTGGACTTTAACCTACATTTCATCAAAGTTAAATTGTGGGTTATGCTCATGATCTACTAAATTGTATTGTGAGAGAGCTCTTTGAAGACGCAATAAATGAAATTGTATTTTCATTTTCCTGGCATAGACTTTTCCTGTCAGACTAGGGAATGAGGAGACTAGCTCCTCTGCTGGAACAACAGGTTTCTGATGTACTGAAACTTGTATCACAATATATTAATCCCTTATTGTTCTGCAGAAACACTCGTTCTTACAGGAATGTTGGAGACAAACCAAACAGTTAAAAAAAGAAATCCTTTCCAACTCTCTAAGGCTTTCCTTGTAGAAGCCTATACAAAAGGCATTTCTAGGAGTCGGAATTTTACTACATAAATTAACTGGGAATTGCTCACTTTTTAAAATTAAGTTCCATAGAAACCTGCAGTTTGCCTTTTTAATGACCTTGAATACTCTTGTACCTTTTCCTAAAGCTCATAGACTTAACTTTTTATGTGGCAAGTTACTATTATATTTTTATGCCTGACAAATTGATCTCTGAGCATTTGGTATGTGAGGCTGGGAAACTGTTTTTCAGACATGGTAGGTGCATATGCCAATCATGTGAACTCAGAATGTGCATCACTTTGTTCAAATAAATGCACTCAGTAGATTTTATTTTTGAATATTAGATATTCATGAGATCTGACTTGTCAAAAAGGTTAAGTTTAATGTTTTTAAAACTCCTGACAAATTATGCAGCTCTTCTGAAAAGCTGATTTTTTTCAAACATTTGAAACAATATTTACAAAAGATAATTTTGGATATTAAGCCAAACTTTCACCGTTCTGGAGAGTTTCACTTTGTGTATTTTCATGCCTTCTGTTCTTCCTTGTTGAACAAGTAATTCATCATCCAGTTGCATGCTGAGGCCTCAAAAGCATGCTACTGATTATTTTTACTCAGATTACCCTCTAGATTTTTAACTTTAATCTCCTCAATTTCATTGCAAAGTGCTCAAATGACTTCAAACTGTATTGAGGGGTTTTTTTGAGCCAGCAATTACGTAAAAAGAACAAGTTATGGTACGTATCACTGTAGTTGGGTAGGTGGCTTTTTAAAACACTTTTAAATGTTTGACCTTTCGGGTTTTGTGTGTGTGTGTGTTTTGGGTTTTTTTTTCCGTAATGGAGTAAGGAAATAGTATAATATCACGTGAAAAGCAGCTGTGTGACTTTCTTTAAGGTTCTTTGTGCTGCTGTCATTGCTAGTAAATGGAAGTTCAAAAGATAGCCTTTTGGTCTCAAATCTGGAGATGTATTTTAAGTTAATTTTGCTGAGATTTATTTTTACTAAGAATTTTTCAGTAGTATGCTATCAGATAATTAAAGTTCCTAAATGTTGGAGGATTTTCAAATGTGAGAATATGGCTTTGTTCATGATGCAATATACATGAGTTTTGTTTAGATATTTTTGTTACAAAATCCCTTCTCATGTTGTAAGCTATCTGGTCAGGGAGGGTACCTTAAATCACTAAATGTCTTAGCATTTTGTAGAATTTTCTCTCAGTTTAGCATAACACAGGTAACAATACACTGTAATGAATTTCTTTACTGTGTCCTGAATTAAGATCCTGAAGTGGGCAATTTTGATGATATAGCAATTTTCGTAACATCTGCATAAAGTGCTACTTATTCTTTAACATGAAATGATTATGTGGAAAGGCTATGACAACGACAGAGCAATTTAGTTACCTGCATAAAAACCAACTCTGACTACGAAGAATTGTTTGACTGCTTGTCAATTTTTTTTCTCATACTTTTCTTCTAAAAATCCTTTTGATTTGTTCTTTTATTACTTTTGATCCCCAAGTGATTCTACAAACTATTGGTAAACCGTAGAACCTTTCACTGTGTTCACAGTATGGGCTCTCACCTGTTAATGACATTCTAAGACAAGAATAAAAGGAAACTTTTATTTAAGAAATACACTCTGAAATATTAAATAACCTAGTTGAAAACTTCTCTGAGCACCAATTCATTGAACTACATGACCCATTTTATTGGAAATCAGTGAAGATAATTTTTGTGTTCTTTTACAGGATTCTTTAGAGACATGGATTTTTTTTTTCCTCCTAGATATTAAAATGCCTACAAATACAATTATTAAATAATATCACTTGTTTGCTTAGATGTAACATTTTCTCATAGGAGAGAATTGAAAAATAGCCTTTTGTGAAACAAAGAAACAAAATCTTTGGCTCTTGTTAGCATTGAATAAACAGTGCAAGTTTGATCTCTTCTGTTTGTATCTCTTCGGTCAGTCATATTATTTATTGACAGCTACTTTATTACCGTACTGGCATTCAGCATGAGATTTCTTTCAGCAGGCAAATGATATCAGTGGACAGTGATACTTTTGGAAATTGTTATTTTATTTTCTTATTTAAAGGTCTTAGCATGGTATGCAGCCTTGCTATTAAATATTAGTTGTGTTTGAAGTCAGTATAGAAAATACGTCTTAAATTAGTAAATTGGCCAGCACTTTTCTGTGGAATCACAAGCGCTTCTGTAGCTTTTGTCAGTTAAACTATTACTGAAGTACAGTGAGATGTCATTTCATCTGGCCAGTGCACTTGGACACAAGGGTAGACTTTTTTTTGCAGTCCTTGTAAGAACTTGTCTTATTTCATAAGAATTGTGAAATATGCTTTTATATGTGTGTATATTTATTTTCTCAGTAAGAATTTATTTCCAAATAAAAAAAAGGAAAAGAATTTGGAGAAGCTGTTCACTCCCAAGGGTGCACAATGCACGGTTTCGGTTACTAAGTGCAATAGTACTAGAATTGAACTGGCAAGAACTACATTTCGTGCAACCCTTGAAATAGAATGTATAATTCTCTGAATGATGTGTATAGCATCTCTCATGGACAGACTAGTCCTGGCTGAATTAAGATGAACAGTTTTCTTTTCTGAGACAAGAATGATGCAGCCATGAATCACCATACACTCAATCAGTGATCCATTTGTTAATGTGTGCACTGGCCAGAAATTTTAATTTTCTTTACAAACAAGCTTATTTCTGAGTCACTGCTGCTTATATTCAGTTAAGGGTAAATAACTGTGGTAAGTGTTAAGTTGTCTCTTCTGCAAGTTCTACAAGGAAAAAACAGTGTGGCATTTATGGTGAACCATGGCTATTTCTTATCTTACTCACTGCATTTTAACTGTTACAAGTAACTGTTATCAAGGCAAGATTTCAGGAAGAGGTAGTATCTTTTATTATCTCAAATCACATACTTGGGGAAGACGTGGGCAAAGTTCTTCACGTTAAACACATGCTGTGGTTTATGTTGCATCTTTGGCAACAATATCAATTTAAGCAGCCAATCTATTGCTTGAATCCTGTTTCTATATCACAGGGCACATACTCCACAGTTGTAATGGAACAGTAGTTTCTACGTCCATGGTGCAAACTGGTTTGAGAACCTGGTTTGGCTTAAAAAATACTTTTGAGGTATTTTCATTCAGATCCCTTTCCTTATCTGATTGACAGTCCTGCACATAGTGTAGATGGAAATGAATGAATGTGAAGAGCAGCAGTATTTTGTGATCACTGCTGAAAATTTCCTTCACCCTGGCCACAGCAAACACCAAGGTGCATCTAAAGGATGGCAACAACTGCTGAATATGTTACCTAACTATGTTAATCTATCATGATTTAAAGGAAAAAAGGAAAGTTAGCAGCTTAGGAACAGAGAGTTACTAGTAAGGGCATAAGTGACAGCAAATTAGTATCTGTGGAATAGCGAAACCACAGATTGACGTGACTTGAAGGAGCCCTCTCCCGTGATGGACTACTGGGGCCCAAAAGGTCTGGCTGATGGTGTGGGATGTGTCTTTTATTGTTGCAGTCCACATATGGCATATCATATGGGGGATAACAATTGGAAAACTATGATAAGCAAGAAAAGAAACATTTATATTATGCTTTTGTGGTTCCACAGTCACTAATAAATACTGGATTTGTACACTGTCAAGTCAGCTGAGTTCACCAATTGGTTTGGATTAGGTATGGAACCACAGTTGCCTTTGTCTAGCTAAAATATCAAATTTGTGCCAGTCTGTTTTTTTGTTGGATCTGTGCAAGTTATGGGAGGACACTTATACCTGGTCTAGTGTAAAGCCTGCTAGGTAAAAATCAGTCTACGTTTTTTTGAAAAAATTTAATTCATCAAAGCGGTTTACACTAGATAATGTTTTGTGGCATGTGAAATAACTATTTTTGAGTCCGTAATTTTTAGTATCCAATAATATTAATTTAGTTCCAAGTCTTGTTCTCTTGGAGGCAGGCTATGGAATGTTTATGAAAAATGGTCTGATAGTAACTGTGTCTCTGTACTTCATTACCTGTGTCAGATTATCCTTATGAATTCTCGTTGTACATTTCAAGTATTTTGTGTTAGCTTATGAAGATAATTCTAGTAAAGGGATAATGAGTTGCAATTCAGAATAGCTATCTCAGCACAGTAGATGAGGTGAGACCTTCCTCCAGGTGTGAACTGAGAAGTTAAAAGGACCTAGGGAAAGATAATAATGGTGGTGTTTAGAGATTTGTTTAGATCTTTGTTGTTTAAATCTTGCATCTTGGGCTTTGGCTTTTGCTTTTGCTGTGAGGACTCATGGAAGGATGCAGCAGCTAGACATGCTAATTCTTATCCCTCTTATTAACACTTTTTTATCCCTCTTTTTTAACACTTATTAAACTGATTATCCTGTGTACCTGATTTTGCTTTTGCTGATTACTTTCATTTTCCCGGGCCAGGCACAGGTCTTGCCAAGAGTAGTGTTTCTCCTGTTCAGTGTGTTAGTGCTCTTTTGTATGTCAGGATTAATCTCAGTAAACACTGGTAGGACGGTACACAATTGACAAAGACTGTGAAATATTGCTATCATTACTATGTAGCTCGTCTAACGTGCACAGTTCCCAGTGTATTTTGAGTTGAAAGCTACAGCTTATTTTCTTCTTGTTGGTTTTGATGAATTGTGACTTGCCTTTACCTTATGTAGCTGTAGTAAAAAAATCAAACAAACAAACCCTCAAACAAGCAAATATCCACACCGCAAAACAAAAGAAAAAAAATCCTGAACCAAAACAACCAAACCCCAACCCTCTTAAATGGATCTTTCAGTCTGCCTTGAACCAAATAGCTTGCTTGCAGATGGAAATGTCAAGAATACAAAATGGAAGTTTTGAAAAAGAAAGCAATGACTAAGCATTTTGTGAGTACATAAATAGATTTTTCTGAGCTGTCTGCCATTTTGAGTTTTACTGTTTTTCACTTGTAGAAAAGCAAAATTATTAATAATTAGTAGGATACATGCTCTTTTTTGACTACTTTTGGCTTTATTTCTGTTGGGGGAAAATGTAGAAGAACGTTGATTTTTGAAAAAGGGCATCTTCTCATGGGGAAAATACACCCATGCTTCCACTGAGAGCAGAAGGAAGCATCTTCCAGTTCTGTCTAGAGTTTCTTGGGAAATAACATTGTTTTGCGTTTTGTGACAATGGGGGGAAAAATGCCTGTGCCTGAAGAAAAGTCATTAATTCAGATGTGGCTCGTGCAAAAACTTTCACAAATTTTAGCTGTAAATTATATTGAAAACAATCTGAGTTCTACTAAAACAACACCCTTTTAAAAAAAAATCACTTTTTTTTTGTTGCAGGTTCTTAAAAGTCTGTTTCTCTACTCGAAAAGCATGTTCTTCTAAGACAGATTGTACTATTCGTGTGCTTAGTGAAACATTCCTAACACGTTTTAAGTTAACAGCTCAGTCCTTTGCTGTGGAACATGAAGTGGTATTTACCTTTGTCATTCCTCTGGAGACTGCTCTTAATTGTGGTCATGCTGGACAGTATAACTGCAGTGCTGTCAGGCAGCAGGAGCAGACTTAGATTTTCTTTTGACCACAGGTCTTTAGAGTTCTGTTAGTGTGGAGTCTAAATGTTTTATTTTAGCCTCACTTCCCCTTCATGATAAGGATTTGGGCTCTTTAAGCATGCTTTCTGATATGACCGGAACCAAATCCGAATGATCATCTGGCCAAGGGAAACTTAGCTCATTTGTACTTTAATTTTCTGGTTTAAAGATATTGTCATGGAGAAGATGATTGAAGTCCCAGTAGGGAAAATTATTGCTTAAGCTTCAGTGTAGAATGAATAAAGGAAGATGTGATGACACAAAGTGTAACTGAAAGGATATAATTATAAGGAGACCTCTTTATTGTTTTTAGCAGACCTTGATGCAGGAAAAATTAGAGGAACCTAAATTAATATTGTTATTCAGAAGTATATCTCATTGCTCATTTTGGTTTGCTGTGATGGTAATACATTTTTCTTTAACAAGAAAAAGTGTCGAAGTAACTTAATTATTAATAAAAGTTATTTTCACAAGTAACATACCTGCCAATTTGTCCTTTTGATATTGTATAACAAGTGATTTGCTGTTTTATTTGCTGTTAAATTTTCTTTTTATTGTTTGACTTTGCTAAGGACACTTAAATTTTTGTATTACTTCCAGTGTTTTGGGAGAGCTGTTGAATTTACATATTAATTGAACCTGCAAGTAGAAAGTTATTTCAAGGACATCCAAATTAGAGGGAAAGAAAACAGTCAGTTACTACGTCAGATAGTTTGGATTTTGCTCTTCTGATAGAGACGGGCACTGAAAAATCAAGCATGATTTCAGATATGTAAACTACTGAGTTTTGCATCCATTCATAAATTTCTATATTGCTTTTGATAAAGAATCAACCAACTATCAGTACTACGATTTTGCTGTGCGCATTTGCAACTACTAGCATATTGCGTCTTTTTGTATGTGAAATACAAGGAAGTTCTGCCTCCCAGCCCAGGCTCTCTGTAATTAACAATGACCTGCTAATATTAACCTGAATCCGAGAGGGGCTTGTGATATTCTTAAATATTACACCACTCACTTTGAATTGGAATGAGTGGTTAAGCTAGGTGGAAAATAATTTATCCAGAGTTAATGGTGTTATATTATTACTTTATCAAGTACCGTTGGCAGTTTTGTTTGATACATAAATATTTGCAATTTATGAAGCAAAACTGCTTGCTAAGTGGTACCTACTACATCAGTCATAACACAGTTCGTATGGATTTAGGTATCTTTTGTTTTTGCAAAATGAGCTTACTAACTACTAGCAAGTGTTTGAAGTCAAAGAACCTTTTTATATCAAGGCTGATGTTGAATGAACAATTGAGTTATGAATACATAGTGTCATTAACTGATAACATGGAAGTCCTAATGTTATGATTTTTATCAGGAGGAGCCAGAAACGAGTCTAATTATTAGGCTGGGGAGTTTTTCTAACAGGATTAACTGCAACAGAAATGCTTGACAAGAACAAAAACAAAAGCAGTAAACTAAAGCTGCTTTAGTACACTATAAATAATAACAATAATTAAAAAAGCGCTTTTGATTGATGAAATTACATTAATACTATGTTAAACCTTTGCTCTTCAGAAAGTGAGTGAAACTAAATGGTAACTCAGATGTGTTGCAAGCTTTCTATATTGTGATGTGTTAGATAAAGCATCAGTATTAATCTAAAACTGCTTACATAATCAGGCAAACAAATAAATATTTTTGCCTGTTCGGGTTTAAATAATGACTCTGTGAAATCTTTTGCTTTTGTACTTCTTGATAATCCCATTATAAGGAAAGTTTGTTGTTAGTTCAATTACTGTTACTGATTTTTACTTCGTAATTTGCTGAATAGTTTGTAAACTCAGAATTAGTGAGAGGTATCAGTCTAGACAAATCATGTCTGTGCTTAGTTTAGCTCTTTTTTGCGTATATGCCACACTGATGAATTACTGGATTTGAAGGACTCCCTCTAATATAAAAATAAATTGGAAAAAATACTTGAAGTTCAACTCAGGTATAATTATTTTTATTTTTTATTTTTTATCAATGATGTCAGCTTCTGGCTTGTCAAATTGAAGCTGTTTTTTCTGTTTCCTTTGATTATATGAAGGATACATGTAGTCTGGAACAAAGCACTAAATTAAAAACAAGCACTAAATTAAACAAATTGAACTAAACTGCCGTATCTTGGGGAACTTCCCAGGCGAAGAGAGAGAAGACAGAGTGGTAATCCAAGAAAAGGAAAGCATGAAATTCATAGATAGTAGTGAACTGCCTCGAGAAGGGTAACGATGAACTCTTAAGAGATTTGGCAGTAGTCCAAGTCCCTGTGCTATCGTTGAAGGTAGTGGATTGATATTAATCTTCTTCAGCTGTTACTCCATTGCCTCTACTGTTCTCCTAGCTTTGGATGACTATATGAGGAGGTATTTCAACAGTTGCGGTAACCTGAAAAACATGTTTAAGGATATTGTTGTGGTAGCCTGCTATGCCCACTAGAGGGGCCAACTAGTCCCCGCTTCTGTTTTCATCTAACTACTCCTGTTAAAATTCTAGCTTTTCTTGCTCTACCCTGGGAGCGCTCATCTGGTGCTCCACCTCTGATGGTGGCCCTCATCAGCATGCCTTTTCTTTAATACAGGAGTCCTATAGGGAGGATTTACTTGGAAACTTCTAGAAGTGGGTTTTTCTGAAGAGTCTTTCTCTTCTCGTGAAAATAATTCTACAAACCCTTTTTGGCTCAAATTTCTTTGCACTAAGGCTATGAGTGGCATTATCAGTTCAAAGTGGCATTATCAGTTCAAGATACCCTTGCCAGGTATATTCTGTACTGATGGGTCATCCATCATAATTGAAAATTTCATTCAATTTTAGAGTATAATGGTTCTGATAGGAGTAGCTAAAAATCTTGCTGAATGCAGATTTTAAGTTTCTTTTAGCCTTGCTCTCTGTTTCTGCTAGTTTCCCCATCACATTCTCTTGATGATAATGCATTACTGCTACTACTTAGACCTTTGCTATTTGGAAGCCCTTGTCCTTTTGGACTTCTTCCCCCTTAAACTGTAGGCTTACACTTTACTTCTGCGTAAGAAAAATTAAAGAGCGCAATATCATCTTTAACCTTGATTTGAATTTTATTGTTTCTTGTTCTCTTGCCAGGGAACCAACTTAAACATAGTTTGCTCTGTAAATTGGTATACTTTTCATCCTTGTCGTTCATCCAGCCCTGTTCGCTTTCATAAACATACTGCATCAATTGGTGCTTTCTTGACACTGACTCAAAAATGGAGAGCACAGACATAGCTAGACTTCATGTCCAAGGAGGTCACGCTTGAGGCCACGCTATTTACCTATACACAGCAACTTGTGCCACAGCGTAACTGTGGTATTTATGTTCCTTTGACCCCTCACAGATTTGCCTGGGATCAGTGGACTTCCAGCTCCAATCCTATTAAAACTCCAAGTAAGAGAGAAGAATATTTTACTCATGAATTACTGACAAAGTTTAGTGCAGTTTGTGCATTTTGCATTATTCCCATTTCAAAATATTGTGAGTAGTTTGTAACTGTTGAGCGCTGTGTTCATCAAAGAATTAAACTGAGATCAGAAGTTAATAGATGTATTATTAGAATAGGTTGCCATAGGATTTTCTCTGACAGGAATAAAATTGGACAGGGAGTTGTATTTTGTCCTATTGAATTCAATATCAAAACCTACATTTCAAGGCATGAGTCAAAATTATAACACTGTCTGTTCTTAATGGTCAGTTCAAACTAATGCATTAGCAATGAGATGCACTACTTGGAGAGTATGGTAAAATACAAAATATAAACAAAAGTTGATACACGTGTAAGAAACTTTATAGTATGGGTTTTTTTTTTTCAGTTTAGAATACAATTATCTCTTGGCTTTGTTTTTCAGGTAGCTGAAATGCATGGCGAACTGATTGAATTCAATGAGAGGCTGCACCGTGCTCTGATGGCTAAAGAAGCTCTTGTGTCCCAGATGAGACAAGAACTAATTGATTTGAGAGGGCCGGTAAGTGTTTGCTTATTACTATGTAGAATACCACTCTGGAATAAGATCAAAATCATTACTCATGATGATATAAAATATATATTAGCTTATAAGAAATAACAGCTAATAACACATCTGTCAGGAACACCTTACTTGGCATTTTTTGTAGTGTTTGCTTTTTAGCAGAACTGAATGTAAAATAAATATATTCAGACAATAAACTGTTTTCTACCAACTAGTGCTTCACTTTGGCTTTTTGTGTTAAAAGATTGGGTTGAAATGTGAAAATTAACAGGGAGGAAACAGAAGGAGTCAAGACTGTTCCTAATAGTTCTCCATCTTCTGAGGGAGGCATATTTTGATCATTTTTGTTCATATGATTATGTGGTATTGCTCCTTACTTTTTTGTTTGCCCTGGAAGCATTCATGCCTATTTTATCATTTACTTTGTGTAAAGTGGCTGAGGACAGTTCTGTGTGCATTAGTGAAGCAGGATTTCACCTATAATTTTCAGCCTTTTAGACAGAAACAATCACATTATTGTGTTGAGATGACAAATGATAAATCACATGTGTATTATAGCTGTACTTCCTTACTCAGAGACTTTGGGCTCTATGTCCCTGTTCAGAGATTTTGTTTTTAACAGTGTATCTCCTAATCCAGATATTGATACTATATTTTAATGTACCAGATACTGAGAGAAAACTAATTCCTAAAATTTTTTAAGAAGTGGAAGTGGTACTGTATTTTTAAGGGCTATCGAAATGCTAGTTGTTATTAGTTGCTGTTGTCCAAAATGAAACTGTGATTTGAATACACTCCTAAAGACTTTTGCATTATCCTAAGAAGTGGATACATTATAATTCTATGCAAGTAAGCAAAACTCTGTGCTGATAGTCTATCTGTTACTTAATAGACTTTAATTAGAACTTTTGAGGTTGGTAAAGTGTGTAACTTCCAGATATTGTGGAATACGAATATGTGATTGCCCTTTGACTTGTTTGAAAATATCAGCCAAGTTCTTAACATTTTATTATTAAAATAGTGTATAATGTACAATTTGTTATAAAAATAGCTTCCATGATTCTTCACTGTCTTCTTTTTAATGCTGATAATCAATTTTAATGGCTGTAATTTATAAATTAATTGCTCACAATGATCTTTCCAAATTTCTAGTTAGTTGGTTTCAAAACTTCTGCAACAAACAGAGCAATATTAAACCAAAAAGTATGTGCTGTCAAGGGTATGAGGAAATGCACTGATGTAATGTCTCCATCACTACGTTTTGCATTACAATGAACAACACTTCAATTACCAACTCAAAATCAGTAACCAATCTGTTTCAACATAGATGTGCAAGCGCTGGAACTCATTAATGTCATCCTTTTTCTTATTTCCAAAGTCCACGCTCTGTTTTTGAGGGTTTTATGCAAAACTTTTACTGAAGTTAATTAAAATAACTGTATATATCTGGTGGTAGGATTTGAGACTTTAGCTATAGGCAAAGAGAAGGTACAGGTTGTAGGCAAGATAGAAAAATGTCTGTTCTGTGGCACAAGAACCGTGGAAAGCCAGGCTGTGTGCTGCCACTGGAAGGTGGACTGAACTGTGAATGCACAACAGCTGATGGTGGTAATTGAGAGAGGGATCATACTGGCCCTTCCCACCTTGTTCCTTCAAAAAAGAGCAGCAGAGGTGTTCAGGACTCCGTATGTATGCCCTGGAGCTGTCTTGGCTCTGCATAATTATTTTCCTCTTTTCCTTTCTCTGGCAGGAATGCTCTTTCAATCTTGTGTTCTCACAACTGCTACTTCTTTTGATTCTGCAGGTGTTAGTCCATCTTGGCATCTTTGTGTAGCTATATAATGTTTTGTAAGAACACAGCTAAAATAAAATGATCCTATGTCTTTCTCTTAATGGAATGTTAGTTGTAAAAGAAAGTGGTCACTAGGTTTTATATGCTTCATCTCTTCCCATAAATTGTTTATACACACAATGTACTTTTTTTAAGTATACTTTGCTTAGAAAGGCTTAATAATGATGCTTTTTTCTGGATTTTCTATACCTTTTAAATTACACGCTTTTACAAACCCCAATTTGTTTCTTTACAAAACTATAGCAGATTCTAACATGAATAACTCAGAAGGGTGATACGTTCTTAATCCTGTTGCATGGTGGTTTATTTTTCTTTTATTGTTTCTCAGTAATAGTTTTTATTGGTGTTTAAAAAATTGAATTTTGAATTGTAATTTCCTTATAATATTATGCTTTTTTAATAGAAAGCATAATAACCAGTGTGCGGGAATTATTTCTTTTTTGTAAATATAGGTCCCTGGAGATTTGAGTCAAACATCTGAAGATCAGAGTTTGTCAGATTTTGAAATGTAAGTTTCATAAATACGTATATTTTTCTCTTCGTACTGTCTTTATGGGAAAGAAGAATAAGCAAACAGATTAAATAATTTGCTTTTCCTATATTATTTCCAAGAACTGAATTCTCAGCTGTGGTGTTCTGTTGTTAAAAAGTATCGAGAGCTGCATGGTCCGTGCCTGAGGGTAGTTTTTAATAATGTTGGAGTCTAGATTTGTGAAGATTCTCTTAGAGTGCTCTTTCAGTGTACTAGGTCTTGGTACAAAGCACCAAAAAGTTACTGGTTTCTATTGCTTTGGGTTTGATAGATGCTAGATACTGTTCATAATGTGATGGACTTTCTCAGTTTTACAGGGTAACTCCTAATTAGTGCATATAAATAGTACTACCAAAAAACCCACAACCAACCCAGTTGGTCATCCCAGATCATTCTACAGTGTTGCAATTTGGAGTTTTGCCTTTATTAGTCAGACTAATGAATCTAGCTTTTTTGTGCATGAGGGGGTGAAAATGTTGCTGATATCTTTGAATCATAGAGATTTGGAGATGAATTACGAAGAGTGGATGGAAATAACTTCTCCATAATTGTGCAGTGCTCTTCTGTTATTTAATGAACTCATGTTTTGCTCTGACCAAAATATTGAGTTTGTCGAATAGTTTTTGTTCCATGTGTATAATCAAATATTGTCAAATGCACACTGTAAAACAAAACAAAACCACAAAAACCCACAAAGGGAATTGTTTCAGTGCTCTTTTTCAGTTATGTTAATTTTAGGGAACACTTAGATACAGCAGCTATAAAAGGTCCAGGCAGAACTACAATTTTTCTGATACTCCATTTGAAATGTTAAGTTGCTTTGTTAATCACTTTGATCATTATCTAAATCACTGGAGGTAGTTGCTTTGCATTTCTTAAACTTAAAACAGGGAATCATATTTTTCTCTCTCCTCCTAGCTCAAATCGTGCGCTTATTAATGTTTGGATTCCCTCAGTCTTTCTGCGTGGAAAAGCTGCTAATGCATTCCATGTTTACCAGGTAAGTGATACCTCTTAACACAGATTCTGTGTAAAAGTTTCTGACTGAAATGGCACATTTTAATAATTTAAAGATCTCAGTATAATTTCAATAGAGATCAGTTAATGAACAGCAGCAGTAACTTTATATATATTCATCCATAGGATTGTGTTGATTATCCAAATAGCATATTTTGAGGACTGGCTTTTAATAGTTTAATACTTTAAAAGCATGCTAATAAGATGACTGCGTTGGCCAGGGAGTACAGCAAGTCAATATTAATCAGTAATGCCTTCAATATGCGTGTACATATTCTATTTCAATTTTAGGGATATCAGTGAGCAGAAATGTTGCTTGAGAGACAGACAGATGTGGCTTGCTGTAGTAGCTCACTCAAAAACATTTTGAATGGTGCAGCAAGCCTTCACTAAGTGTCATTGGGCACATTCGTAGTGTGTCCTGCTTCAGCCGTGTCTGAATTTAGGGGTTTGCACTCTAGCATGCCTTGTAGTTGAAGCATTAAAATCCTATACTGTTCCTTGATTCCTGGATTCTTGGTTTCAGAACAATTATATACACCAGGGATAGAATGGCAGGGCCAAACTTTAAACACACTTTAATACGCTGTCCCAGGCTGTTTGTATTTCTTTATTTGTGGATTATTAGCAGCTGCAAATTTTTTCCACTTCTGTTTCAGACACATGTGCTTAGCTCTGAACAAGATTTCTGAAGCTTTTTAACATTCCTCTCACTCTCAATGATGATTTTTGTAGAATTTTGAATCATTTATGAAGTGTTGGCAGACAGTTGAAAAATACAGGAAAACCCCCACCTTTTGGCCAGTAAAAAAACAATGAAAAATAAGACTTTAGCTAATGGAAGGAAAAGCTAACTATACCAAACTGTTAGTAATTTGTTTAAAAGCATTGAATAATCAATCACATTCAGGTGCACAAGTGTTTGTGGAAACCTAACTTGTTGACAAGTGTGATTATTTTTGTCTTTCTGGATCTCATATTCCTCCACTCTGCTGTCACTGGCTACACATTCTCAAACCCAGACACCGGTCTGCTAAGTACAGAAGTTCTTAGAAACATCAATATCCCACCCCACATAATTTGTTACTCTAGTTGCAGTTCTGTGACCACTAGAGGAGCTCTGGTTTCTCCTGCTTGTTTCTTTGGATGCTCTGTTTTACTCTTTTCATCCTGCTTCGTCATTTCTTAGGTTTCTCTTGTTCCTATCACCATGCACCATTTGCTTTCCACCCCATCCACCATTTCCTCACCAGGTTGTTCAGCTTGTTGATGAAGATGGTCTTGTCCCACTCTGTAAGGTGGATTTAATCTCTTCCAGCAGTGCTTGATTCTTAGAGACAGTCCCATGATTGTAAAAGCCAAATGTGTCAGTGGCACCTGCTGTGCAACCAGGTATTGATCCACGGGATCCACCTGCTCGTACGTGAGCCTTTTCCTTCACTGGCAGGATCTGGAAGACCAGCTGTGCCTCTGTGCACTTCATCCTTGTCCCCAGTGCTGTTTAGTTGCCCTTGATTTGGTAGTAGTCTTCTCTGGAAATAAAGTTTGCTGCCTTTGCAGATGAGCAGCAAAGGGTAATATTAAGGGGTACCTATCATGTACTATTTAAGAAGCTTTGAGTTTGAAAAGCTCAGTCTTTCCTCAAGCATTTTTACACCTAGACTGTTGATCAAGCAAAAGCTGGAATGTGATGTACCCCAGAATTCTCTTCTTTGTGCTTTTTTTTTTTTTTCTCCTGAAGTTGCACAGAAATTATTTGGTGTTTCTGGTAGATAACTACAAAATAAGACAATTCCAGAAAAATATTTGGTATCTGAATGATGAGGTCTTTGCAACAATATGACTCTTGAGTTACTACATTCTCTGACTTTTTTTTTGAGTTATGGCTGCAGTACAGATTGAAATGAAGACACCTGGTGAATATCCCTTTATTTTTAAGTGTATTTCTGACTGTTTTAGGCTTGGCACGCTTGTCTATGGTGGTGAGAAATGACATGTAGCAGTACTGTCTGTACAGCCTTAATTTTGTATCTTTTTAATGTTACTCATATCTGCCGTTATGTGAAAGACAGGAGAGGGGGAATATGACCCAATAGTTGATCTTATCTTTCCCTGATACTCAGGAAAGTTTATGGATGCAAGGAACACAGTTCCACGTTTCTTTCATATTTATGTGAAAAATTAACATAATGTCTAATTATCAAATCATGGGCATGAATAGTTGCACTTGCAGACTTACGGCAAAGTAAAGCACTTTAAAATCTTTTCCGTGTAAGCTGTGAATAAGAAGTAAACTTAAACTATGGCTTTCTCACATGTGTTTACTAGTGGTCTGTTGCTCACACAGATTTTCCTCCTTGTTTGTTGGTTAGTGAGAATTAGAGATGAAACAATTGTTGCAATTGCTTTTCGATGAGCAGAGAGTTTAGCTTTTGGTAGCTCTTTAGTGAGAGGAGATGCTGTGCTACATGAAGGAATGGGAAGAAAACTGTCTTTGTATACTATTAAAGGTTTTTAAGTTCAATAGTGAGGCCTATTTTTTTTTTTTTAAAGCTGCCAGTTTGGAGGTCCTGAGTGGTTAAATGGCCAGAAAAAACCCAAAAAGAAATGAAAGAAAAGTACATAAGCACATATCTGTTTGAAAAAGGGTCATCAAGAATTTGCGTGTATTGCAAATAGTTGCATTTGTATCAACAACTTTAATTTTATTATTTGCTTTTTCAGTTGCATTCTATTTGGTTGAATGGGAAGAAAGAATCCTTTTTTATTACTAAACTTACTTTTGTATTTTGAGTTTTGTTAGTGTCATTACTACTAAGATATGAACTAGAAACTATTTATAATGTTGCTGTCTAATATGCCAAATGTATCTTTTTTTAAGTAATAAACTGCTTTTCATTAAGGTATTATAGAAATGGATTAAAAAACATTAATTCTTTGAAGACTTTATTTTTAATTTTACTTGTAACTTGATATCAAACTTAGTTACTAAAGAGTTCAATACTTTTTGTGCAGTTTGACTCTACATGACTATACAAATGGCATCCTAAAAGCCTGGAAAGTATGTAGAATTCATATATACTATAGATGTTCTCCACATTCTTTTTTCAATAGGAAAAATACTGAGATAAACTAAGCTTCCCAATTTATAAGAGGTTCAGGACTTTATCCAAAATATGCTGAAGTGAGTAGAAGCGTAGATGTTGCCCTCAGTTTGCTTTGGTTAAGGGCCTAACTACAGTGACTTGAAGAAAATTTAGGTGTTTTTTATTGTGCTTTTGCACCTTATTTCTATTTATCATTGGTGTGGCATTTTAGAAAATATGTTGCATCGGTACAGTGTTGGTTTTAATAGACTTCATCCATTACTCATCACCAATGAAATACAAAGAACTTGTGATTGAAGGCTAAGCCTCTTGAGAAGTGGAAAAAAGGAGGCAAAATATCATTGCAAGATTCTAAAAGATGAAAATTTCTAGATTTAGAAAAAGACAATTTTGAGAATTTTATTAAGTTCTTTGTCTACAATATATGCTCATAATGTTGGACATCCATAATGTGCAAAATTCTGTTTATTGGTATATGTCTTTGAAAAATGTACAAGTTCTTCTGAATATGCTCTATTCATTTTCTGTTCACACTAGCAATTTAGGGGACATATTTAATATGGAAAGTTAGAAACATCTGTCTAGAATAGACATAGGATGTCTGTGGCCAGAGTAGTTTGTCTTTAATTACAGAAGAGCACAGAATACCATAGAATTCCTCTGGTGAACAGTTGTGTATTTGCTCAACTTCATCTTTTAATATTGTAAAAAAAAAAAAAAAAAAAAAAAAGCAAGCAAGAATTAGCTGTAGAAGTGACCTAAAACTTCTATAATTGTTATTAACCTTTCATCTTGGTACCTGCTGAGATCTTCCCTTATGGAAGAATACATTAATGACATTCCTACCAGTTTTTGATCTCAGTAACACGAGTATGACTGGGAAAAGTACCTGTCTAGCAAATAACTTTGTTTTCTGCCACTGTGCATGTGGAAAAAAAGAAATTTTCATCAATAGACATACACTCTGTAGCATAGCACTATGATGAAGCACTTGAGGTGATTGCCACACCTCTGATCAAATATGTAGTCATGTGCTTGCTGAATATATGTTCTGCATTTTATAGCTACCAGGAAAGCATTAATTTATAAAACTTCAGAATAGCCTCAATAACAGCACTGTGCATTTATCTTGTTAAATCTCTGCCAAAGCATGTGCTCCTGATTACAGGGAATTTGATTCAATGTTGAAATTGTGGAAGAGGGTATTTACCAGGCTACCAGTATGTAATGAACAGACAAGGACTGGGAGTGACAATTAGGATAAATGACTGAGCTCATTTCTGAGAGTCCTCTTATTCATAATAAACATTATTTTTGCTGCTTTATCATTTATTTCTCCAATGGCAGAAAATTAAAATGTACGTGTAACTCTTTGTATCAGCTACATGAGAAATTGCTTGTAGTATATCAGTGTAAAGGAAAGTAGCAGTATTGCAGAATGTTGATATTATTGAGATCATTATCAACATATTTTGGAGGTCAGATTTCTCTGCAAGTACTTGAGTAACCATAACTTGAGATGTAAAAACTGAGTCTTGGTTGTGCTGGTTAATTCTGAGAAAAAGATATCAAATGAACTTTGGAGAAAGCTAAAGTGTGCCAGTTGGAACAAGCAAAGTTTGAAACTTTGGATTTGGGTAAGCATAATTTTTAGATATGCTAAGTACTTATGACTGTACTTAAAGCTAATTGGAATTTAGCCTTAAGATATCTACCCTACCTGAAAATTAGGTCGTATGCGTAATACTATTAAGGTAAGATGTTGCTGCCAAATGAAGATGTTGCAAAAGGGCACGGACCTTGACCATTGCTTTTCCAAATGCAGTTCAGGGAATGCATTTCTAACATGGCTTGATTTCTTCTGCATTTTCTGTTATTAGAAAGCTAAAAAGATTGTCTTCCTCTCCCCTCCTGTTAGGAGCCACCTTGTTAACCTTTGCTGATTTGAAATTGTGTATCCCTGGAGCATTTCACTTGATGGAGAGAGGAAGACTGTGCCAGTGGGGACTTGTTATGTGACATTTGTTTTTGATGCACTTTAGAATTTTTGTGCCTCTTCTGTCTCTTTTTGCTCATAAATGAGTATTTTCCAGCAGAAAATAAGCAACTGCATACATATCACGTGCCTTGGAAATGACCAAAAGAGGGTGTAAGGAATTGCAGAGCACCTCAAGTAGTTTGGAAATGTATGAACCTATCAGTTCAACAGTATCTTTTATCTTTTTTTCTGGATTTATAAATGCTTCTTAAGAATATAAGAATTAGGAGAAATAAATTTGGGTAGCTGTGCCTCTTCAAAGTCAATGCCAATTTTGCATTTGTGCCTCTTAAACTAGGAAAAGAAATGAATGACATATTAATTTGCATATCAGGAGGGCCTGACCTGGACAGGATAAGAATAGACTCCAGCAGGAGTTTTGTTATAGTGCTTGCTTTTTTTTTAACTTTTTTTTTTAATTTAATGCAGTTTTGTAATGCTGTTTTGAAGGGCGTTTCAAAGCACTTCTTTTTGTGTCATGTTAATATTTCAGTATGTTTCAGATCTCGTGTTCAAAATCAGTACATCTTCCATCCTTAAAAAAACCCAGATGTTATTCTTCAGTGAATATAGAAAGAAAAGTTTCCAGCTCCAGCATACTTGTCACATAGTTTCAACCATCAAATAGTTTCTTTAATTTCTCTTAAGGATTAAGGATTCTGGACAAGCTCAGAAATAAGGTTGTGGACTCTGAAAGCAAGCAACATTTTATAATGAATCCTATTAGATGTGGAAATTTTAATCAGACCTCTGTATTTGTAGTTACACTGCACTCTTTAAAAAAAAAAAACATAAAAGGGACAACTAAGATGTTTTCAAGGCATAATGGAGACTATTTAAAAACTTGGATATTGCTCAGAGGAAATGCACAACCTATTTAAAATAAAAAGAGAGGAAAGCAAGAGAAGGATGGCTAAGCAGCAGAATAAGGAAAGTTATTAGAAGTAAATAAAAACATTTAAAAAAATTAAAGAGCAAGCCATCTCCAAAGGAAAATAGAGGAATGTACACATTCTGAAGGAAAAAAGTAGAAATACAGTGTTACAGGCCTCTTACAACTTCCAAAAGGCATAAAATCTAATGGTCTCTTTTGTACATGTCAGGAAGAGGCCTCTTGCTAAAATCAGTGGGACAAATACTCAAGCTGAAGAAGAGGGTCGCAGAACATAAAATAGTAACAGAAAAATGCATATTTTAAAATCTCTGTTCACCATGGAGTTCTTACGGGGTATTCCCATTCTGGATTATTCCTTGTGGAGAATTAGCAGATTGTCTGTTTTAAATGAAATACTGGTAGAAGATCTTATTGAACAAATAAAGAGTAAATCTTCACATGCAGTTCACCAGGAATTTAAGGGTGAAATAGCTGAAAATGGACTGATAAATAGCTTCTGACTTGGGTACCAGAAGATTTTTAAAGTAACTAATCTGACACAATTTTTAAAAGGGTTTAGGGAGGCCTGAAAACCAAGTTGTTAAAAATCATTAGGAAACGGATAGAAAACCAGAAAACTCTATTATGCCATGTATAATCTCTGGTTTATCTGTGCAGTTCTAGTCCTCTCCAAAGAAATACATCAGAACTCGAAAGAATACGGGTGAAAATTGAAGCTTTTTCGTTTGACGAGTGTATTAGAAATTCTGAGCCTGTAAGAAACACAACTGAGAGGTGAATACAATAGCAATCTTTCAAATCATGAAAGACATGGATAGATTTTTAACTGTTTCAAAATGCAAATTGGAGCATCCATTGAAACTACTAGTTGCGGTTTCAAAACAAGCGTATGACAGTGGTTTTCTCCGCAACATATAATTGGGGTGCAAGTCATCTTGCCATAGAGCTTATGAATACTGAAAGTTTACATGGGTCTAGAAAATATTGAGCTAACTAAATTGAAGAAATATCAATCCAGGCACAAAGATGTGACTTCTTTCTCAGAAAATCCCTGGATAATAATATTTTGGAAGATAGGCAACTTTTCTGGATAAATATCACTATACCTTTTGTTCATATTTAACTGTACTGAATAAAATGCCTTTCATAATTCACCAAAGAATTTTTTGAACTGTTCAAATTCATATGAATGAAAAGTATGTCTTGCAGTAACAGTACAGTGGAAGAAACTTGGAGGTCATGGTGTAGGATTAAGTAAACATGAGTTGCCCTTGTAATGCTATGCTAAGAATGACTAATGTAGTCCTAAAATTGAAATAATAGGTATGATTAGGAAATCTCTTTCCTTCCACTAGTGCTTATCTTCTATGCATGGTATGTTCATTCTAATGTTTTTGGAAACACATCCTCTCTCTCTTTATATTTCCTCAGCTTTTTTTTTTTTTTGTTTCAGGTTTATATCTTGACTACTGTCTCACCATTCCTTAGTGCTGAAAGATTACCAGTATAATTAATTTTGCACCTGAGTAGAAAGATTAATTAGATGAGCAGCTGATGTCTTTTTTATGAATCAACAAATCATAAGGATTATTTAGACGTTACTGGATGAAATTATCTGGGCTGTGACCGGAGCTCAGACTAGACTGTCATAACAGTATCTTCTAGCAAGAACATTAGAACAATCAGTTTTCCACTTTGAGTCCAAAAGAAGCTTCAGGGGTTTATTCTTTTACAAAGTTTGTGGTGTATATTAGTACATGGTAAACTGATCAGTTATAAACATTAAAGGACATAGCCACATATGAAGAAATAAATATATTTCGTATAAAGTAACAGTTAAGAAAGCCTAGTCTTTTAAAGAGACAATTTAAATACTAGGCAGCTATATAAAATCAGGGTCATGCTGGCAAAAGTCTATTCTTCTCATATAAACATCCTGTCTTTTGTAGTTAACTAGTTGTTTTCTGATGACTGCTATTTGTGATCTGTGCAGTTTGATGCCCATCTTTCTTGTAAATCTTTTTTGTGAGGCAGATGTTGCTCAGTCAGACTACTGTTAGAAAATAATTTCTTGTCTGCCATATTCATAGGGATAAAGACAGAATCCAGATCAGAATAAAAAATAATTTTTGTGTTTACATTTTACCTCTAGATGGTGATAGTTAGTTACAGTTTCTTTAGTGCCTGTGAAGCAAGATGATTATTGCAATAATATTATTTTATCATATTTCTCAACTGTAGAGTATCTTGTTATTTTCTACATACATATGGATTCCACTTTCCTGTGAAGTGTACAGCAAATGCCATTAGTCATGCCTTTTGTTGCTATAATTACCAATGACTGACACTTAAGATAATGAAACCGAGATTTTGTGATTCTTAAAGTGATACCAGTATTTAAATAGCTACTTGGAAATCTGCCTTGTTTGCAGAGCAGTATGCATTTTAGATTATACCAAATATGATTAAAGATAAACATGCAAACCAGACAAGACTTGTTATTTGCATATGAATAGGACCCCCTAAGATTATCATAAATAAACGTTCTTTTCTTAAAACTTTTTTATTCCTTTGACTCTCTTCAGTTGTACCGTTTAATATTGATTGATTTTTTTCTCATAATATTTCTTTTTATATTACTTTAAATGATCTGTTTTTCCTCTCCACTTCCTCTCTGAAGGAGGAGCAGTATACCTGCATATGAAGGGGCTATTCACAGTACCTGAATGCTCCTGTTTAAACAGAGGGAAGAATTTTCACAGAAATGCAACATAAAAGAGATGGAGGAGAAGTGTCTGATACTCAAGAGTTTTTGAGGGGGAGAGTGCCCAGCAAATTCTTTGGGTGAGAGATGAAACAGTGAAAGCACAGACCGGGATCTGCCAGATCTGACTGTTGACCTTTAGTTTATACACAAGCCAGAATAGCCTTAGTATTTCCTCAAAGGTAGAAGTCTTAACCATGGAAAACAATGCACTGACAGTTAAAATAGTTGAAAAGTAAGCAACAAATTGCAAAAATTAATCCCAAAGTTGAATTTCCTTTCCCTGTTATATGAGGAATTGGGTTACTTTAGCAGCTGCAGCACTAAGCAGGCAAAAAGGAGAAAGAAATAGTCTTCTAATCATATTCCATCTCAGAGCAGTTCAGGGCAAGTAGAGAAGAAAATGGCCTAGGATGAGTGGGAGAATTTGAGAGAAAGATATGGCTCATAGCATTCTGAAAGAGAGTGTTTCAAGGGTGCATAAGCCAAAAAGGTGAGTATCCCACTTTTTCTGTAATGGGACCTGAGGATGTGTCGGAGAAGCATAAGAGTAGGTAAAGGAGAAAAATTTTTAAATAGCTGGGATGGAGGGAGTGTACAAAGATGAGATCGGTCCTTGGACGCTTCTATAATTATTTATTTTCTAAAGGAAACCACAATACAACTTAATGCATTGATGTGCTTATAGAAATGCTAATCAGGATGCAAAAAATACTAGGAAAGTTAGTGTTTCAATTTTCAAATTATTTTATATGTACTACAGAAAGAAGAAAATAACTTATATCCAATAAATATCTGAATAAATAATAGTTATCTTATTTACAAACTGAGTGGTGAGATACTCTCCTTTCCCTGGTCAGAGCACCCCAAATACTATGTTTGGAGAAAAAGCCAGGAGTTGTGTCATTTTCCTGATATTCTTTTCTGCAGAACCTTCTTTCATTGCAGTGGTTGTCACACATTGCTATGGCTGTATCAGTTCAAAGTGTGTGTTTGTGAAATGGTGTTAATTATTTTGGGGTATTATAAGTAATATTTCACTCTTTAAAGGAGTTAATTATGTTATTGAGTGAAATCATCTGTGCTGATTTGATTTGTATTAACAATAAAAAAGATATTGATTCCATCCAGTAAAAGCACAGGCATGCCGCTTTTGTTCTTTGGTGTCCAGTCACTTTAGTGTTTTTTTGGTGAATAGAAACAGAACTGTGACTACAGAAACCCAGTAAACATAATTCTGCATGTATGTAATTGAGTGGATAGGCCTAAAATGCATGACATTTGTCTGTGTAGTAGAACAATATTGGCTGTTTTTAAGGTTCGTGCTTTGATGTGCTTGCTCTCATATATTTGACACTGTATTGTTCATTTTTATGAACTAAATATCAAAAAGTTGAAGATTTAACATAAAAAATATAGTATTTATAGTCTTTGTGCAAGTAGATAAAATGGCCTTGTTGAGACAAAAGCTTGTTCGCTTTAATTCCTGTTATGTCTCTGTATGTAGAAAGGCACACAAAAAGCTGCTCATATTACAGCTGAAAAGTTTCATTGTTCCGTTTGTTTTTCATTATGCAGAAATTCTTAAATTGGTTCATTTTCAAAGAGGGAACTTAACCATAAATGTAGTCCTGCAGCTGTATCAAAATATAACTTGCATTTGTATTCATTTCTCACACTTCGAAGGTAACTTTGGAGAATTCAGATTGAATTCATATTCTAAATAGAATCCCATTGTGCTGAAGTAAAGTCAAGAAATGTAATGGGTTCTTCCTCTTTTGCTATATGCTTCCCCTTTGAATTCATACCTTTTACTTCTTCTATACATTTTGAGTGAGGAAATAATTTTGATAAAACCTTCTTAAATAGATTAAAATACATTACTCCTCTCAGAAAAGCATGCTATGAAATAGGAAGAAAAGGTAGTTCCATTCCCCTAGAAACAATTATTTCTTAAATTGTAAAATTTAATCAAAATCTTTTTAATTTAGTGTTCTGAGTAATTAAGGTGTACATTAAAGTTGCATTAGTTTTAAGAATTTTAAAAACTTGATTATCATCATAAACCTATATTTGAGAAGCAGAACAAGTAGTCGTTACAGAAGCTCATCCCAGAACGTGTCTGTACCTCTGGTTAAAATGAATGAATTTTCTTCTGTCCATAGAAAGACTACGTAGTCATTTTCCTTAGATTGTGTTATCATTACTTTACAAAAGTACTGGCAGTTTTGTTTTATGGAAATATCATGGGTTATAAGATTCATTTAACCAAATGTTAAGTGAATAATTACTTGGGATTTGTTGCAATGAATATTCCAGGGTTCTGTAATGTCTGTAACACCAAACTCAATAAATGTAGAGAATCAGTAAATAAATTTTATTCATGTTAACAAGTTTTGATTTATAGTTCAGAGCACAGAAATTGTTTCTCTTCAGTCTCATCTCCCCTTGTTATCATAAAGAAGTTTAACAGACATTCTTTTGGTGGTTTTGGGGTTTGTGGTTGTGGTTTTTTTTTTTTTTTTTAATGGGAAACTTATAGTGGACGCAGTGGAAACTGGGTTAGGTGGTTGAGGAGAACTTTTAAAGCAGATGAGATCTTGTCTCCTCTTACTACTTCCAGCTCTCCATCAGTAATTCTGAACTGGACTTTTAGAAGTCCTTGACTTGTGCATGATGTTCCCTCTCTGTAGTTGTAGCGGAAGAAGATGTCTTTTTATGCTGTTGAATAGATTACTTTTTGTGAGGAAAAAAAAAAAGAAATTATCCTTACTCTTAAGATAGGTACAAGATAAAGTGGATCACAGTAGGATTTAAGTATTTTAGAAGGTAATTTTAGTAGTTTAGAAGATAATTTGGGCACATTGTAAGTGTTGCAGTTTAGACCTGGCATGAAATTATGATTGTTTTATGAATATATAATACGATATATAATTATTTAAATTGACTATTTCAAAGTCAAAGGGTAAAGAAGATGCAAGATTTTGGTAGATTCTGCATATAAGGAGAAAAGCTGAAATGCTTGCAGTTTGAACTTCGTCCATATCATATCCGTGCATGGGTTTTGTTGGCTTTTCTAACACAGAGTGTTAGAACAGGTGTATGAACATAGGTAGTCAGAGAAGCAGTCTGCTTTATATAATTTTTTTTTATTTGTTCCAAGCTTACTTTGTCCTGTCAGGGGGGAAAAAAGAGGCAAAGTTAAGCACATAACATCTCCATCCCTGTACAGTCTCTTCTCCCATCCCCCAGCAATGTTCAAATTGCCAGTCTTAGAAGATGCATAAAATCCATTTAAGAACTGTCATTCATTGATTGGTTTATCCTGCTGAGTGCTGGCAATATGCTTCTTAAGATATATGTGTTCTGTTAGCATGAGCAGGTTTGATTATTAATCTTCTCATCCTTTTTTATCTTAATTTGTTCTATCTAAGCAGATATTCCCATATCTGAAGCAAGTATTTTCATCTTACAGAAAATTCTTATAGCTTCTTTACCAAGAATGAAACTCTAGCAAAAAATCAAAGCATCTCTACGAGTTCATGTCTACTTTCCTTTTTCTTGCTGTACTGAAGTGTAAAGGTAAAACTATGGACCAATAGTACTCCAAAATTATTTAAAGTGTTGTTTAAAAGCAAATGTAAAGAAAACTTTCACCAGTCAAACTTAGCCGTTTATTTAAAAAATAGTGGTGCCAATTTGCATATTATGTTTTTGTATTCGTGCTGATTGGGTTGTCTCTACTGTTTCTACCAGTTGCTTATTTCTTTTTGTTGTCACATGCTTGAGCATTGAGCATTGATTTGAAAGGCATATGTAACAAACAAGAGGATGTCCAGAAAACCCTTTTTTTTTTTTTTTAGAGAGGGAAAGGAAATTAGAAATACAGTAATACAGTAGAAATACAATAATGCAGAAATAATAGTTTTTCTCTTGCCCCTTTTCTTTTCTCCACCCCCCACCCTGCCCCGTTACTGCTTGGTTAGGTGACAAATGTCACTGTAGGTTCTTTGGTGTAGATAAGTCTCTTTTGCATTCTCTATACTGCCCATCTTTTTTTTTTTCCATGCTTGTAAGAAAAACTATAACCTTGTCCAGCATAGGACTGATTCTTTGCAAAATTTTTCAGTATTTGTTATGTTCTTTGAAGTATTCTGCTGCTAAAATGTTCTGAGTTCTCTTGCGTCTTGTGCCATTGAAATTTAGATGTGGTTTAGTAGAGTTTCACTGCTCACCTTCCATAAGCATTATTCTCTCCCCTTCTGACATTTTTCTTGGAATGGGGTGTGAACTCACAGGGACTTTAACTTCAGCAGGTGTCTATTTGTGGAGCTCCCATCCACGGAGTTCTCTGGCTAGAATTCATTTTTCATTATGTATTCAGATCATCCTACCGGAAAATGTGAGCCATATTTATAGGGAAGATTCAGGAGTAACTTGGTTTAGAGAAATTCCTTCCTGATGCTTAATCTGGTATTTCTATAACCATGAATGTCATTGCAACAGAAGATTCTCTAATACCCCACTCAGTATCTCTTTCTACCTACAGTGCTTGAGAGAGAGCCAAAACGTGAAGCCTAAGTACACCAATCTATATTTTGCATCCAAAAAGAAAAGCACCCGCTGTAGACTTCTGCAGGCCTGAAGAACGAGTGTTGATTATAGGCATTTAATCTGTGAAGGTACACTGGAACTGGAGCAAGTTTGAATTTTGGCCTTTGTCCTTCTCCTCAGGCTTTTATACATAAGTAGCGATGAACTGTGTCAGTAGTTACTAGTGTGCTACCAGGATTTGTTAACAGCATTTTGACTCAGAACTGCTTAAAGATTTCCTAGCCTATTAAAGAAACTTTTGGCTCAAAAGTCAGTACCATGGGAGTGGGGTTTATTTATTTCAGTATACAATCATTAAACTAGTGCTTTTGAATCAGTTCTCAGTAGTTTTTCAGCATTTCAGTAATATCAAGTTAGCAGGTAGTTGGCTGAAAAACAGAATCTTAAATTATTACTGGTTTTATTATTTCTCTTCAAATCTTTTGACTTCAGACGTGTTTGTGATGAGAAAATAGCAGACTAATTCATTATATATGCTTATTAACTGAATATTTTCTTTCAGCTGCTGTAAATCATAGCTACAAAAATGTTACTAATCAATCTTTACACAGGAGACCCAATTGGAAAATGTTGCTATATTCCAAGCAAAAGCTACTTAATTCATTTTTTGATATACAAGAGAATATTAAAGTAAAATCTTTTGTCTACAGTCAGATAAGCATTCTAGTGGTGATTTTGATTTGGTTACCTTGAAAATTACTTAATTAGGTTCAGAAGTGGATGATTTCAGGAAAACATGGGCATTTGAAAGGAAATGTAGTGATTTGGAACTGATTTTTTAAATTGATCAGAGGATGAGCCTAGGACTTTCTATAACATGATCTTAAAATACTGTTCTGTAATTACATGTCATATGTTAAGGTGTTTTTGGTAGTAGAAAGTAGTGTTGCTCTGGGATGCAGGATTATAATTTGGGACAAACATACACAAAAGTGTATTTGGCTACAGATTTCATGGATTCCTATTAAAAGACCATGACTGAATTTGTGGATACGTTGAAGATGATGGGAGTAGTCATAATGACTTTTAAGACAGTTTCAAACCATGCATCTCAAGTAGCTTGATTTGGTAGTATTTCAAAATATACCTACAAAGATAATTATTCCCTGTTATTCCTGTGCTAAAGTTGTATGATCTGTATTTGACTTAAATGAGGATAACTATATGCCTTATATGCCTAGACTAGAATAAGTTTATCCAAGCAGTTTTATGTTTAGGATTTACTTTGTTTGATTTCCCAAATGAATTTGCATTAAGTGTCTCAAAGTACCTTGGCTCGTGAATAGTATTCCCCGTTGAGATAATAAAGCTTTAAATGTGTACTACATCATGAACTTTAATATGCCTTTCACACTCTATTATAAGATTGATGATAAATTTAATATGGCACAGGGATCCAAATGTTGCATTTTCATTTCTTACTGTCTAAAAGAAATCAGTATCTATGTATATAGAAGAAGAGGAAGAGATTCTTTAATGGTTTTATCTAAGAAATTAATCTATGTTTTTGCAGTCCTCAGAAATTTCAGTTACCGTGTACAGGATTCCTTAATTAGTTAACTACGGGTTACAGTTTAACAGGTAATACTGAACTGCATGATTCATCAAATCACATGTGCAAAGATAACTGCTTAGTTAAATCAGGATTTCCATATTAAATAACTTGGTTAAAAAGAATATAAGCATTTGTGTCATTCCCACCCCCTGTAGGGAAGCTGAAACATGAATCTTGGGAATGTATACAAAATTTCAACCAATCTGCTGATTGAAGCAAGAATAGGCAGGGAGAGAGGTTACAGCTGGGTGAATAAAGGGTATTTAATATAGTTTTTACTACATTAAATGAATTTCATTGAAATTATGCAAAATACTTGCATTTCTCATTTCCCTTCATTTTCCTTCAGAGGTGTACTCAATTGTTAAAACAGATGGTCTGGTAGGTGTTTAATTATCTTTATCCTGGCTTTATTTCCAAAATGAAAAAGAAATCTGAATACTTCTTGCAGACTTATTATAGTGGTTCCATCGTTACACTATTTGAATTCTTGTTACCAAAACTAGTTGAATTTTTGTTTACATATGCATTAGTAATTCACACAATACTCTGAATCTCTTGTATTCTTAGATGTGCTAATTTTGGAATTATAGTATTCATTTTTTGTCATCCTCATGAAACATGATTAAGTACAATAGTAATAAAAAATACTCTTGTTATTCAATAGAATCCAATATTATGAATATATTAATATTTTATACAGTGAAGTGTTATAATTTGGCAGAAGTTGCATGGTATCTGCATGATATATTGTATATTGTTGCAAGACAGAAGCCTCCTATACATTTGAGAACCTAAGTGTCTGTAGAGGTAAAAGGACCTCTTAAAGATCAAACCAAAGGAAGGCTGCATAAGCTGCTTTTGTGAGGGAAGATATTCAGTTGACATCACTGGATCTCTGAAATACCATGAGTCCTTAGTAAAATTTTGGTTTTTCTAAGGACTTGGCAAATTTAGAGAAGAAAGATCATGTTGATGTTTCAGTCATCAGGAAAAGCTACAATTTAGTGTTGGAATTGGCCACATCAAAATCCAAATTTCATTTTTTCCTACTGTTCTCAAAATTACAGTTGTTACAGCCCACTCTTCGTGTGGTGGTTTGGTGTTGCTTTTTTACATAAGTATTCTCCTGACACTTGCCGTACAACTTACTAAATTACTGGGTTTTGTTGGAGAAGCAAGGCAGTGCAGTGTCATCAGTACTATTCCAGTGTAATTTGTGATGCAAAATACTGAGATTATTAACACGGAATGAATGAGCTACAGATTCTACAGAAGGACCTAAGGAAAAGGTCACTCTGGATCCTGAGTTTTGATGCTTGGTTATTAGTTTCTGACTTGTGCTATTCCAGCATTCTTTTAAACTGTGGGTTCATTTCTGTAGAGGAAAGGTTATTCCCTATTAATGAATGAAATCTCAGCTTTCTGTAAGTATATTTCACTTCTGCATGAAATTTTCCTAAAGAACGTGAATATTTAGCATGTAATTGGTAATATGCTCATGAAATAATTGAGTGGCAAACAAAAACAGAATCACAAAAACTACAGCTGTGTTAAATTATCCTTAATGTCCTATACAAGCAGAAAGAATGAACTGTGTTTATTTTCCAAACAATACGATTTCTAGTTTAGTTTTCAATGTAGTTTTTTTTAGAAAGTAAATTAAGTTTCATCCTTTGGATAAAATTATGTTTTGCAATTCTGATGCTACAAAGCTAATTTACAAAGTTGAAAAACTGTGTTGAGTGCATAGGAATAAATTTTATAGTGGCATTAAATTATTTTTTCCTTTGGTCACTGGCTAGTAGAATATGCTGGAAACCATGGCAACAAAAAGTGGTACCATGGTTGCCCCAGAGTCATGTTAAAATGAGCAGGCTATGTTTGTCTTGATTAATATAATAAAAACAGAGAAAAAGAGAAGGAGAGGGAAGAAGGGAAAGACTAAGATTAATGACCTGTACAACAGAAACAAATGTACAGTCAGAGATGTATCTATGGATAAGTGATCCTGGAACTTCTGGTACCATTGCATCATGAATGTGAAGGTGTTAAGCTGTGAAGCTATGAAGAATAAAGGAGATACATTAATTCAGTTTGTCATTAAATTGTTTCTTTCCATGTCTGTATTTTGCAGGTTTATATTAGGATAAAGGATGATGAATGGAATGTTTATCGAAGATATGCAGAGTTCAGAAGCTTGCATCATAAATTACAGAATAAATACCAGCAAGTGAGGACTTTTAACTTTCCACCAAAGAAGGCCATTGGAAACAAGGTACTTAAAAGAACTCATAGTATTAGTAAGAGTTGAAAAAACCTTTCCTATCCACACACACTAAAAAGGAGGTGGCTGTCATAAGTATTTTTTACACCTGCTGGACAGTACCTGCTATTTTTATACAGACTTTGCCCTCATCAGCTGCAGATTCATTGATAATGTATTTAATACACTGATTTTTCCACTCACTGAAAAGAAAGCTGTTTTATTGAATGGAAGGCTCCGGGGAGATCTTATTGTGGCCTTCCAGTACCTAAAGGGGGCCTACAGGAGAGCTGGGGAAGGACTTTTTACTAGGCCATGTGGTGATAGAACGAGGGGGGAATGGCTTTAAACTGGAAGGGGGCAGGTTTAGATTGAACATTAGGAAGAAGTTTTTCACTTTGAGGGTGGTAAGGCACTGGAACAGGTTGCCCAGAGAGGTTGTTGAGGCCCCATCCCTGGAGGTGTTCAAGGCCAGGCTGGACGTGGCCTTGGGCAACCTGGTCTAGTGGGAGTTGTCCCTGCCTATGGCAGGAGGGTTGGAACTGGATGATCTTCAAGGTCCCTTCCAACCTAAACCATTCTATGATTCTATGATTCTATGAATATTGATGATATACACAGTAAACAAATGCACAAAACACTAAAAACTGTACTGGACAGCTGTATATGTAAAATGTAATCTCTACTCCATTTTTTTCAATAGATGCCAGCAATTAACGCTGGTTAGTAATTCCTTAAAAAATTCTGTAAATTTTAAAAAGTATCAATCTGAATTCCTTAAATATCCTGTGCTGATCACCAATTTTTGTAAGTTCTTTGAACCAGCTTTTTAAAGGCATTTGGGTGCTTAATTCCCATAACTTGTGTCTTTGTGGCTTAGCTCTCCCATTTTAAAATGGGAATTTCTGCGTTTTCCTATCATATAGGGATTTTGCAACAAATACAGTAAATATTGTAGTATGTATGTAGTAAATATGTAGTATCGTATAGCTTAATCCTTAATCACCAAAACTTAAATAACATTCAAGAGCTTAAATACACCTTGCAATAACTTCAAAAATCTAGTAAGGATTGAGAAGTAGTCAAAGTGATTTTTCTTTACAGTGTAGAAATGATCTGAAAAATTTATTTAACTATCGCAAGTAAAATATTTGAGATTTAAATCATGCTTGTGACTAAAAAAGTCTATACTAAATCACTGGGTGCTTAAATCAGCATTCCTGATGTTAATCAAATTTTTTAGCTTTTATATGGGATTTTCTGCTTTTATTTTTTCTGGCCTTAGAATCACTGAGTTCTTGTGTCAGATATCTGAGAAGCACCAACCATAGTGATCAGTGTAGTCATCAACAGAAAGCTGACATAGTGACTGAAATACTCAAAGATCTTCATGACATTTTATTTGGCCTAAGACCATATTAATACTTGTATCGCCAAAATGCCAGAATCATGCTAATTATATCTGTTGCAACTTTGTCTTTGATAGACAAATCAGCATTGCTAATTCATATGATGTAATATACAATTTCAAAAACAAATAGAAAAAAAATGTTTATAGATTCCTTAATGGCATTCAGATGCCAGTGAATGTGGATTGCGAATGTTTAAGGACAGTAACTCTGATCTGACTTCAAATGATTTCCCAAGTGTTCCCTAAAAATAAGTAGGTAAGCTTGGCACATGTGATACAAAGTGAGTAGTAATGCATATAATCTGGAATAAGTGGTGGTGATATAAATATATATGGAATTTATCAATAAAATCTGTAGGCCTGTTTGCTTGGCATAAAGTCCAGAGTTAATATAGGTTGGTTGCCTACTAACCTAGTAAATGAAAGCACTTACGAGAGCTTTTCTGTCTCTTTTTTTTTATATAATTAGAAGATCATGCATTTTTCATTTCATTTTTAGTGGATAGTTTTGTAATAGAAACAATGTATTTTCTTCTTTGTTACATAACTAATTCTCTTTTTTGAAGTGATGGAGTATCAGCCACTTCAATAAATTACAAAAGCCTTCTTTTAAGCTTTTTTTGCGTAGTCTTTCATCCTTAATTACTTTAAATACTAATTGAGTTACAACTTCAGTTGCACAATTGATGCATACAAAATTATCAGTTGAGCAACTCATTAAAAAATTTGCATTGCTTATTCTTTCAGTGCTTTAGCTTTGGGCTGAAATTCTACCTTAATCGTGCATAAACCCACAATCACTTGCTGTCATATCAGATCTCAGAGAAAGTATCTTTTCTTTACAGTAAGAAACGGGTGCCATCCATTGCACTCCTGAAAAGACTCCTATGATGAGACGTAAGCCAGTTGTGTAATTGGAATTGATCAGTGATTACACTTCTGGCTACCTGCTGTAAATAGCTTGCAAGTTGCAAAGTGGCGCTTTCACATCAGTTTTGCAAGAGCTTACCTCAGCTTGTCACAAAAGAGCTTATTTCCACAGCACATTGTCTAGGCAAGTTGTTATCATTTTAGTGGTGCTATGTTCTGTGCCATGTCATAGTATGTATTGCATTTAGAAATGCTGCGTGGGTTTGTGTGTTATGGTGGATTATGCTTCAGGAACAATTACCCTATAGATCCAGCAGCAATAGTAGCCCAAGGGAACACATTGCACTGTGTGCCTGACTGAGATGGGTTGATGGTCTTGAGATGGCCCTCCTTTCCATGACAGCAAGTTGACGTTATTGGAAGGTTGAAAAATTCAGTGTAAAATTGTGGGAATATATGTCTTGGAATTCTGTAGAACTTTCAGTTTAGGATGAGGGATTTGTGCAGGACGTTACACATGCAAATGTTTGGTAATAAGCATTAGAAGAAATATTGTCAATGCTACTTTTCTCAATACTTCTTCTTTAACCTTAGTGGCTACCAAAGCGTGTTCCCTTTTAGATATGCTGTTAGGTTTCAATAGAATTTTTTTCTCTCTGATATTAGTTATATTGTTTTTAATAGAATTGCTGCTGTCTTCCCATTTCTAGATTAATCAATACGATCTTAAATCAGTGCCTAAAGAGCAGTTTCAGTAGGTAAATTCTGCTAACAAAAGTATCTCTAAACAGTTTACATCAATCTGTGGTTTTCATTTCCTATACAACTCCTCAGTGTTATTAGATGCCCAAGTAACATATTGGTACACCATAGTGCTCCCTGTGCAAATGGCTAAAAAATGACCATTTTACAGTTTTTGGAAAATGGTCTTGTGTGCTTTTATATCCTTCATGTCTACCTGAATGATGTTATTCGTTGCACATCTTCAATACACTGTGGTTGGTACTGTGAGGCTAATGAAGGCGATATGCTTATTCTAAATGCTGGTGGCATTGAAAGAAACAGGGTTTTGCTGTAATAGATACCTCCCTTGATACCAGCGCTAAATTTGGTGTTCAGTTAGACGTCTGACTGAGGGAACCTCCAATATCCCAAGAGGACACCATGTTCTACAGAATGACCTAGAACCACTACTGCAGAGTCACAAAATACTATCCACTGTCTTGCTATGCAAAATATTGGAGCTGTGAGGGGGGGGAACTTGACTAGAAGAGAGTAATGTAGAAAAAAAAACCCACAGAGAACTATTAATTTTCATGCATAATTTTCCTGCTTACTGCAATAGAAATCAGGGAGATCAGGTTCAAATGCAAAGTTGCAGAGTTTGACACAGGAAGAAAATGCAAAAAGAAAGCAGAATTTCAGCTAAATGAGGGGTTTAAGAAGTGAGAAAATCAAGTATTTGTTATTGCATATATATTGTCATCAAGTAGCAGTGAAATCTGAAAATATTTAACAATTGTAAAACAATAGATTAAGAATCTAATATTTATATTAATTCTAATTATTATGTTTCTGACATTTTTGCCTTTCGCTTTTTTGCCTTAAGTTGGGGCAATTTATCTTAACAGTTCATGTTCATGATCTTTCAACAAATTATGTATGTAGGCTTAAAAACTAGCTTTACAGCTTGAGGAAATATAAATTTGATATACAGAAAACCAATTAGAAAATGAACAGAGAAGAGGAAAGAATACTGCTTTGGACAAGTAACCTTTTTTCAATTACAAAGAAGACTATGTATTTGGCTTTCAGGTTGGTAACCTTATTTTCAGTGTATCAATTTAAACATTTGAATATAGCAAGTTAGAACTAATGTAAAGCAATGAAAAGAATAATTTGATTTATAAGTGTTGCTTTGAATCAAGTCGGAACAGATAATTTAATTACTGAAGGAAAATATAACAATAATGCTTGCAAGACTCCATGTATTAAGTTTCATATATACTAGTCCTCATGCTGTATATTTTCTATTAATGATCTTTCAGTGCTGATAGCAAATAGTTGTCAAAATATTCAATATTGTCAAAGCAGTCCCTGCAAGAATAACTGTTCTTCCTTCATTTTATCATTGTTTTGTTTGAGTGAAAACAAGAAACGTATTTGTTCTCTTTTGTTATGTGTTTAAGAGAAATATCATATACTCGTTGTATGTTTTAGTACTTCTTTTTTTAAACTGCAGATCATTTTATTTAAAACTTACAAATTTGAACTGTGTTTTTAACACTTGAACTGTTTGCTTTTGTAATTTTAAAACATGCTCCCCATGGATCAGCCTGGTTTGTGGTTTGCTAAGTATTTTATATGTAGGTGTATATACCCAGACTTGTAATTTCAAACCATGGTTTTCTTGCATGAAATAGATTTTTGCCTTTTAGCCAGTCTTCAGGTACTCTGAATCTTTTGAATTCATACTTCCATTATCACAGTTTAAGTCTTTGTGACTACTGCCTTCCTGTCAGGTTTCTAAAGTCCAAAGGACTAGTTTTGTTCCATGAGCCAGCACACTCAAGGTCTAGAGTGTGCTGATTTATGTGAAACTCATGAAGGGAAGCTTCGTACGATCATAGTACTTGATTACAAAGAGTTTCCTGTATGCTTTTGCATAGAAATGCAGCTTTTTTTTTTTTTTTTAATTTAAGATGAGCCCTTACATTTATTTAGCTTCTGAACCTTTGTTGGTGCTTTGTTTGTGTTTCCCTTCTTGAAATGTTGCTTTCAAACTAATGGTTAAAAAATAATACATAAATATTTACTGGACCTATTCTATTTTTTTGAATATTGTGATGTCCTTAAAATCTCAGTTGCTACTTCTGCATTGGGCAGATTATATCTCTTAAAGGATGGATTTTAGTAACTGAGTAAACATCTAATTAAGTATCCTCTTGCAAGGGTATTGTCCCAATAGAGGACAAGTCAAAATAGAAATGGTTCTTTGCTTCCACTAAAGATGTGAATTCAGTGATTGTCTAAGTGTGTAGAAATTGAATAAGGTAGCTTTCCACTGAGTGCTGACTTGACTGCATGATATCCTTTGCTTTCCTTTAAAACATCGTATACCCCATATGGAAAGAATACACAGCACTTTTCTGAGATTACAAGAGAGTGACTTTGCTGTGACTCCTCAACTCCATAGGAGGAACAATACAGAAATCTAAAATTAAGTTTTCTGTCTAGGAGGAAATGTTGAGAGAATCATCATTCATCATTTTTAGCCCATGCAACTGAAGTCTCTGAGCTGTTTCTCTAGCCATAGCTTGTTTCATGCCTAAATGTTAGTTCAATAAAGTAAATGTGTACCTCTCACCTATCAGTGACTAAGCTAAATTGTAGATTATTTTGTGTATGTAGTAATTTTAAAAGTTTGTAAATATTATGCGTATGTATCTTAAAAAATATCTGTTTGTATAGACATATATACACATGTTTATGCATATGACAACATCAAAGACAGCATTTAGGATATATATGAAGTTGGCTTCTGGAATATATCTTGTAATTCTGCAAGTTCTATTCATCAGGGCCTTTATCTTTCTCCCATTTATGTCAGTGGAATTCCTGCCTTTGCACTAACAGTACAGATGTCTTCCATTATTTTTTTTTTTTTTTTCCTGCCAGCATAGCTGCTTTTTTATCAGTGTCTGGTCTGTTTGCCTGTTGCTGAAGGTAATGAAGTGTTTAAGAGTCTGCAGGATAACTATTTTCTGATTAAAAGGTATAGAAGGTAAAGATTTTATTGCAAATAAAAGAAAAAAGAATATAGCTTGTGTTTTATGCTTATAATGTTTGTTGTTTTTTAAAAGTTTATCAAGTAAAGAGTTTTCTGGCTGTGTGTGTGTATATGTATATATGTGAAGTAACTTGAAGCCATTCAAATCAGAGTTTGAATTTTAATATTTTTGCTCTTAAAGATTTAATATTATGCCATTGATGTGTAACCCCTGTTATGTATTTCCTTACTGTAAAGAGTTGATCTGCCATTTTGGGCCAGTAGGACCTGTCTATTCAGAGACAAGTATCCTTTTAAAGCAGCTATTTAGACCAGATGATGGAGGTACTGAACTCCCCTTGGGAATGGATAAGAGAGGAGGAGCATGAGAGGAATAAGATTTTTTTTTTAAGGAAGCCCCACCCTGAGTTTGGCAGGAAGAAGCAAGGGAAAAGGCTGCAAGGCTTTTCATCATGCATAGGTCAAGGAAGCAGTGCTGTCCTGTATTACGTTTCAGAGTTTGTGGTTGAGTGATAACCTGGCCTTGAGGTTCCCCTGAGGGGAACTTTCTGGGTTAGGGACAGAGGTCGCCAGACCAATGAATTTCTGTGAAGATTCCAGTACTGGATCCTCTGCTTCCTCTTTTTCACTTGTTTTCTACTGTTTCTGTGGCATGAAATGCTCATATATCTGCAAGTATCCAGGATACAGTTCTGGTGTTTAAGATTTCTTAACTTTTGTGGAAGTATTTTTCTGTGGCAAAGAGGGGGGGAGCTGCTACTGGGTTGGGCTGAGAGAGATGAATGATTTGATGAGACAGCTGTTTGGGGAAGAAAACCACTTATTTTGCTAGTAATTTACAGAGAGCATGATGCTACATAATTTTCTTTTAAGGTTATTGACATATTCAATAGAGCTATTTCTGACTCGTCAAGAAAAGACCTGTGTGTTTGCCATAATCAATTACATTTACAACACAGAATATGAGTTCAAAATTCAGTGTTTATTGGCCTATGCTAATTACATTACACAGTACACTATGTAATTTGTATAGATACATTAACACAGTATGTATTTTGCTATTGTGATCCAGTGAAACTGTGAGATGCTGTTGACTCACAGGTGACCGTTCAGGAGGGACAGAAACAATGAATGAAACTTCCTGCATCTTTCAGGTCTGGAGAAGGGCCTGTGTTCATACTTTTTCCAACTTCACTACTATTCCAATAAATATCCTAGACCATCACATTAATAGAAACACTACCAGTAGTTCTGACATGGAAAATCACATTCATGGTGTAAAGGAGTTAAGTCACAAGTTGTGTGCGTATGTCCAATGTACATTTCATTGCCATGACAGCAAATGTGACTGTAATAGTTAATGTACTGACAGTGCTTGAAATATGTGTTCTGAAATAGGAAGTGTAACAATTCCTGTTTAACTAGTGCTTAGACAATAACAGAAGAAATACAGAATGCTTGAAAGAGGATGATCAGAAAGAATCTTAGGGAAGGAAGTAGTTTCATTTTGGGCTTGGGCGGTTTTGTGTCCTGATTCAGCAAAGCACTTCAGGACATCCTAAAGTTTAAGTATGTGTTTGACCTGCATTGAAATCAGAAGTACAGGTATATGTGCTTCTGTACTTCGTGGGGTTTAATAGCTCATAGAAACTATCCTTTATCAGATTTGTTTGTCAAAGTCATACTGTCATAGGGAGCTGTGACTTAGAAAGCAGAGAAGAAAGCAAAACTTGTAGCTAATGCTTGTGGGGCAGTGGACTAAATATTTCTCAGTACTAAAGCTCTGATATCCGATGTCTTCAAGTAGAATTAGTAGAAAATTATGACTGACGTTTCGGAATTGGAATACATTTATTAAAGGAAAAAAGCCTTGGAGATATAAATCCTTGAGTTATATATTGAAAATTTGAAGTTAAGGATTGGTTTCGTTAATGCTTACTTAATTTGATTTTTGGATGATGTAATAGAGATGCTTAAATTCTGTATTATTCTTGATTTTCAAAGTGAGTAGATTTTAATTTTGAACCCTCTTAGTGGACTTAACTAGTATATTGAGTTATTTTCATATACTCTTTTGCCTTGTGGGTTTTAGGAAAAACTTTAGTTAATGTAAATTTGACAGACATGCTTGTGCTGTAGTATGGTAAAAAGAAAAGAAAGAATCCCATTTGTATTGTGTTCAAATCGGGAAAGGAACTCAATTTACTCTTATATGTATAGCCACATGCGTTAATTCTATAACACTGTTTTTTTTTATGGCATTCTAAAGCCATAAAAGAAACTTTGTCCTCTAAGTTTGCCATGTTACTTCATAACTGGAAAGTTAAATTCTCAAAGAAGTATGAGCTTTAAATAGCAATTGAGATTAAATTAATACAGTCTAGTTTTCAAATGGGTAACTTAATTAAAGTGCCATACAGCTAGAAACAAAAATAATTTCACACTTGGCATAATTATTAAGATTTCTAGTCACAGCATAACTCTTTTCTGACATTGTCACCTGCACACTAAGGGGGACTACAAAGTATTTCAGATTTTGCAGTGGATGCTTTATGTATACAGCACTTAGAAAAGAGCATTCAGTTCTTCTTAATTTCCATTTTTTTTGTCGTATCACTGTCTAAGAGAAGAGAAATAAGTCAGTAGGAAATGGTTGGGGTTTTTATGACAAATACTTTATAGCAAACACTTCATCTTAAAGTTCTGTGGTATGAAATGCCTGGGTTACCTGAAACTTAGCATAAAGGTTAAAGCTAGCACAGTGCAGAACAGTGTATTTAATTTTTGGTGGTTTAATTTAACAGGTAAACAGTTTGCCTACTTGTACTTCTCTATCTCTTTCAGAATGTCTCACTGAATTAATATGTTCGTGTGGTGCTCAAGTGTAACATTTCATGAAAATAGTGAATTGAGTCTTTCTCTTTTCAAGTTACAAAAAATAGCTATTAATTGCTGTTGAAGTTTAGGAAGAAGGAACACAGACTATTTAGGGCCTACAAAACAAAATTTTGCCTGTCAAGAGGTGTTTTTATTTTTGCTGTCTTGTAATTCTATATATAAGAGAAGTGATTTCTTTTAACAAATTATTGAAGATAGAGCCCATAGAAACAGTTCAGATGGTGTTGCTTTACATCATGACATTATGGGGGGGAAAAAAAAGAAAGTAATGTAATTTACATGCTGCTTGGACACCTGCTAGATAAAAATATTGCAGTTTTATAACAACTCATGCGTCATTTAGGTATTCTAGTAGCCTCCTGGTATAAAGTGAAAATATGAAAATAACTTTCTAAATTTACTTCTTGTTGTGATACTGATGCTAAATTACCAAGTTACTTGGATTAATAAACTTCCTTTCAGAGAGATCTCAACAGGGACACCTGATTACAGAAATAAAACTAAAACCTCTTTTCTCTGAATTTGAAATTCTACCCATATTTTTCTGTCTCTCTGTACCTATCAATATGCTTGATTTAAAAAAAAAAGTATTGTTTTATAAATATAGGCAAATTCTAATCTTCCTTGTTCTACAGCTTTTTGGGCAATTGCTAGTACTAGATATATTCAGTGTTAATTTTTTAAAAAGTGGAGAAAACTAAATATTGAATACTTAAGATTGTGTGAAAAGCTGGAGACACTTCCTGCATGAAAAATCTGGTTTTCCTCATTTTACCATGTAAAATATCTTTACATGAAGGCGCTATGAATAACAGGCACTTGATATCAATATTCCTCATTCATTCAATTTTTGGTTTAGAAAACAGAATCATCCTATCAGAGTGTACCTAAATAAAATTTCTATTTAAGGATCATCTTGTCTTTTGAGTGCAAGTTAAGTTCAAAGACCGTCTTGTATCCCACTACTGTTTGGCAGTCGGGGTGCTAAACTGCTGTGTTAATGAATTATATTTTTTTTTCCCCCCAAATCATACTTTTACTTGCTCGAGTTAAAACATTTCAAATAAACATATTTGAATACTGTTAGCCCACAGGTATAGACAGTAGCCAGAAGCTAGTAGCCTTCTTGTAGGTCTCCTTTAGAGGTCTTAGATGTTGCTGGTTACCAGCAGACTGAGGAAGACTGCTGTAATCTCAGCGAGATCTATCAGGGAAAGGTTAACCAAGAGGGTGGTGTCTGGGCCGTTGTGTGGCTCCCTGTAAGCATCCTCCTTCAGCAGTTCTGTGACAGTCTGCACACATCCATATTCCCTTAGCATCCCCCCTCCTGACTTGCTGGAACCATCCAGCAAGAGCGAAGTGGCATAAGTTCTGCTTGAAGGTTTTTACTGGGAAGGGAAAATATTTACTGAAATGTGGTAGAGAAACAATAGTTACTGAACTTTGTGGGGAATTTTGAAAGCACTTTCTTTCACTTGCTGAGAGGGTAGAAGAGAAATTGTAGTTTTTTGTTAACCTCTTTGTGGGTTTGGCACTTTGCTGTGTTTCTCTTTAAAATTAATTTATTATTTTATTTTTAAGGGAAGACATCACTGTAAACTTGTATAGATAAGCTTGTACACTGTAAGCACTGTATGTACCATGTTTCTAAAGGGTTTAGGTTTTTTGTTGTTGCTGTTTTAAATTTAGAGTCTGTCTTTATTGGTCTTCAGGGCATTGTCAAACGCAACAAAAGAAAGAAATTAAGAAAGAAAACTGTGGTGTTGGGGGGAAGAACTGAACTGAGACACATTTTAACTAATATTGGTGATAGTTATTGCTGTAATATAGGCTAGTGAAAAAAATGGATCTCAATTTCATGAACTGTTGTCGCAGTTTCCAGAATCTCCTGAATGAAAATAAAGAGTGGACTGATAGTACTTGGTCTGAGGAGAAAACAGAAATAGAATTTCCCTGTTCAATAGCTGAGCAAAAGATATGCCCTAGGGGTCTTGCTATAGGCAGCAGTTTTCTATTTATGCATTCTAATGAGCAGTTGACAAATTGACACATGGTTGGCACTTATGTCTTTAAATAACAGAATATTTAGATGACACTGGATTTTGTTAGCCTAACATTATCAGTTGAGTTCTTTTTCTTACAGTGGCTTTAAACACAACACTAAAAAGAGATCAGTTTTAGTTTTATTCTCAAACTTTCTTTTTTTCTGTTGAACTATTTATTCATTTTTAACACTTTTTCTCAAAGAGGGTTTTGAGAAAGTTTAGCCTTTTGGATGGATGATACTGCTAGCTTGAAAATGCCAGGTATCTTAAGAAACATACTTGGTTCCAGGATTCTGTAAATGCCTGAGCCAATTTAGAGAGGTACAAGACATAGTTTGACTGAGATTTATTACACGGGGGAAGAATTTATCAAAATGGGATTGTCTGTTGTTTTGATAGGGCCTGGGGACTACACACTTTTATGTATCTGTTAACATACAGTCTGCTCTGGATTTGCTTAGGGGATGCTATATAGCAACATTGTACTGTAAGAAAGCACGTACAAAACCTTAGTATGACTATAAACCTTAGTAGCTATAATGCTGTGATTATATATAAACTACCCTCTTACTCAAAATACAAGGTAAGACTTTTTTCAAAAATTAGCATTTCAATAAAATCCATATTTGCGAGGCATAGACTGAGCTTGCAGCTCTTCTGGTGACCTGAGAAGGCTGGCACAGCTGCCGAGCAACCATTTCCTTACTGAACAGGTAGGCTGTGCCGAGCAGCTCTGCAGAGCACTGCAGGAGATGCCTCAAGTCTCAAAAAATTAGAAATGCTAATGAAAATGTTGCAATTGTCCACATAAATTTGTGCCAGACTGAGGACATTGACAGGACCGTAGCTTACCCTTAGCATGACTGGTGCTGGATGGCTTTGCAGCAATGCTTTTTCAAGTGACTTTATCTAAAAGCATTCCTTAGTTTCTGGTATCATTTAAATGATGGAAATCATGGAAATGCATCAACTGTTTTAGTAGAGAGACAGAGTAATAATCACAATTATGTAGTAAATCTCTGTTTAAAGAAAGATTTCAAAATTGATGGTTCCTTGATTTCTTCTTTGTATTTCATCCTCTTAAATTCCTGTTTGTTCCACTGAACAGTAAATGTACAAAAAAATCTCACAGTGGGATGGGAAAATTTTTGAGATGATTTTAGTATAATGTGGTAGGGTTTGGTATATTTAGTATTGGAAACTGTACCTCTGTAAAACTGTTTCATGATGCAGTAGTTACTGAAGGATAGGCGTATTCATATCATGTTTTATTGACACCTTTGCAAAGGTGTCAATTAGCCTGTAAAAATACTTGCTATCTAACTATTTTTTAATCAGAAAACAATTGAATCAGCAAAAATCAGCAATTGAATATTTAATTAGCTCCCATTTCAGCTTCTGATTTCCAGCTTCATTTTGAGGTTAACAATTTGGTGTCTTGTAAATAGACAAAAACTGACATGATAATTATGCTAAGACTGGTTGACCAAGATGATGAAGAATATTATAAGGTTACGGTAGAATAACCTGAGTTTATTTCTGCATTTGCAGGTTCATCTTTGAATAGTGCTATTGTCAGCGTTATTTAGGATGGGATGCATTGTGTGGTATCAGGGGCTGATACAGCTCTCATTAAAGTTCTAAAGCCGTATTTCCTTTCATTTTAATTGAGTTGGATTGAACCCTGAGCTGTTTTGTTGTTTGGTTTTGGTTTTGTTTTTTTCCCCAGCGCTAACAATAGGAGGTTAGTTAAATGCTAAATAATGGTTAGAACATCAGAAGCAGTGCATTTTATGTTGATTGCAACAGCACCAAACCCAGAATATAGAAGTGTTTTATCTGTTCCTAAATCATGGCAGGTAACCATGGCAATCATATCATTTCCAACAGCTCATGGAAAATATTTGAAACATCTTAAGTGAGCTGTCCCATTAATAATGAAGAATATCAGTGTTTTGCCATCTGTTACGTACTAACAGTGTATATGAAAGACCAGCAGTTGTATGAAACAATTTAAATTGCAAGTTGGAATGAACTTGGCTTGTAATGAAAAACTGCAAAACAGCGTAACATAAAATATGGTATGTCAGACTCTGCTTTTTAGTTTTATAGTTTTACATCATCTTCTAATATCTGTTGAGAGTCTGTAAGATTTCCATTATGTATTCTCATTTTTAGAGATTTGTAATTTGATATTAGCATTTTGCTGTGGGCAGAAACTTGGCAAATTCTCAGTCAAAAAGAATTTCATAAAATATTTTGGGAGACAGATTAAAAATATTTTCCCAGATGTGTTTTGATGCTTCTGCAATCTGAAGCAGTTTTGCTTGTTAACTGAAATTTTGTGGACTCTTAATCAAAAGCATATACTCTTGAACTGTGGGTTAGGAAATAACTTTGACAGTAGTTTCTGCAGAAACAGTAGTAGCTTTCTTTTTCAGAAAATATGCCTACAAACTGAAGGTGAATGCCTGTATGTTAACTCTCAATTAGCAATTTGTGTGCAATATAAGTTTATGCCGCATAAATTGGTGTTAAATGTGGCCAAGATACCCTGCAGATGTGTATCAGAATCTGCCCATATTTTGTATGTAACTGAGTCCCTTTCGATCCCTTTCTTTTAACAGGGAAAGAGAGATTCTTAATCAATTAGGAAGGGCAATGGATTATGGTTATAGGCAAAGTATCCCTGCACGTAATAGTTCCTTTTCTATGTACAGATGCTTTCATGCATTGTTAATCAGGTGGTGCTGAATATGTGAGACTTTCTCTTTGGTCAGACCAGAGCTGCTTTTCAAGTACAGTAAGGTAATTTCAACATCATTACAAAGAGCGGTAGTAGCTGTCCATAAGTAATCCTGCACACTGAGGATATATGGCTCCAAAGACTTTATCTTTTGAATTGAAAAGAAATCTCAAATCTTGGAAGCGGAGCTCCTGCCGCCTTTGAATACTCTTTTGCCCCCTGTAGTGTCATGGGATAAGGGATTAGGCTTATCATGAATGCAGTAGGAGATGTTCTACCAGCAATAGTTAAGAACTAAATTTCTTCAAGTTTGGTGGGATCATTCAATCTACCACTGGACCCAGTTAGAAGAACTGAAAGAGCCAGTTAGCCTTGACTTTTGGATTTAAAGTTAGTATGATTGTAGCCAGTTGTTCAAATACCTTCGTGGAAAGATTTGTAGAAACAGCAGCTAGGGCCTGACTCAGGAAAGTGCTTAAAAATATGTGCTTCTGAGTTGGTTATGGAAGGAACTAGTATGTTCTATATAAAAATGGAGAAAACCAATATAGAACAGTCTGTTTTTTCTGTAACAATTTAAAATTATATACAATTTGTGTCCTATAAACAGTTACAGCTCTTGAAAGCATAGGAACCAAACATGTATAAAGCTGGTTTTAGTGCCATTTTTGGTATGTGCTTCTGGGGGAAAAAAAATTATTCAAAATTTACTTTTATAGCCAGATTTGAAAGAACTTACTGGGTTTTGTCCAGAGCTCCTGCTATTGCTTTTTTTTTTTTTTTTTTTTTNTTTTTTTTTAAAAAAGGCAATGTACATAAAGGCAGGTAAAATTCATAAAGCGTTCCTGCAATTAAAGAGAGTAATTTATGAGGTGAAGAAAAGATCTTCATTGTGATCCCAACTGGTCAAATGACTTGCTTGATGATACAAGACACAAGTTCTTTGTCCTTGTTAGAGACAAGACTTACTATTTATTCATCTTACCCATTCCATTTCTTCTATACATTTTTCTTACCTGAATTTCAGAAAAAACCTTTGATCTTTGTAATAATATCCATCTATATTTTTGAGAGCAGGTTTCCTTTTCAACTATGTTAGCAGGATCTCTCTTCAGTGAGATCTTGAAAGTGTGTGTTTGTTTAGTAGTTACTTTATCTTCCCATACATGCATTTATTTTCCTAAAAATGAAACTCCATAATCTAACCTGTAATACTGTGAAAATGTAAGGTTTTTTGCAAACGTATATGTAGTTGTAATTTTAACAGAATTACTTTGTCCCCAAAGTACATTCATATCAAGCATGCATAAATCTGTATATTGAATCTTAGAGGAAGATCTTTGCTGTTTCCTTTGTGAATAGACATGCAAGTGTAGATTTGTATTGACAAATACAATCTCATACAGTCACCAAAGATATGTACTAAAAGTGTGGGGTTTTTTCACTGATACAAATCCAAATTGAAATCTTTCCCTTTTTGCTTGTAAATAAAAATATTGTTTAGGAGTTGGAATATAAAATACTAACTAGATTTCAGTTGTAGATAATTGGGCCCAATGAAGAGAGGGTAACAGTTACCTCTTTATAATTTGGTCAAGCTTTGAACTAGTTATGTTTTTCTGTTACCAATTATTCTATTTACTATTTTGTGACAAAACCTCTTTATTACTGTGAGAACTTGGAAGTAACAACTGTGTGGTAAAATAATTCCTCTGAGTAGCTGACCTGCTGTTGCAAAATGCACATTTAATGATAAAGTATAGACCCACAGCTGAATCGTTTTGACCTTGGTTTACATTACCTCTGGTAAGGACAATGAGCATGGTACAGAATTTCATGGTAGGTCACTCTGTTTTTTTTTAGAGATCAAATTTATATCAGGCTAAAAGAGCATTTTTAACTATTCTTAGGCCGAGTTTAATTTCTGAGATTTTCTGTATTTCGCTTGAATAAATGGCAGAAAAATAGCTATATTATAAGCACTAATTTGGTCAGCTCTAAACAGCAAAAATGCATTCCCCAAGCATGTTCTGGCAGTCTTAATTAGAAAACTCCTTTGTGCTGTTATTATCTGTAGTTAATGAGATTCTTTACAATAACATAAGGGATAGAAAGTACCTACATTTCAGCATTTTGCTCCTGTGTTTATAACAAAGTGCTCCTGCCTGTGAGAGAAGATGTATTTATTTAAATACATGTGCAGTACCAAAGTCATACTAAAAGAATGCAGCTTCTGCTTAAGAGCAAAGGTTAACGTAATTGAAATGATTTGACTGAAAATAGTGTTGTTGAGGATTTGTGATCAACAAAACTTAAGAACTGAAAAAGTGCTAATGAATGTGTTACTTCAAAAATTGAGATTTTCTTTGGAGCTTGAAAACATAATTGATAGAAGTGATGAAAGGAGAATCAAGGAAGCGTAGTGGGGATGAGGCCAGTTCTTTGGAACGGCTCTAAGCTGAGGCTGTGTCTGCACTAGGAGCAGGCTCGTAAAACAAAGCCGTGTTCTGCCTTCCTCCGTTATACACAGTCAAGTAAGACTGAGGGAGAGGATTACTCCATGACTAAAATGGTCTCATGTGCCAAACATCACCATTACTCATGTGGTTAGATCTTTAGAAACTAAAGCCGTTCCACAAACTTTTTCTTCTTCTCTGAGATCGCCTGTGTGCCACACTTTCTTGTCTTCTGCCTCACAGAGTAGCAAATTAGTGTCCCTGCCAATGTGATGATGTGATACTTTTAAATCCTTTGAGTGAAAAGATGGGAAGACAAGGCTATTCTTTTAGCTAGTCAAAGAATCCAGTAGGAACAAAAATCTTAGTGAAAAGAGGAAAAATATTTAAATTTATTTTAGACAATTAATTAGTATTGCACTACACTTTTATTTATTATTAGCGTTCCATTTTATTCTAATATTATGTGTTGCCACATATTAAAATTTTTGCTTTAACATTTCCCAACAGCTTGTATAGACTTCTGTTCCACACATTTGTCCAGACTTCGTCAGTGCAGCATGGCACAGAGCAAGCTGTTGCTCTGTTCTGTTTGAGTAGTAACTGTACTCAGTTGTGGAGTACTGGGTGAGTGACTGCAGAGTGGATTGCATGAAGTGTCAACAATGCAGCTTTGTTTTTTAATGAAGTATCAGTTTCCAAGGGTTTTCAGACTTCATTTCTCCATTTATCAGTACATCAATTAACACTAGAATCATTTGCTACACAATTTGTGTGTGTAGTGTATGTATGTTGCTGAAAAACAATGTGACTGATAAAAAAGAAATAAAGCCATATAATACATAAGTTTTTTTTTTATTATTTTTCACACTGATTTGATTATTATATGTATTATTATAAAACTGGAATGTGAAACAGGGCTGGACATCTGTGTAAGTTCATATCTAGAAACCCAAAAACTTAATCTGTATATATTTTGGAATTTTCTTACCTTAATTAAACAACACAAGCACTGCCTAAGTTTTTGAAGCCTGTAAGTATGAATGTCTTCAGCAATTATAAATGTTACAGTAATCACAATTAAATGTTATTAAGTAATCACATGCAAATAAAAGGCAAGACAAGGAAAGACTTCCTTAAATTATTAAAAATGAGGCTATTTTTAGTACACAGGATTAGTTGCCAATATTTGCAAATGTACTTTACTTAACATTGGTTGATTTTATTTTTTCTTTTTTTTTAATTCCATGAATTTAAGTTACTACTTTGAGAAATGTCGTTCAGAATCTTTTCTCATTTTCTTATGTCTCCTAAAAGTGTTGATGTGCCTGGTAACTTCTAATGAGAGATAATAACAGAACAAAATGTCAGTAAAGGTTCTAGGAACTCTACAGCACTCCTCCTGAATTCAAAAGGGCTTTGATGATGAGTTAGTCTATTTTACCTAAGGAAGGAATAATCTTCAAATTTGCATCCCATGCATGGCAGCATGGCTTGAATCTTTTTAATACAATGAATTTATTCATTATTGTCAAATGTATTTATGGTGTTTCGTTGGTTGGTTGTCTTTTTTTTTTTTTTTTTTTTNACAGATAAATAATACAGGTTGGATAGACACATCTTACAGATAATAGTCTTCTGTTGAGAGCTGTAATTGTCTAATAATAGTTTTGGCTTCATGCCTAAAGAATGTACTCTGACATTTAAACCAAGTGATCAAAATGCCTGCATTTCTGAGATACAGCACACTGCCTGTAGCACAAACCAGCCAGCACATGATTTCATTGTAAACCTATTATAGTCTTATGTTAGTGTGAAATGTGTAGACTTTATATTATAGCTCACTGTAATTGTGATCCCTCACAGGGAAAAGTTTAAGCTAGATGTGAGTTACAGGATGCATGGCATTGTGCTGGTTGTTAGACTTTTAATTTGTAAGCCCCTCAGCAGAATGTGGAGTTTATAGAATTATTTTATTTATTGTGGCCAATAAAGTATAAAATCCTGAGGTCTAAAATACTATAGGAACTTCAATAAAATGTTTTTATGAGAGTTGTGATATAATCTTTAAAAAAGCAATCTACTATAGTAAAGCTCCATCACAAAATAGTAATCTAATAATGTAAAATAAAAAAGCTGGAGACGTATTAATCCATTCTGGAGTTTGTGTACCCAACATCTGAAAAGTATGAGTTGTGAAGAAATTGTGGGAACAAGTTGGTGTTTCCTTCTGCGAAGACTGGTAATTCTGGATCTCAAAAAGAATTGCATGAAATGTTATGCCACTGCCTTTCTAAGATTGTAGTATTTTATGGAGATCTGCTATTAGGAAAAGAATTCTGGTCCATAGAAGAGACATTCTGCCAAGGAAACAATTCGGCATCCTGTCAATGGATGTTTTTATGAAACAGGTTTTTATTAGGTTGCATGATTTTCCTTTATCTACAGATCAAGGGTGTTTTTACATATTGCCAACATATTTCTATAGACATAATAAACATAGATCATCAAAAGATCAAATTTTGTGTTTATTAGGACTGTTTAGTTACATTACAGAATTGAAAAACATATTCTTTGCGCCATTTATATTTTTTCCTTTCTATTTTTAGGATGCAAAGTTTGTAGAAGAGCGACGCAAGCAATTACAAAATTACCTAAGGAACGTAATGAACAAAATTATTCAAACTGTTCCAGAATTCACAGCCAATCCCAAAAAAGAGACTCTGATTCAGCTGATGCCCTTTTTTGTGTAAGTATCTGTCAGGTAGTCAAGAACATACTTTCTTCATCACCATTTAATTTAAAATATAATGCCAGCATCTCCAAAATCTTTTAAACAGTGTTTTTTTTTAAATAGAAGGCTTCTGTTCAAATTATAAGTGCTTTTGTTATATTTAAATAAATATATGACATATATAGTATTTTTTTTTTTATTTAAATGGTGTCTTTGAACAAAAATCACTGTATAAAACTTTCAAAAATATCCAAGTGACCTCAAAATCTGCATCCATATGTATTCTTAAAACATTAGGTGGTTTTGATTTCTTTTATTTGGTCGTCTTCAGTTTTGTTTTGCTTTTGTTTGTGTGGGGTTTATATTTTTGTTTTTAAATTTATTTTGGGGGATGAGGGTGCAGCACTATTAGGGTACTTACTAACCGAATTAAAAAATCAAGCTGTTGAACTCTTTCTAGCTGAATTTTGCAATCTGCTGATTCGTGTTCTGATTTCATCGATGTTAATGTTGAATATGTCCAGAAATAGATTAACACAGTCATCTGTTAAGAATCTCAAAACAAACCCTTTGATATATAATCATACCAGGGATATCATCTGTTAAAATCTTTCCAATTTGCTGTAACTGCCTTTCTTTACAGTATTTGTAATTGATATTTAGAACTATTTAAGAAATAATGTTAATGAAAATTTGGTTTTGAAAGTGGTGTTAACTTACTTCTTTCACTAATAATTTTTCAGTACAAGGGTTTTTCAGTACTACACCTGTAAAAATTATGTCTAGATTGAACGCATATTCATAGTAAGCCATCATATTAAATTTGCTGTCTACATGCCTCTGTATAGGGATTGTGCATCCATGCCTGTGAATCCATGGATAGATCAATTTGCAGAATCAAGACCGATTTAAAATGAATACGTTTCAGTAGAAGTGTGCATACTTAGCTGTACTATTTGCATGGTCTTGTGCAGAGTTTCAGCTTTTCAAGTTGAAACTTTATTTCAAGAAAGCTATATTTAGTGTAATAGATAAATGGAAGAATACCGAGATGTCTCTTGTTACATTCATGTTGTTTTCAAGTTTTCCTGGGTTTGAAAAAGCAGAAATCAATTTTATGAGGCATCTTGATGATGATGTTATAAATGGCAAAATGATGTTTGTAGGGACAAACTTTGTAGAATGTGACTAAGGGCTGCAAAGATTGAAATGGTTTCAAGCACTTCTGGGTGAGGGGCCCATACCTGGCTTTTTGTTAAGTAATTTTAAAGAAGTTGTACTTCATTTTGTTTTTTAAAGAAGAGGGGGGCAAATACAAAATACATTTGCAATTGAATTTTCAACTCAAATAATTTTTGCTCTTCCTATGCAATTTTATTTTAAGATAGTTAAGTATAGCTGTGGCAATTAGTGAACTGATAATTTCTCGTCAACTTCATTTCATAACTTGATGCTTTGAATGTAGAGCAGGAAAATAAATTCCAAACAGTGTGCTATTTAAGGTCCCATATTTTCATTGGCTTGTTATAATCAATTGTCCAGAGTTCCACACGGACAAGCGGTAATGCAGAATAACATCTGTAAGTCGAGGCTAGCTAATGTTTCCTCCTCAATGAGTTTGCTTATGAAAGAAATTAAATTTCAAGCTTTGTGGAGTATAAGATATTTTAATAAATGATGATTATGGTTTCAGGTATGCATTGAGTTGCTGTAGTAATTATCATTACCTCAACAGTACAAGTGGTCATAAAGATAGCAACCCAACTATTATTAAAATATGACAAAAGTGGACAACAGTTTTAACCAGAAGCCATTAGATTAAGAAATACTGTGGATATTCTAGTTAGAAATATTAATTTGAAGCTTTGGCCTTAATCCATGGAAAACATATTCATAGTAGCCGTTCATTATTTGAACTGTGATGCATTATTTACATGCTTTAACCAAAATTGTTTTGTTTTCAGATTTTTATTTGATTTCAATTTTTAGAATTTCACTTTTTTTTTTTTTAAATCTATCATTAATTGTACAATTCAACAGTGACCATGCTGCGAGATTATAATTATGAGGTAGTACAGGACTGATGTAAAGGCAATGATAATACTTTTCAGGTGTTTTTTTAAATCTTAATACACTATTGTTACAGAAATATTTTATTACAGAATCTTTTTATTCTACTTTGAAAAATGACATTTCAAGAATAGTTTATTTATAAGCTCTTAGCCACTTATGTTAAAAACAGGAAGAGAAAACAAATTTCCTCTTACTCCTCAGTCCTAAACAATTAACTTGCTTTCTGATAGTTAATCTCACCTCTTTTATAAGTGTGCAAATAAATTTAGATCTCATGTTTTTGTTTATTAAAAAACGTGCCAGGTATGGGGACCTGCACAAGAAAAGATTCAAAATCACAGCCCTACATAGTGGGTTCTACCAATGATGCACAAGTCAGAATAAACACCGTTACCCTATTCTGCTGATGTAAAAACCCCCCAAAACCCAAACCAAACAAAAAGTTTTATTGAGAAAGCAGCATATTTAAGTAATCTGTTTTCTCAATATGGGTACAATTTAGTGTGTGAAACATTGTGATCCAAAATAAAGTAGTTATCTCTAAGGAAAGAAATTTGTTCAAAGAGATTTACTCAAGGAAATTTGCCAACACCATTTGTCAGCAATTTGTAAACAGCAATATGATGCACTGCATTGATGCTAACCTTTTTTGGGTATAGCTGTATGACAGGTTGCAAAAAGACTATGTTTATTTTTAGCATTTTTTTTGCATTTGGGAATTTCATAATCCTCAACAAATCACATGAAGCAATGGACTGTAGTGGATTCAAGAATATTCTTTGATATCTGAACATTATGGCAAAGAGGTTCTGTTCATACATGTATCCATGAATTACTTCCTTGGAGCTTTTTCTCAAATAACAGATGTATCAGCATTCTTTCTTAGCTCGAGTAGATAGTTCTCTATGGGAATATTAGTGGGATTCTGGAAAAGCTTAGCTGTTGAGCAAAATAACTATATAACTCATCTACAGTAGACAAAGTGGGGTTTTAATGCATTTTTCTTCTGAGATATCAGACTCTTCCTCTGCAGCTAGAGCAGCAGTATTAAATTAATATAAAGGTCTTTCAGACAATGATAGAAGGAGCACATTTTTAGAAAGTATCATTGTTGCTAGGCTATCATTTGAATTCTCAATGCCCTTTATTTTCTGAGAGTCATGACCTGGCACTGTTAGTGAGTAAGAAAAAGCATCTAAAAGAAAATGCATTTCAGTTGCGCTTTATAATGCCATCTCCTCCAGTATTGTCCTTAATGGATTTTGAGCTTTGTCAACAGGAGATCTTAAACATTATGGACTCTGTGAAGTGTTTATGACATTATTCAGTTGTAACTTTTGTACTGTACCTGCAATTATTCTATTCTGTTAGGTTTAATAATATTTTGGTTTAATAATATTTTAATATAAACCACTGTAAATACCTATAATAATTCTGATATATTTAATATGTGCGTTATAGCACAAATGTGTATATAGTTGCTGATTACATCTTTATTAGTGAAAGATTTAGCAGTTACAGAACATTGAGACATTAGTCATAGAACTTCTGTAGAGTAGTGATACCTTAGTCTAGGAGAAAAAATTAGTCTTAATATGCATAAAAATTCTCTAGGGCTTTAGATCTGTCTATTAGGAAACAATGAAATATAAAATAAAAAAAAAAATTATGTGGTCTTTAAGAGTTTCTTCTCACTGTAAAATTAAATGACCACACTATAGTGTGAAAATGAAAAATCCCTTAAAGGTTATGTCTGATTAGGCATCCTCTAGATGGAAATTACAGGGTCAGTTTTAATTAATAACTTTCAAGATCTGATTTAGGTCCTAGAATATGATTATAGTGAACAGAAAATAAGATTAATGTCTCTAAGACTGAATTCACTGATTATTAAATGCTGGAAGGAATATTGCCTAAAATTTTTGTTGTGAGGTTGTTCCTTTGGGGATTTCTCCATTCCAAGTGCAGTGATTTTATACAATCAGGCACAGATGTGATGAGACAAAACATGATAACTGATCTATATGAAATAGCTTGACGCTGTTACAAAGAAAGAAATTAATTTTATTTTGAAACTCAGATACAGTTAACAGTTTTCAGTAAAATAACATGGATCTGTTTGCTAGCATTTCTCTTCATTATTGTATCAAATGCTAGTGGTTAATCACAGAAATGTAATTTTTTTTTTGATTCCTTATGCTGTGAACTGTCATTAATATATTCTTTCTGTTGCCAATCTCTATAATTTGTAATCTCGGTTTGTATATTTTTCAATTTTAATGCTGCATTAGCTCAGTCATGGGTTTGGTCAAATAGTTTCCTTTATAGTCCACTTTCATGTCTTATAGTAAAAAAGAGATTCTGGCTCTGCTAATTTGTCTGTTTACATGCTGAATAACAAATTCTTTGTAATAATAAAATTGATATCACAACTTAAATTTTCCAGTCCATGCAGAGCAAACCCTGAATTGAGAATTGGCACTGCTGAATTAGATTGCTACATGTCCTAGCTGGTGAAGGCCTATCTATTAATACTTGCTTAAATTAACGTTTACTTGCACTCATGATTGGTTCATTACAGATAAATAAAACTTGTTATAACAAGTACATTAGTGTTTTAATCAGTTTTATCAATCTATCCGAAAAATATCACACAGATTAGCTCTTTGTAAATACATATATAAGACCAGGAGGGATCTTTGGCAACAAGCATCACAATTCTTTGGACTGCATAATTGAGTCTTTCAGCATAAATCATCACAAGAGGGTATATGATTTCAAGTATGTAAAAAGCTAAAAGCTGTAAAAAGTTGTGAAAAGAAACACTAAAATGTTATGATGTTCCATTTTTCTATCTCTGTGGTTTCTAATTCAAATGTCCTCATTTTTTAGAAGATAAAGATTTTCTTCCTATCATCCTCATAATGGGCACAATCTCAAATACAACAAAAATAAGAAAAAACCTTTTTTTACTGTAAGGGCCATGGAGCACTCTAACAGGTTGCCCAGAGATCGTGGACCTTGGAGATATTAAAGACTTGACAGGACAGTCTTGGGCAACCTTGTGCAGAGGGATTGGCTAGACGATCTCCAGAGGTGCCTTCCAACCTCAGTCTATAAAACTCAAAATCTGAACCTGCAATTTTAACTTGAGTTGTGTTTTACATAAATCCCGCCCAAAGAAGCATTAGCTAAATATACAGCTGGTCAAACAGATGTTATATGTGAACAAAAAAAAGCCTGAACAGTGTGGAACTACTAAAACGTACTCCACTTTGTAGCTATGCAATGCTATTCAAATAAGAATACTGCCACTTTATCGACTCTTTTGTTTTGGCAATGCAAATGTTTGGATTAAAATACATGCAAGAATGGTAGGAACAGAATTTTGTGAATATTTTCACAGATTACTGTGCTTAGTATTTTTTTTTATTTCGTTTTCTAGGCCACAGCTACGTGTTACCAGACTTTCTAGATAACTATTAATTATATGTTCTGCTGAGCTGCAGAGCTGGACATTTGTTTTCTTGTGGTAGCTGTTTGAACATACGTTTTAAAGAAAGTAGAGAATCTACTCAGTAAATGATCAGAAAAGAGGCTAGAGCAGGTTCTGAGAAACTGGTGTCTGCGGGATGTGTTTGAACACCGGAGGAGTCATCGGTTCTCCATGATGATTAGAGGATTGTAATGTTCAAAAAATATGTTGTCTTCATTTCACTGGATGACATTACTGACAACATATTTGATACCAAAAATTGTATTTTTGGGTATTTTGTGTCAGTTGTCTTTGAGTCACCAAGTTAAATGGTAATGAAAAATTCACTATTTCTACCTCGCTTTCTCATTTTGTAAATGCTTCCTTCCTCCTGGAATGTTAAGTTCTGAAAAGCGCGGTAGAGAGATATAGGTACCAACTGACAGGCAAATTTCAGTATCAACCAATCAACCACTCAAAATAAAAGAAGAATGTTGCCCTGGAAATATTCCTCTAAGATTTATTTAGCACTAAACAGTATGCAGAGCCAAGTGTCTGCTTTTGGTCTTTCAGACCACAAAGTTAAATAATGTGGAAGAATAGATGCTTGTTCTTAGTGGGTTGGAAGAATTTTGGATTGGTTTGGATTTTGGTTTTTTCTTGTCATCTCTATTTCAGTTGCAATTGTCAGTGTGTCCCTGAGAACATTTAAATGTGTATATTAAAGGTATGAGAGGTAAAAAGAATGTTAACTTCTATACAATACCATTGCTAGTATTAAAATGTTGCTTTCAAGCATAAATGAAATCTCTCTTTCAAGAAAATTTCTGTGAGATTCCTATGGATATTTTATCTCTGAGTTCATTTATATTTTACCTCTGAGTTTCATTATGAAAATGAAAATTTACTCTTTCAAAGTTACTTTCAAAATATTTTAGAGGGATAAAAACATTTGCTCAGACTTAACTACAAACTATCAGTTGTATTTCATTCAATAGCTTCATCTCTCAAGAAGGTATAGTTTACTGTACAGCAGACATGGGCACTGTTTAAGTATAAAGAATGAACTAAAATCTCTCCACAGAAACATTTGTGGAATATTATTTTAAATAAGGTCTTTGAACGCATAGACATTAAAATCTTTATGTATAAAGGCAGAGGAGAAAAACTTTTAAAACAGTGCTTTTACTGTGTTCTGGCCAGTGACAGTATTGAGATGAGGTTTTCATGAACTAATAAAAATTTTAAAGCAATTTGAGGTTTATAAATTTCTCCGTTTGCAGGACTTTAAATCTCAATCACAAATGAGGTGAAAAATGTTTTTGTAATCTTATTCTGTTCATGTCATGTTCTAATGTTCTCTGCCTAATTTTATGATATATAAGAAATCAGTTTTATAGCTACAGAGAGGTTTCGATAATATTCTAATTATTTCCTCCCTTTTAGGACATGCTTAGTTGGACTGACAGTATGGTATTTATAGCAGCAGTATAGCTGTTATTTAACTAGTCTTTCTGGATGAAAAGTTACAAAAGATGATTCTATGAAAAAGCAAAATAACTCTAAAGTCTTGTTTCTCTAGCATGCAAACAAAATAGCAGAAATTACAGTTAATACAGAATTTACGCATTGAATGAATGGGAATCCATCCTCTTATTTGAATTCCATACCTTCTATATATAACAGATATACGCAAAAGCCTACACACATACATGCATCTATATGAACCCAGCAGTGAATGTTTTTGTTTTATATTTTTTTTCTGCAGAAAAAGTTAGCTTGGAATATTTTCAGGTATTGATATGAGTATTTATACATGAGTGGTGAATACTCATTGAGATGATTTCTTTGACATCCATGCAGTTAGGGTATGGTTATATAGTTAGTTAGTTAGGCATTGCATCAGTTATGTAGGATATTTGGTGTTTAGTTACATATGTGTTTTGGGAAATAGTAGTAACATGATTTTTATACTGAATTTTTGTGTTGCACGTTCTGTAACACATGTTGGTTCTGCTGGTGCAGCTTGGAAGTTTTTGGGGCAATTGGAAATGAGACTAAAATTGTCCTGTCCATTCAATTTGCAGTGTATGTGGTGCCTTTATTCTGCATTTAGTGCATGATCAGATAAACAATAAGATTAAAAGCAAACAAACAAGCAGTCCCTGAAATGCTGCAAAACAGTATCGATGCAAAGTAAGGAAGTTATAAATGTAATTTTGAATAGGTTAATTTATCAAAAAATGAGTTGGTGATGGCATGACATTTCTTAAAGCTATTAGTGTACATACCTATGTCTTCTAATAAAATAAATGACAGTATTCAGTTAATACATCCTAAAGTATTGTGGCTAATGGCCAGATTTTTACCTGATTGCATCCTTTGAAGTGGCAGCTTGTGTTATCAACTTGGCACGGAATGACTTCAGTTTCTCTTTAACAGATCTCAGTAGTGTTCTATAACAGTACAAGCACTCTAATAAAGAGGAATATAATTTACATGAACAAACTGGCAATAGCATTTGCTTAAATATGTGACTTTTAATTAGTAAAGCACCTCCTAATGCCTGAAACATGCTAATGAAACTAATTTATTGCTATGTTAATTGATTGATCTACTTATAAAACTATGTAGAGACATCACACAATATTTATCTTCCAATAGAACTGTGTTGCCAAGCACTGATGATTGTTGAAGTAAAAATATCAGATATCTAAAATTTGATTAGCGCGTTCAGATAATGCATGAAGTTCCATTGCAAAAATGTACTATTCTTCTGTGGAATTTTTGCTGATGATATAATTAAAATATTTGGAGTGGCTTGTTCTTAACAAACATACAGTTGTCTCACTGTTATTCTTGGTTTCTCCATTCCTCACTTTGTAACTGACAGTTCTGGTTTTAGTCTCTCATAACCTATGAGGCTTGACATCAAACTTAAAAAAAGCATCATGCCTGTTTTGATCTAACTGAAATGTGAAGAAGTAGGGCAAAAATTGTTTGGTCAAAGTATGTGAGAATTCATACTTTCATCTCTTTTCTTTCTGCAAGAATTGTATTATGATGTTACATTGTCTTTTATTTTGTGTTTTGGCACATATCGACGTTGAAGATGTGTAGTACATGACATTCTACAAATATATTAAATTTTCCTTTCCCTGCTCTGAGTAGTTGAGAGGGTTTATGAATGTTAGAGGCAAATGAGGAAGGAAAAAATATATCAGGAGGAGGAGTGGAAACAGTGATAAAAAGGGCAAGAATAAGCAGGGACAGAGAGAAGGAAGATTGGTTGAACATAGTAAGAAATTTCGGAGACATACTGGTACTTGAGGCTCACTAGAAGCATTTGGCTGTATAAAGCTAGTTTTATCCAAACAAATGAAGATGATGTTATGGTTGTAGTTTTTGTTTTTACAAGTGATCTATCTGGGTTTTGACAAGTTATTTGTGAAATAATTAAAACTTTGATCCTAGCTTTAAAGTATAGGGGAGTAAAAACTTGAATAGTCCTTGGACAAGCGTATCAAGTCTGTCAGATAGCATTTGTTGCAACTCTGCTACTCCTTGCCATGTCATAAATAACTGTCCTGCATCCTCCTATTTTCTTCAGACCTAAGGTTTGGAAAATTATTTCTTACTTTATTACCAGTTGTTAGTCTTTTTAAATGGTCTGAATAAATGCTAAAATCTGTAAATTGAGCCAGGAAGAGACAATTATCTGTGGAAGATGATTGCCTCCATAGTGCAAACTGTAGCATAGGTTTATTCTATTGTGTGTGAGAGACGTTGCAGGAGAGTTAAGGAAGCTCTGTTTTAATTTGAGTACATAATTGATTTGGATCCTAGTTTATCTTTGAGGATTTTTTTCCAGCACACTTACGTCAGTTAAGAGTGTATGTATGGAAAAACACTCCCTTGAAATACTTATGGAAGATGCTACCTATGCTGGGAAAAATAATATATCTGTACTAGCATGAAATTTTATTTGCTGTCCTCTTTTTTGATCCCAAGGGGCAGTTTGCAGTGCAGAGATGCCATTTAAAGTATTGTAGAGAGAAAAGCTCCTTAACCTGATTTGTGATCAGAGCAATGATATGTGCAAATTTGTGCTCCCCCCCCTCCCCCCCCGCCCTTTCTACAGTGTGGCATTCTCTAACTATTTCATGTTTGACAGAATTGACGTGTTCCCCATCAATGTTTTTTCAATGTGTGATTTTCTTTTGATAACCATTCTGAGTTAATATATACATTCCAGCCAAAGAGTTTTCAGTCTGTGATGTCCTAATTTCAGGATAGTTATCATGGCAATAGTATTAGCAGCATTCACGGTCTTCAGACAGTTGCTGTAGGTGGAGATATATTCCAAATACCCATCAGCACTCAAAATACCTGCTGACTTCAACTTAGTTCTTCTGTTAGTAGTTTTACGGAAGTTAGCAGTCAAGTAACTACTCTCTAGAGCTTAAATGACAATTTTTAATCAGGAAGAATATTATGCATAGTTCCTAATGATTTACAGGAGGCATACAAAATTATCAATGAGATCTGCTTTATATACAAATGTTGTAATCCTTTACATTTCAGATCAAAATTTAAGCAAAGTGAAAATTTGGAGTCAGACTATGTGTTTTGGTATTTTAAAAACTATTTATGAAGTTGTTAATCTCTTTCTCAGTTCTTAAAGTAAAAAGGACTAGAAACTCTGGGTTTCTTTGTTCTTTATTCCTCTCAGCTGCATTTCTCCAGGTTATATTTCTTTTTCCACCAGTTGGTCTTATTAAGAGAAATTTGCCAGCAGCGCCCAACATAAATAAGTTTTATTCAGGTGAAAGAATCTGTTTATGTGCACATGTCTGACTCCTGCCTGCCTGTTTTCTTGCTCTTGCTCACACTTTCTTGCTCTCACTTGCGTTTTCTGTCTTTCGCTTCTGAGGCAGTACTGAGCCAGAAGTGTTTTAGTATTCAGTATAAGTACAACATTATAAGTACAAACATTTCTCCTGCAGATTATGTGTAATAGTGAAAGTCTTACAGAAAGACATCCTTCTAAACTTACCCTAATGAAACACCTCAGTGTTGTATTGTTCCAGGACTGAGACACTGCAAAGAAAAGGTGTTTGTCATTTGTTTGCTTTGGTGTGATGCTCAATAAAGCTGGTATGTCATAGAGCAACTCTATAATACTGTAGAGGTTTATGTATTGTATTTATTGCCTCATTATTGAGTCTTGCCATTAAAAAAAAAAACACTTCACTTTCAAATAGTATGACTCTTACACCTATTATCATCTCAATACAGTGAGACTTGCTCTGCAAAGTTAATTGCTATGAATTGTTCAACAGGCCTCACAAATAGTTATTTATGAGCATATTTCCGTCAAGTAGATTTTTGTCATGCTTCTTTGTATTCAAAGTGGCCTTTACAGTGCTTATGAGAAGAATAATTTATTGTATACTGGAATAGAATTGAATACTCTCCAATCACCATTGGAAGCATTTGAGGGCTTGTGATCTTTTACAGTTGCCTCAGAATAAACTCTTCTTTAATGCTGCCTGAGAAAATAAGAATGTTAAAACCGGCAATACTGATATTTTGTGTCTAAAATTGCTGAAACAAATGAGGGAGAGAATATGGTATGGTATTTTTTTTTACATGTGTAGAAACGTACAAGAACTGTTCTCCATTGCATGGTTTAAAAGAATGGGGCAAAAATTTAAAGCAAGTAGATTGACAGTAACAGTCAAAAAGTACTTTATACATTGCTGTTGGTAGCTAATTTGTATATATTGTTTCCTTTATAAACACATGACTTACAAAGCTCTGAAACAAATGGAGATTATGTTGAACAAAGCCGTGTTCGATGTTACAGCAAACTTCAGTGCTGTACAAAATGAACTTTTAACTGTGCTGTGGATTTTCTGATGGGCCTATTTCCATCTGTCTTTTGCAAATAATAAAAGTGACTTTAAGAGTTAGTGAAAATGCTAAGCTGCCTACCATGAAAATATGAAATAATAAATTTACCTAATATTTTTTCATTTAACACCTTTATTACATGCAGAAATAGTTTAATGTCACTCCCAGTCCCTTTTATTACTCTTGATAATGACTGGTTCCCAGTTTGTACAAGGTAATTATTTTGCATAACCATTTTTCTTAGTCTAGGCAACTTGGGTCGAGATGGGTTGCCGGTCGTTTAACTAAGGAACTGGTTGAATCAAGGTACTTTTGAATGTTTTTTTGTTTGGGCCCCAGGAATTGTATCATCACTTTCTGTCATTTTCCTTCCCAGTTAACAACAGGCTTAGTAATGGAATATCATTCTGAGAGAAGAGTTGTTGTTCTCAGTAGCATTTACTTCTTCCTTTTCATCTTGCACTTTTACTGCTTGCTAATAAACTCAGCCAGTCTTTAGCAAGAGGCAGGTTTTCTAAACTGTGCAGTTTATGTCCCTAACATGCTTAACTTGTAGCAGTGCAAGAAGAGGTTAAGTTTTTTCTCAGAACATACAGCCAGTTAAAGTTTTGTGTCATTACAGCAGTGATCCTGTTTCCTTGGTAACAAGCAAGTCACATGCATTCCCTTGTTAAAAAATCAACTCTTTATATATTCAGGCATTTCTGTACTGCAGCAGGTGTTTCTGAAATTGGTAGCAAAGAATGGGCTCAAGAGCCAGGAAAGGAAGTTTCAATTTTGAGGCTAGGCAAAACAGGGAGAATACATTTGTAATTCTCTTATTTACTTCACAAGTAACATAAAATTAAACCAGAAGAGACTTACAAAAATATAATTTTAATCTCTGCCATCCCTGTTTTCATGTCTTAGAGTTCTCAGCTCTTACTTTAAATTCACGTTTCTGTCGATGATGTAGTAATATAACAACTAATTGTAATGCTGGGTGCTCAAAAGTACAGGTTAACTTACACCAATTAAGTCAAATCTTTAATGTGTTTGAGAATTAAATCAAAACAGCTGAGCTTGTAAATTATCTTGAATAAAAACAAGTTAGTTGGAAGACTAATGCATTTGAGCACCGGTTCTTGATATCCCAGCAATGAGTAGTCATAGATAAGAAAAATGATGTGGAATAGGACAGGAGTTGTTTGTGTCTCACTTCTGCAAGTAACTGTGACTCATAAGACTCTCCACCACCTTCCCTGTGTTTGAAAATTCTTGCTTCCGTGGCGTGTATCTTTTTTTGAGAAAGAGGTTTCTTTCTGCTTCCTGTGGTTGGAAAGTTTAGTCCTTCCTTGAAGGTCAGGTAGGTTTAGTTTCTAGTTCTAGTGGCAGCAGTGACAAATGAGCCCTACTCCTTTGAAGTCCAGTTGTAAAAAAACTCATTTTTTTTGAGTCCATTTTGTCCATTTTCTCTGCTGGTATTTTTACAGCAAACATTAGCCTGGTAACTGAGAATAATGCTGCTTAAGACTATAAATTGTAATATGTAAGATAATACTACCATCCATTCCCAAATATAACTTTCACAGGTATGAAGGCAATTTGTAGAGCAAGACATATATTTAAAATAAATATGGAGATAACTAATTATTTTAGTAGAAAGAGATAACCAGTAAGTTTTTAGACACCCAGCTATTGCACTGAGAGAATGTATAAAACCCTTTGTAGAGTTCAATAGCTTACAGTCTAGATGTGACTCAACTTGTTTTCTATTGCCCATCAACAAAAACACATAATTCCTGCCAGTATATTTACTGCATATTCCCCTAACAGGCAAGTCTTTGCCCAGGTGGATTTGGTTAGCTAAATCATAAACTATTTCTAACTATAAACACACCAAAAAAATCCTATGTCTATTTTGTCCATACCTAATTCATAAACAATAGATCCGATATTCTTTAAAGCTCTTTATGCCAGTTTTGAATCTGGAACAAGTTTTTGCACCCTAGTTATGAAAAGTGGAATACTAGAAATGCTAATATAATTAAGTGTGCAGTACTTCGAAGTGCCGTCCTCATTCTTGATAGCGTGAAAGCATTTTACTATGAAATAAGGTATCGACCAATCAGTTTACTTTTTTTTTTTTTGCTTTCAGCAATATTGGCAGCCATCTTAAAACCTTCTCTTTGCAATGTGGCATGATTTTCTTAAGTGAATAAAAGAATAAAGTTGTTCTTGTCAGGCTAGCCATATGATAGCCTTACCTGCCATTCAAATACAGACTTAATGTATGTTTCTTGTAAGCATTGTGGTTTTGTACAAATACGCTCACTTTAGCCTCTTTCTACTGTCTATCAGCACTGGTTAATATATGTAATTAATGACATATAGGAACAGAATTTAACCCAAGAAGGTTTCATTATCATAATACGTTAGGGTACATAGCATCTAGGTTCTAGTTTAAATTAATTTAACAACAGTGCATAAACCCAGAAGAGTCCAGATTGCAGCAGTAGGCAGTTGTTCACTGGGGTCATTCTTTTTACTGGAGTGACTTGTCCAGTAAGAACTTCCAAGTGAGGTTTTCAGTCTGGAGAAGTGTACTAAAAATGCCTTAAACTGGTAGTTTTCACAAAATATATTTTGGAAGGCAGAAGAGTAGAATAAAAATGTGTCAGATACTCAGTAGAATTTCCTCACAAAGCTCCGGCAGTCCAGTCTCATGCTCTGACTGAGGCCTGGGTGGCTGGAAACCTGAGAGAGTCAACAGGGAGTGGAGGTCTATATTGTAATAAAGAAAATGCAACATGAGGGCAAACTGAAACATGAAGTAGGTGAATTGGTTTGAAAGAGATAACTTGATGTGTAGGATGTTAATGCAGGAGAGAATTGGTTTAGATGAGGAACTGTGAGAATGACTTCACTTCTGGGCAACGGAGGTTTGACTCAGCTACGTAGAATCAACTCAGTTTGTTGAGAAAAGAATTAGGCATAAAGGGAAGAGAAGCAAACAATAGCTAGGAAAGTAGTGGGTAATAAACTGTGTGTGGCTGTTGATGTGAATTAATGAAGAAACAAAAACTGGAGAAGGTGGAGAATAAGAGAATAACTGTGTAGAGTAAGAGTAGAGGAGTGCTATAAAAAGTAACAGAAGCAAGAGACTGAATGAGACAGTTTGGACTGAATGAAGAGAATGTATGTGAAAATGAGGTGAAAGAGGAAGATGGTGGGAACGTGGAAACACTCTCTCATATGGGATTTCTTTTCCTTTAGTGGATTTTGTACGCACAGAAAAGAAGCCTTAGTAGTGACTGGGATTTGCTTTAATTTATTGAAATGGCAATGGTAGCTGAAATAGCAACAAAATAAGAGGCTCACCATAGGCATAGAATTTTTACTTAAACACTAGGTAGAAAGTATTTTGTCTTTCCTTTGAAAATAAGCCTTGAAAAGAAAATATACTTAGGTGATTCTGGTGTTTTGAAAGATTCTTGTTGGGTACAAAGATTCAACTCCACCTAGGATCTTGGTATGAGAAGGTCTGGTGCAATGAATATTCTGAATTCAGTTGTTACCCCATGTATAGAGCAAAGTAAGTGTCTGGCAAGAAGAGATTCCTCTACTTTGTAAGTCTGACCAGCTTGGTGGTCGTTCAGTGTACCTGTTCTCTGGGTACTGGGACAAAACTTTGTCTTTCTTCCTTTAATCCTCAGATCTATAAGCTCCCATTCTCTCCTTCTCATACCCTGAATATATTTTTGTGAAGTGCCTTTTTTCTTCATTTAGCAAATAATTTAACTTCCTTTCAACTAAGGAATGGCAGGTTTTAACTTGATGATCCTTGTCTTTTCAGAATATTGGCCTTCTTACAGCCAGGCCAAATGATATTCATCAATTGCAGCTAACATGGCTTAAGTCATATTTAACTTTCATACTTCTAGTTTTAGCTCTTTTCCAATGGTGTTAAACATATCCTGAATATACAAGCTGAGCCGAGAGTTAATAAGATTATAGCATCACCAATAATAGGCAACTAAAACCTAAGCTATTGTACTGAATTTTATTCAGACTATTTGAAGTTCTCTTTTTTTAATATTTGTCTACCTCCAATGGAGAAGATACTTTTGTATTTAACTAAAAATTAAGATTTCCAAAATGCTGCCATGCATATTTTAGGCTTCTGAGGAATCTCAGCATAATTCAGGACGTCTAGATGTAAAATAAATTCCCCCCTCTTTTTTTTTTTTTAGTACTATAAATTTGGAAAATGCACAAGCAAATGTCTTCTGGCTTTTGTAACTTCATCATCTGCATACTTTTAAATCAATTTTTGCACATGTAAGCATTCAGTGGATTCTAAGGTAATTTATATGTTGATTTTTTTTTTTCCCCCCATATGTACACTGCTCATCCCAAAACCTTAGAATCCATATTTCCTCAGTAAGAAACATTTTCCTTGTACAGTTCTAGAACTCTGTTGTCTCTTTTTATTGGTATCAATATACTGTAACTGTGCATATAAAATTATGAAATATGCATATGTGGGACATATGTGCATCCTCAGAAAATGAAATCTAGATGGCAATTTTAATACTATTTAAAATACAGACGTTTGTGATGTCATCTGTATCAGGCTACTGTGCTCATTCTCTAGGCCTAAGGTATGAACTCTATGGAAAACTGTAGGAAACTGAAACACTTGCCTAGGTAAGCAAACCAGCAACTCTTCCTGATGCAATATTATGGTTGATTCTGACCATATTTGTTTCTCTGATTCATTACAGCATTCTGTTAGTCTTTTAGTTGTGTGCGTTGCTCAGTCTATGCACATTGCTTAGCTTAGCCAGGCTTGCCCAGACCCTCAAAGTCAGCCTGTCGCTTCAATTTACCAGTCCCTTTTTGTGAAATTAAGTCTCACCGAGAGCTTGGGAGAGGTGTATTCTGAGTTCAGCAGGCTCTTCAGTGGGTTAATGTGTTATTTGTATTGTGTTTGTCTCCAGATTGAATGCCATAGTGTTACGCTTAAATCTTGGGTAAAACAAATGCATGTTTTAGTTCTCATACAAAATAACAGTCAGGAGTTGAGAAGTATGACCATGAAAATAGTAAATTAAAAAACAATATATATAAGACTGCTTTCCATTAACCTCCTAGTCTGCACCTGTTACTAACAGCTGTAAAATAATGACATTTGCAATTTTTACATTTGAAAGAAATTCAAATCTCTACAGGATTGACAAAAACTTTTCTTATAAGCACGTAGAACGTATTTCTACTTGAATAGCTAAGAAATCTTACCGGCATTTCCTTTCTTCTTTCCCTTCAAATAACAGTAATTATCAAAGATCAGATTTCATTAACAAGTATACCTGATTTGTAAAGGAAGCTAAGTCTAATACTCTTGTTTGCATTTGTCTAGTTATTTCTTTTTACAATGTAAAACAGTTTCTGGAGTGATTACTTGAGTAGGATTCTTTAAAAAACATTGGTCCAATAATATACCTAATTTAATGAAAAAGGGTTTTATGTTCTGTGTATTTTCCTAAATTCTCTAGTAAATGAGACTAGACGTGTCTGGACACTTTATTTCCTAGTTACCCCCTCTGTCTCTAACAATTTGCCCCATTATTCTGCTGGAGCTCACTTTTCCAGAGGAGGAGAGCACAGAGGAGTTTGCAACTCAAACAATCCATAGTTGAAAACATGCTAAAATGTTGGTATTGTAAGCAAGTGCAGATGCCTAAATGTTTTTGCTGTCCCTACTGGCTGATGGTGTCTACTTTCCAACATCTGGGAGCCCTCATGCTTTAAACTACCAAAGCTGTATCTTTCTGTCCCTTTTCATTCAAAGTCTTAAATGTTAATATAATTTTTTAAAATGAGCACAGAATTTTCAATATAAAAGCTCCACAAACATATAGAATATTATGTTACATCCTAATACGTATTTTTATGTAGTATCCAAGTCATCAAAGAGCACCAGACTGGCCAAAAAAATCAAAGTGAATATTTTTATTTGGTATGAAGATAATTTTTTCTCAGTATAATTTTTTAAACTACTTAGCAGTTGAGAATAAACTAAATTGTCTCTATCGTGACAGTTACTAGAATGGTGCGTAGTGGTAAATGTGGATATTAAGAGCGATTTATTGCATGGTTGTTCAGGACTGTTTCAGGTACCTCACCGCTTCATGTGTCACACGTACACCCCACAGATACCTCTGATAGATCTGAATAATGTTCTTTTCACAAAATTTGCCCTTCTTAAGCCAGTTTCCTGCCTGCTAAGGTAGGTTACCTCCTAGTTAGTAGAATATGATATCTGACTTCATGACAATTGTAAACCTAAAGCATCAATATCCGCTTAATTACCCTTGTTTGCCATGGCAGTAATTTTGTGAAAGAGTACAAGTTAAACAAGACCACTGTTGCCCAAATCTACATGAATTCCCTGTAATGAAATTGTGGCTTTGAAAGCTTACTTTTTGGCCTACTACGTCCTGCAAAACAGTTTGTAATATTTATTCTACAGCTGTACTTAAACTTGCTGATCCATAATTGCTTGTTAAGTTTCTCTTTATGGAGATTATTTTAAGAAAATTGCCAGCTTTAGATATTCAGTCAAATATCAGCATATGTAGCTGAAGATTGTGTAACAGCTAGTTCAGGAGATATATTTTGGAGAACTTATAGGTAGGGGAAGGGAACCATCTGCAGGTCTCTTACAGAAAATAAGCGTACCACCAGAAAGTGTTTTGGAAACTATTCATATCAACATGTTGTTTTGTAAGAAGCCATCTGGTCAGTTAGAGCAATCTGTGTGTGAGTGCAGATGAATATGAGAGCTCTGGGATCCATAACCCTTAGTTACCATTCATGATCCTCAAAACAATGCCTTAGAGGAGACCCCTTTTGATGATGCATTATTCCACTGTGTACAGCGATAGCTTGAATGCTCCAAAATCTGATCTCCTTTTTGGAATGGCAGAGTACTGGAAAAGCCCATGACATTTACAGGAAGAGAAATTTTCAGTTACATTCTCCATACAGCTGAAAGCAGATTTCAGGTAGGTAGTGTTGCGTGAGGGCTTTCAGTAGATGGGATTGTGTACTTTCTTTATTGACAAGTTCTCATGGCCCAAATCGCTTTTAGTGATTTTTTTTTTCTTTTATTAGAATTTGAAATGTACAACTGAAGAGGGAAGTATTTATTTAAATATATGTTCACAGAATGAATAGAAACTGATTAATGGAACTGAAAAAAACCCCAGACCAAATAATCTCTTCTTTTATAATATGTTTATATTGTATTTATAATATATTTGGAAGTTGCATACCATGCAACTGTGGCACTTCAGGAGGTTTATAAAGACATGCTATTCTAACAAAGGGTGAGGTTATTTCTACTCCTGACTTTCTTTGATGCGTTGAAAGGAATTTAAGGGCTTCTGACTTACTTTAACCAGTCTGCATGGCAAAATATATCACTTAAAACTACGCTAGTCTGGGTGACATGACCTGGACAAAACTCAGTCTGGAGATCCATGAGAAGTTCAAATCTCTACGTAGAAAAATACAGAGTCATGAAACTGATAGACATGGTTTATAATAGATAACTCCAGGTATAAACAACAATGGCCTAAATTCAGAGTGTACGTTCAAGAGAAAGTCTTAGACTTGCCATTTTCAGCTTGAATTCTAATAAAATGGAAGCTTGATTAAGATATTTGCCAACAATTTAAAAAACCCACTTTTATTCCAAGACTTTCTAAAATGCAGAAGAATGGAAGAAATCACAGACCAGCGAGTTTGTATTTGATATAGAAAGGCAGCACTCTCCCATGAGAGCATGATTTAGTGGATTTATTGTTTAGGAACCAGGGTCTGAGTAACATGACCTAACAGGTTAGCTGTGTCTCCATTTAGTCAGCGCAATAGACCTGTATTCTCTCTTCAGTTCCCGAACACCCATTGTCTTGTCACCAAATTGTCTTTCTGATACTCTGTGAAATTGAAAACAGTATTTTTTCCAAGATATCTGATGCAGAAAAACAAGGAACGATTCCTGTAAGTCGCCGCATGCTTTCATTTCCTACTGATGAGAGTCGCAGGGGGGCACAGCAAGCATCAGTCAAGCACTGTGTGTTCTGTAGCCTGTAGATCAGGCCTTCATGCAGAAGTAATCACTCTAGATTAAGGAAGGGGCCCTTTTCATATTGGGTGGCTCTCTGTGACATTTGCAAACATTTTTGGCACAGGATGGCATTTGCAAACAGTTTTGGCATAGTGTATTTTTGTAATCCATTGTCAGAAGTATCACAAGCTAAGCTCTCAAACATGATTTTATGATGTTTGCTACAGATCTCCTGAAATGTCAATGTCTCAGTTCAATTGCCGTTGAGGAATCTGTTAGGGAGGAGACAAAAAAAAAAAGAGGCATAAGTATTGAAAATACACTGTTCTTTAAATTGGAACGCGTGTGTGCAAATATACTCCCATATGTAAATTTTATATAATTACTAGAATGGCAGGTTTTTTAAAAAAATTAATTTGCTAATGAAACAACATGACTTGAAAATGTTTCTTTTCATGTATTTATTAGATTTGGAGTATTGCAAGAAAAACTATTCTGTAGGGTTTATTTCACTGGGAATAAAACCAAAGATTAAGTTTAATTACTTTTCCACAGTGGAAAAGATTTTGAGGCGTGAAAGAGACTTTGCTGAGAGATGCATATATAAGCTTTATTCCTTTCTTTTAGCATATGAAACAGTAAGGAATACTCATGAAAATGTGGTTTAGAAAAATCTGTTTATACATCTTATATTGCAGTCTTCCAGTGCTTATTCACACTCCTTTCTGTGCAACACTGACAGTAATGGATAAATGGATGCGTCCATACAAATACATGAAGCAAATCCCCTTCATAAGGGAGGTATCTTTGTACTCCTGCATGTACTTGGCTTTAATCCAGACCGTAGCAAGTTTGTTTATGCCTAACTGCACAGTTTTTCAAAAGGAGGTGGGTTATTTCCTCATTTGAACTTGTATTGAAAAATATTTCAGCAGCCATCAGTTTCTCATGTGAAAACAGCATGAATTAGCTACAGGCCATCACTGAAATTCAAAACATCCCACAGAAGCTTTGTTCCTGGCTTTGTTAATCTGCCAGCTATAAACATAGTCCATTCAATTCTGTTGTATTTCAGATGCTATTTTTGTGGTGTATTTTTAATGTGTTTGGCACTTCTGTGGTGATAGCGGAATCCATGAACAGTTAGCTGAAGGATTCTAGAATAACTTGGTGTAATTATAGGCACTCGTCTATTAATAACAAAAATTAATGGTATGCATGCATATTTCCCTGCCATATCACTTCATGTCATTAACAAATGAGTAAAGAAAGTGATTGTTGCTAGTTTTTTAAGAATATTCTTTAGACTGCTTCAGAGGTCTCCAAATAACATTCTCCGTAGGTACAAATTAGGCCAAATGTCAGTTCAGAAATGCAAAATGACCTGAACTGTTGAGGTCTATGCAGAAATGATAGGGGTAGCTTCATCACACAGTTCTGGTTCATCTGCAGCATGCAGAGATTGCACAGATATCCTCTCCAGGCTTCTTCCATTTACTGTTTCAGTATGGCTCTAACCCAGGGACAACATGACGGGAGTACTTTGCGTATGTACAACATTGATCTAAGTATAACATCAGGCTATTCTTGTCTATAATGATGTAGTCAGAATAGCTGCACATTTCCTAATGCAGATCTGCTTTATAGTGAAACAGGCTTCTTCAGTTTATTCTTGCTAAAATAACCCAATTTTAGACAGAAATTATGGGAAGGATTTGTACTGGGATGGCTGATATCACCCTCTCCAACAGCAGACCAGAATAATTTTTCTTCAAATCTTCACATATTAATTACACGGTCCCCTAGAGTGATTATGCCAACAGCAGTCCAAAGGTTTATTTTTAGATTAAGATTTTAAAAGTGTGACACAATTACACTTACTGTTAAGAGTTTAGTAAAACACATGATATGTGGTAAGAAGAAGAATCACTAATATGTGGGTCTGCAGGGATTGCTGTTCACTGTAGAAAGCGTTAGAAATTTGTGCCTTGTAAACAGCTTGCTTAAAATTGCTTAATTTTGCAACTGCAAAATGAGCCAAAGAGCCTGTTTCTTACTATTCCGTGTCTATTTTAACTCTGAAATCTTGTTTCTGAAATTTTATTCTAAACTTTAAGAACTCATAAATTTTTTATAAGAGATTTAATTTATTAGTCTTAATACAGTTTCTGGGTAAATCATAAATATACTGAACGGCTCTGAATGTCTGGCTCCTTTAAAAATCTTTCAATGGAAGACTCCTGCATATTAAAAGAGATAAATCCCAAAGCACTAGCTATTGAGGATAGCTAGGTATGACCAAAGGGAAATAAAATGGGGCTGGTTTGCATTGTCAGGCAGACTGAATATTTTATCATATTTTTACTGTTCATGCTACAGCTGAGTCAAATGCATCTAAATCCTGAAATCTCCCACAAAATCCAGTGCCCAGCTTTTTCTAAGCACGGGGCAGCTGTATGTATAAGATTAAAAATGCTTCATGTCTAACTGTAGAGCTGTTGTTACTGCAGTCAAGTTGATCTATATCACCTGTGCGCCTATGTAGGGCATAAATAGTCTTTACATTGCATCCGCGTAGTCCTTTGCTTTTCAGGCCTGTACGGTTATATTGCAAGGAGGAGCTCTAGGAACATGCTGTATATGGTGTCTTCTAAGACTTTTCTCTTGCTACTTGCAAAGCAGAACTACCCTAACAAAGATAAAATTCTGCATCGTTGTATTGCCTTTTGGTACTGTATACATTCGTGTGTAATATTGACCTCTACATACAGATGCTTCATTAATCCATTTCTAAACCAGGGAAAGTGATACCTCAGCAGCTTTTTCAGTTACCATTTAGTTCAAAATTTATTCAAAGCCGTAAAATATCCTATATCAAGGTTGGCTAGTCTTCCTAACACCAAAATCTTCATGTGGCCAAAAGCCACAAAACTCCGAGAGACAAGGAGGGGAGGAACTTCCTGGGAAGTTCATAGGTAAAAGGTGAAAGTGCCTTTCTTGTGATCCCATAACTTCCTTATGGGATGAAACTCAGCTCGGCTACAGAAGCAGGTAATTTGGCTGGCAGCAGCCATATCCAGGCTTATCTAAGTAGCTGGGAACTCGGAACGTTCAGCCGCTCGCAAGCTCCTACTGCCCAGTTGCCAGGCATGCAACCCCAGTGCTGGAGTTGCACTAAAATGGCTTCCAGCAATAGGAGAGTCACAGCTGATCACTGTTGTCCTAAATTGTTTTTTCTGTAATACTCTGGCAAGGAGCAAGCTTATTGCAAATTTTATTTATTTTTATTTTGAACTCCTTGGCAAAGTTGCATCTGCATTACATAGGGACCTGATACACTTTTAAAAGATTCTGAATCTGATGATACGTTGAAAACAGACGCCAAATTTCTGGAGCTCATGGCCAGCAATGTACAGTGCTTTTAACTCCCACTGGAGTCAGTAGCAAATTTTGCTTCCTGTTGGCCTCATTTGGAGTCGGAATTATAAAAAGGAGGACCCTATATTTATCATTGCCATTCTCTTTCTTACAGAGAAAATAATTGAAATCTGACTAAACAGAAAATGTAATTTTTGGTTGCCAATTACTGTGGTCTTCTTTTTGCTGGCCAGCCTGATGCTTGCTTACTTTATTTCTAATCCGTCAAGAATGTTGCATCCCAAGCTGACTCCCTTAGTCATTTACCGGGCAATGTCATACCTTGTCTGATTAGCTTCCCTTGCTGTGTTGGATTAAATGTAAACATTGGTCCTTGTCTTCATTACTAAGAACAAAGTCAGCATTCCCCTTGTTATTCTGTTGACAGTACTCAATTCTGTACTATATTTACAATATTTTCACATCTTGATTACCTTTGTTTATTTGCAGCATACAGGTTTAATTCTACTGTGCCTCCCCTGTCTCTGTGATTATGTTTCCAGGTGCAGATGTGCTATTTTCCATGTACTATCCAATTCAATTTGAGGGTTTTTTTTTTTAGCTTAGGGAAACTAAAAATAATAGGCTAAAATTAAGAACAATCTAAAAACTCCCAAAGGTTGAGATTAAGACCTATATTTTTGAGGTTTTAGATCATGGATCACTGTTAGTGTCAAACTTATGGTTGGAGTGCAGTAAATTGCCCTTAGTATTTAAAAAATAAAAACAAAACCCAGAAAGAGTGATTGCTATAAAGCACTGTTCTTCACCTTTTTTTATTGCTAACATATTTTCCAGAAAAGAGTTATGATTCTGTAGCATTCTAGGAGAAGTTTTAAAGTCTGTTCATTTTTCACATTCATAGCTATTATTGTTAACATGACATCCATTCACATCTGGATCTGTCCCTCAGAACGGTCATGTCAGCTCTCTTCTGCCATGTTGCATATGTTAATATCATGCTGTAATCTTCATGAGAAATGAAGATATTTGAGAGAAGCAGCTGATGCCTCTTAACTTGATGGAGCAATTAAAACTCAAGCACTTGCTTGGAAGAGCAAAACAACATGTTCTGATCACAACTTTACGTTATGATTCCATTTCCTTTTATGGTAATTTTAAAAGAAGGGTTGTGTTATTAAAAATAAAATAATAATGGTAATTGTGCAGGTTGTTTTTTATGATGGGCAGTTTACTTGCAAAACTCAAAGCAAAGACAGCTAAGTTGCATTATTTCCATGGGGACTACTTAAATGGTGTTGAAAAGTGTAAATGCTTGTGCTTGCGGGCGAATGTTCTTGCCTGGCTGAATTTGGAGCAACAGAGTCAAGGAGCATGGAGCTCCCAGCTCAGAATGAAAGTCCCAACAGCTGTTTGCACCCTGAGCAAATGGAAGTGTAGGCGGCAGATTTCCAGACTAGGAGACTGGTAACTGTGCTACATTACCCATGAAGCTGAACTATGCAGTGTCGAAGGTTAAAAGTCAAACATGGTGAAGTAAGCCAGGAATACGCAACAAGTTTTTAATGGAAATTAGCCTGACGAAGTACATCAGTGAGCTCAGTATCAGGTAAATTATAGGCATGAATAGGTAGAAAGAAATGTTTTAAGCTTTCAGATTTTTCTTCTCTGTGATATGGGCAAAATCAGGCAAATTAGAGGAGATGGTAAATCTTTCTTCCCGCCCATCCCTGCTTGGCATGAAAGGCGGTCGGCTTTTTGCATTTTTTGTTCTGTATAAACTAGAGGTGGGTAGCTCAAAATTGTTTAATATATAACTCCTTTTACTGGCTTCTCATACGCTGGTGTCTCAGAACACACTTTCTGTAAACTCCTTCTGTTGTTACTTCCAATGCCAATCGTATTGATTATGGGCTGTTCAAGAACTAATTTGGTAATTAAAGTTGTCTCCATTCCATGTCATTTTTGCGTGCAAACAACTTGTGAATATGGAGGAGGAAGTGCCTGGCTAGTCACTGTAATGCACTGCTGTCTCAGCATGTTGAAATTGCTACTTGTCAAACAAGAGTTTTACTCCTTTTATTTTCACATATATGATGCATTGTGAGTCCTGATGCACGTCTTCTGTTTTTAGTTGCCTCAATATTTTCAATAAAAATATATCCTAGATCTGTCTCTGCTTTCCTTAAAGATGATAATTACAGTACTAGCAGGAGAAAAATAAATCCAGATATTCACAGAACACTGTTCTGAAAGCAAATCCTACATTTTGTTATTATATTAACAACCTTGGAACACGTTCTGCTTCTGAACCGTTTGTTCATTAAATTACCTATCACTGAGAAGTGGTAGATTATACTGCTTACACAAATTCAGCTGATGCCCAACAGAGTAGAATGTTGGTGATTTCTAGATGGAAATGGATGGAATAGCCAAACTTACTGCCTTTCAACTAATCATTGAAACACGCAAAACAATTAGATCAATTATAAATAAATAGTGTATGATGGTGAACTTTTTCTTGTGTGTGTTCAGTGGTTTCTGGCTTTCTGGTTAGTTGTGAGGAGATGATTTGCGTTGAGTACCATATTTACGCCTTATGTTATTCTGGCTGGAGCACCAAAAAAAGTGGAAAGTAACCGTTCCTGAATGCAGATGTCATTATGCGTTAGGAAGCCAAGGAATGAGACTTTAGGTATAAGTATTGCTCAGATGTTAACTAAGGAAAGGTCATTTTTTACAGGGTTCTGAGCATTTCCTGAATGAAAGAGAGTGTATTTAATCCAAAGTTAATCTTAGGTATTATTCGTTTTATAGGATTTAACTAACAGATACTAAATATTTACTGTACGGTAACCATCTTGTTATGCCAACTTCAAAGTAAAGTTAGTGGAAGGAAAAAAAGATCTGATCATCAGAATTACATACAGAGTCATGGTTTACAGAAAAATTCAAATATCAGTGCAGGTGATGCTTATGAATCTTCATGCTGATATGGAAGCTGATTTGTAGCATTAGAATGTACAAGTTAGGATCATTCAAATTATAACAAATGGAAGCATGATTATGTGTTTGTAATTATTTCGCAGCAAGAAGAGATCGAATGCGTCATTATGAATACTGTGTTCTGCTGTAGAAATATGTAGGTAAAAGTAGAAGGAGCTGTATATTAATAAAACAGTTGGATAGAATATTAGAATTAATGATTTTCATTTCTTGATCAATTTAGATCTAATCTTGGTAGGAAATGACGAATCAGTTTTTGACCTGACAACTTTGCTCTAATACTGTCCTCAGGATTTTCAATGTCAAAATGTACTATAGAGAGATTATATTACCCATATCTTTCTACCTCTTCTGTTAATAGCTGACTATTTAAGATTCCCAACTCAGTCGTTTGTATTAATAGATGGAGATCACTGTTTCTCATTAATAATTACATTTCATTTCTACAAAATCGGGAGTGATGGCAGGAATGTGGGTCCAATTATTTTTACACTTTAGCAACTGGAAACAAGGATTTTACCCAGATCACTGCAAAATAGGAAGTACTAGAGTATATAAAATGATTTGATGAAGTCAGAGTCTTAGTTAATAATGCCACTAAACAGGTGTTCTAGATGATTTTAATTGGCAGAAGAAGGTGCTGTGATATGTTGTATTAGCAAGTCAGAATTAGTTCTCATTTGTCTAATAAGGTTCTCTTAACATAGTATAGGCATTGTTTAATACTACCTTTTTGAGGAGACTGCCTGCCTGAATCCAGTTTACCACATTAAATATTGGGGTTATAACCAGAAATTAGATTATTATAATGACAAACAAAAATACTAATCACACAAGAAACTGGCAAAAAAAGAGTCACCAAATTTATCTGCCAGCTAATGCCTTTCTTCATGAGGTATGTTTAATACCACTCAAGCAAAACTAGAATCATTAATGTCTCCAGAGATGCATTTACATGTGAGATATAGGTATATACGAAATACCTGATTCTGAGCTTTGCTGCACTGCCAAGATGTGCTTATTACTTCTGTTCTCCGATATCTGGCTGGTACGAAAGTATTTCCAATTGCAGACATGTTATTCTATTTTTATAAGAGACATCTCTCTAATTTTATCCTGAACTGTGGACAACGAGATGGGAATTAAATTTCTTCATTTCCATGTTCACGACATCAGGTAAGAGAATACTGCAGTTCCATATGCTAAATATGTAAAGAAAACCACACAAAATTCCATTGATATTTTGATACATGGAGAGCAATAAATGAAAGGTATGAATAAACTAGAAGCTGATTAAAAAGACCAGTTATTTTAAGCTATTTTCTATAGATGCACCTCAGGCAGAGCTTGACATCAAGACAAAATCAATGAAACTGAATTGGTATCCAAACAAACGCTGGGCAGATCAATGAGGAATGCTTAAAAGCTAAACAATGACCTGGTGGGAAGAAGGAATTGATTGCCTCAGTAGGTTTCTTTTTTTCTTCAGAGTGGGACAAGGTGAGAATGTAGACAAGAACTTGAGCCTTTAATACTTAGACATTCCAGGGCTGAGAAGGGTAATGCCTGGCAAGCATCCGGCTGCCTGCCAGACTCAGCCTAGAAAATTAAACCCTGTTAAGACTTCAGTGGCTAAGAAGGTAGTAGAATGAAAAGAAAAATGTTATATTAAAACTGAACAGGTGTAACTCGCATGTAGATTTAAAGAGGAAGTGCTTACCACCAGGAAGGAACTTGGAGGAACTGTTCTGGAAGAGTTACTCTAGAATAACTACTCCTTGGTTTAGATTTACATCTTTTAAATTTGTATTTTAATCTGAATAAAACTATCGACTATATGTGATCCCTAATTCAACCCCAAAAATCTAGCCCAGAGACTGGTTTTCCTGAATGAGACAAATGAGAGAGAGGATTTGCCGACATTGCATGCAGGTATGCCTTTTCCTTCCTCCACAATCCCAAATGCAGGTTGGCAAAAATAGATTCAGAACAACTGTCTCGATTTCATCTTCACGTGCATTTGCCAGAAATACTGACAGGATCATTTTAAGGGGTTCATACCTCTGCCCAAGAGTTCATGGATTATCTGACCTGTAGAAATGTCAATCGGTTTAAAAAGGTGTCTCATTTAGTGCCAGAGACTCTGTAAGTATCATTTGACCTCAAGGCCAGAACTAAATTATTAAATCCAGTAACGGGAGACAGAAGAGATGGGAGATTAATCTTTTCCTCACACTTGATTGCCATACATTTTGGGAGTGGTTGGTCATATTTTCCCCAAAATTTAGTAGTTAAACTTTCTGGGTGTTATTTGAAAGTCATCATTTTAAATGTAGAGTAAAAAGCTATAGAGCTGAAACAGACAAGTGAGATGGCAAATTTTCTCATCAGGGTTTGGAGGAGTGAGGATGGAAAAGGGCTTAAGATATACTTTTAAGTGTATGATGACTTTTTAATACTGTAAACTTTTTTGCCCATACAACATCTGTTTCCATGGAAGTTAATAAATTCAATTTCAGTTCCAGTTTCCTTTTTCATGCTGGATGCATGGAAGATCTAATTCCTCAGATATAAATTGGTTTCTGTAAGCCTACGTAACATAATGATTTGTCTTAGAATTTGGATTGTCATTACAAAAATTAGCTTAGACGTTTAAGACAAATTATCTCTAATTTTGTTATTAGATATATCTTGATCTGGAGTAGCATCATTTAAATTAGCAGAATTACTTGCAATTTTTGTCCTTCATTTCCAGATGTTGGTGTTTTTATAATCATCCTAAGATGATCTTATTACCTCAGCCATGCCTGTCAGGACAGACTGATATTAGTTCATATCTCTTCATTTTAGGCAAATTAATTTTGCACCTTTTGCGCTTTTTTTCTTTGAATGGCATTTTTCCTCCAGAAGGGAGAAGTGACTTCCCATTGGACTGGCACTAATGTCATTTTGTGGACATGCCAGCAGGAGGAGCTTGTGTATTAAAATGTACTTTCAATACAGCAATCACCAAATTATAGTAATTGCACATAACACTGTGCTTTCTTCTGCAATGTAAACTACCATGTATCCGTAAAGTAGCTCTCTGTCTGCCAGATAAAGCTAAAGTACTATCAGCAGTGGCTATTATGCTGGTAAATTAACCTATTTTAGATTGAGAAAAGCCCAATGAGGTGAAAATTTAATTTTGTTCCATTGTATATTTTACATTTAGATGCTTTTATGTTTACATGTTCTGAAGAATACATACTTAACGCAGAATTGCAACACTCTGAAGCCAGTATCACATGGTCAATTTTACAAGCATTAGAGTATGAACACTGCATTGCTGCAATTTTTATAAATAGTATAAAAATAATGAGTAATAATATTCATGTTACTAAAAGAAATCCATGCTAATGAGCACAGCTGAAATTGGATTCACATGATCAGAATTCTCTACAGCAACTTAGATAGCATTGCTGAATTTCAAAATAAGAAGTCATAGGACCAGGGTTGGAAGTCCAATTATCCTTGTCTACCAAGAATTAGTAGCGTATACTAATTTAATTTTTAGAGTTTTTATTTTAGTGACAAGAAAAATAAGGAAATAAAGATCTAACTTGTTAATCTTGTTCTTAGAGAAGAGGAGGATGTATACTACAGGTATTTTATGCAATTTTTTCGTGTGAAGGAAAAATCCGTTGTTATTTTAACTAAGGTTATTTTAGATGGTTCCGCTCAGGAATTTAGACAAGGAAAGTACGCTGCCATTAAAAAACACAATTGTATTTTCTGTTAATGTTTAGCATCTCAACACATTTTTTCTATACTGTTTTTTAATTATTATTTTAGTGAGTAACAGCCAATGCGTGTATTGTAGTTACAAAGCTAATGGCCACCAGTGATACCGCTGCCTTATCTTGCAGAAAAGCTCTGCTTCCTGCAGGTGAATTTTCCACTCAGTCCCAGGATTTACTAAAGGCTTTTGCTTTGCTAAGATCTCTGCCATGTGGGTGCTCAAAATGCTCGAGTGGAGCCTGAGTGTGCTCGTGGCTTTTGCAGGGCTGCCTGACCTGTCAGAAAGGTCACTCTGCAGGAAAAAGGGAACTGCATAGAGTAAATTCAGCAATTGTTTTGCAATATATCTGTGTTTGTTTAATCTGGCAAGAATTGCAGATGGGCAATTCCTCCCTTATGTACTTATTAACTCACTCTGAAGATAGGTATTATAAGGGGGTTTTTAACTCATAAAAATAAGCTTGGTTTTGTATGCTGTGTGATTTTATTGCCTAGCTGAGTTACAAAATGCAAAAAAAGTTTAGTTTTATTTATTGATCTGTATGTAAGCAGTATAACTAAAAACCATGTGGAGTCCTCTAAAAGAATGGCAAAAGTACAATGCTATCCCTTTATACTGTAGTTTTCCGAGGAGTCTATAGCCTCTGAATATCACCTAGGTAAGCTGGAATTTTCTGTTACTGCTTGTTGTTGAACTTAATGTACTTCTTCTCGGAGTCTTTTCCCAAAAGGCTCATTCATGTAAGACTATAGTCTGTTGTGGGTCAGAAGAGACTGAAGAATTCCCAACAGGGATGTATTACTAATGTACTTCATCACGTAATGATACATCCATCCATAATTAGAGGATTGTTAAATAGAGCATCATGCAAGCTCTTGTCTTTTTTGCTTGTACTTTTATCACTTCAGAATGCTTTTCCCACCATTTCTGAACTGCAACTCATAGAGATACGCTTTTATCCTGTAATTCGCAATCTTCCATAAAGTATTGAAAGTTCTACTAGTTCTCATTTTTGAAAGACCCCATTTGTAATTCACACTTGAGATGCCAGTAGAAAGAGTGCAGTTCTGTCTAGTTGAAGATGTGTGCTGTACTTTGCAGTCATGTGCCAGGCTCTCATAACATCTGCTTTTTTCATGTTTGGAATAACTATAGAATAATTTACATATAACATAAACTAGCTGCTTCTGTCTATTTCTTGTCTTCCTAGTGATATCCCACCTTCTGGAGAACCAGTAACTAAAAGCAATCGCTCGAGAGGGACTACACGCTTCCCCAAACTATCTCGCAGCCATCAAAGAGAGCCACGAAGCCTGGAACCTCAGAGTGGTGATCTTTGACCCTGTTTCATAATTGTGAATACTGGCACCATGTACTTTAAGTTGTTCTGTGATTTCTTCCTAGCCTGTATTTATAATTTAAGCTCCTGAAGAGACTACAGCTGCATCAACTTAAATCCTGAAAAGAGACATTCATTACTAAGGGTCATATCCTGATTAACTACTTTTGAAGGCAGTAATCACTTTCTCAAAAGAATACGAGGGCTCTTCACGAGGGCTCAGCAAACTGATAGGCATTTTCTTTGTTTTGTAAAGCTGCATTGCACATATTCTCCTTTGTGTTAGTATGAATTCCTTGTTTGTATTGTGTTGTCTCCCTTTCTACATGTACATTTTTCTTTTCAAGAGAGACATGGGTATCATGTCAAGACAATTTTTTTTTCCTTAGAAGAACAGTTATGCTTATCACTACTTAATATGTCAGAAAGATGTGCTTAAAAGAACCTCACTAATTTATTACCTTTTGTAAATAGAAAGACTGGGTTTTTTTTTATTGTAAACCTCTGACACACACAAAGGTCTTTAAAAAAACTTGACAAAATAGATGACAAGGGAAAAAAATTACAGGTGGAAAATAGCTTTTGTACATTTCTAGTTAGATTCTCAATAGCTTTCATTTGTGGGAAGTAATTCTTTAAAATCAGAGAATGTAATAATTTTTTAGTGAAATTTCAGTCTTGCTGTAAGGCTGGGTGCAATATTATTGATTTCTACAAACCACCACAAGGATACACAAAATTAGCATGGTACAAAATAGTGTTTTCAAGTCTTGGGTTATATTTTGTTATTAATTTGTTGGTGATGTTACAGAACAGTCCGTCATTAACAGGGCAGTGTGAAATTCTTACTCAGATGTTGTAAAACCCTTTACATGGTGATACTTAAGAATCGCCTGTAATGAAAGTGCCTGTTACCCATCACCTCTTATTGAATAGTAATTTGTAATGGTACTACTGTAAGAGTAACTAAAAAAATGGACAAGAATTATTACAAGTGATGGAAGTCCTGACACGGATTAACTGGAATCCAGTTCAGTATCCATTAGCTGTGCTGCCGTAGGCAGTTAATTATATGTTAGCTATCTTCTTCTCTTCATTAAGTTTAAGCAGTGTACATTCAAATTTTCCGTCAATTGTATTCTGGTTTTCCTTTGTGTAAGAACATCTTTCTTCTCACCACTTTTTTTTGGATAATGTTACTTAAATTGATGTATCTTGTAATTTTATTATCCATTCATTCTATTAAATTTTCACATCAGTAGATATTGAAATCTAATACTACCCTGCAGAAAAAACAAGCTGATATAATAACAGATCTTTTCCCTCAGTGCTTTACTAAAGTTCTAGCAAACTGGAACCTCTGTTCTGCAAACCTGTGACCATCGTGTACTGTTTAGTCAGGTAAGCGGGCCAGTTATTTTCAGTGGCCCTTCTTGAGTGAGTGGGGGTTTGTTACAGACAGTGAGTAGCATCAGTGGGATGGTGCCCGAGTATGAGCCCCAAGTGCTGGATTCCTGCCATTGAAGTATGTAGCTTACAGGTTACGCTGAATAGCAAAATGTGGCGAAGAGGAGTGGAATTCACTCTTGAGGTCAGAAATTTCAGTGGATTAAATACCCCAAAGTAAAATCATGTCACAGAAATGAAACAGTATTTTTCAGTCAGTAAGAGATCTCATTTACAAAATAAATAGATAGATAAATAGAAAATCCAAAGGCCAGCCTGGGAGCTAGCTGATTAGTTTTTATCAAAAGATGAATTACTGTTTGTGTTTTGTGTAAACTACAGCAGGACATTTATTTAAGAAGAAGGGGAAGTGAGTAGCTTGTCAGTTAATGCTTCTCCAAATTCTTCAGTCTGATACACTGTTGATAGTTTAGTTTGACTTTGTTGGAACGAAAAGTACCTATAATGATGGTGCCACTTTGAAACAATTCTAAATTCATTTTTCAGAAAGTGGAGACTTGGTTAGTAGAAATGTGACACACATAACTATTAACATTGATCTGCAAGTAAATCTGAAAGAAAACACTATGTGGAAACCTTTGTGATGTATCTGTTTGTTACATGAAGCTGTATTCATTTTCCAGGAATAATTGACAAATTAAAGTACTCCTAATTCAGAAAGTTGCAAATGGTAAGAAATCTCATTTAGTGCAGACTAAATTTAATTTTTTTTTTAGTTGTTTAGAAGGATTTTTTTTGTATCTACATTTGGTTCTTAAAGGATTTCATTCCTGATTATCTTGCATCTTGTAATTTTTAATGTATGTATGTAGATCACATAAAAATACTAAACTTGTTTACTGTGTACAAATTGTTCTGTTAACTTTAGCTGAATTGTGTTTCAGCTCCTAAGATTACAGTCTGCAAACAATGTTCACTTTGTGATACAAGATACCATAATGGGTGCATTACTAATCCATTTAAAAGCTCATCTGTGGTTTCTCTAAAACCTCAGAAAATAATTAAATGAAAGCCTTTCTTCACAAGATAGCTTTCCCACTTTATACACCTGGTTATTTTGAAGATCAGTGAGGTACTTGCATGACTGCAAGTACATGCCTAGTGATATGAATGCCCAAAATTTTAGCACCTCAAGACATTGTAAAATGCCCTGTCTTTGAGAGATTTGTACCTATTTGTCACAAATCCCACTTCTTTTATTTAACAGAATCGGCAAATAAAGTTGAAGAAGGTTGATCAGCTTGTATTAAGAATCCCAAATAGTTACAGTATTCTTATAAAATACTATAAGCCTAACAACGATACTATCAATTGAATGATTTTATCAGTTTATTTAGTCACCTAATTCCATGCATGTAGTTACAATTTTTCTACAAATCCGATTTCCTTTGGTACTGACTGATAGCTCTTGAATGCTTATACGTGGTCAGTGGCTGTTGCACCATGAGTTGCTGAGTTCAACCGGTTCTTGTTGGCTCCGTTGAACAGCACTGTGGTCGCAGAATAAAGAACTGGGGACAGGCTGGTCCCTGGAGTTGTTCCCACAAGCCTTGGGCTACGGCCTGGTATGAGACAGTGTAGGGGGATCTGTAATATCGTTTGCATTTCATTCCTGTTTTATCTTTAGACATATTGGGTCTCTAGGGCGGCTCATCTGGAACTTTTAGTGACTATTAAAAATAAATTGTAAAAATAAGTGGCATTACTTTTATTTTAATGCTGTTCTCCAATCACCTGCAAAATGAAGAATTTCCTAAGAAACACAGGGCAGGCAAAATTTCCATCTTTTGCAGATGCGATTGTCTGTCAGTATTCATTACATACTGACTATGGTTTTTCAGAATCTCATCTATTTAGAGATTCTGTCATTCGCTATAGAGAATGCATTGTATCGACTTGGCTTTTGCATTAAATCAAGTTTCTCAATAATAATAATAAATTTCCAAGGTTTATGTGAGGCAGGATATTGACATAGTTATAAAGGCTTAATTTGGTATGTCCATTACGTCACATACTCTTAGGGAGATTTGTATTTTCAAAGCCAATCTTTTTTATGGAATTGTTGATGTGATAGCTGTGATCAAATTATACTAACTTACAGAATCTACTGCAAGTCATAAACCATTGTGATTGGATTAATACAAGTATTTAGAGAAAGGGCATAATGTTATTAAAGATCACTGGCTCAAAACTGTGACCTATTGCTAAGGTGCATTTTTTTTGTTATAAAGTAATGTTTTATTGTATAGAATAATATCTGCATGGTAGCTGTCAAATTGATTAATAAGAACCTACTAACAAGTGGGGTTGACTGACTCAGAGCAGCAAGCTAATAATAAACGAGACTTGGTGAGCCCCAAGTGAACTAATGATACTGTCTGTCAGGACATATTAATGGTTTAAGAACATGATACTTTGTTAACAGAATCAGTTATTAGTACTTTCAGGTATGCATGTCTGTCATTCTCCTTCAAAGCACACAGTGATCTCAGTTCTGCTCTAAGTTTCATGCCTTTTCAAAGGCTCACCCCCCTCACCCCCAAGCATTTTTCATCTAATATCTTGTAATTCTGAGGACAGATAATATATACTTGTGGATAGAAATACAGTTACCTGCTTGAAATTACTATGAGAAACCTGTGGAACAGCTTTTTAATTTTTTTTTTTAAATTCTGCTCCTATATGCCATTGGAAATCTTGGTAACAGCACTGCGTTCTTCTAGCTGGAATTCTAGTATATATGAAAAGAAACATGTTTAACATGAGACAATTTAACAATTTTCTCCTTGGAAACAATAATACTACTTCTGTATTGGAGCTTGAGTCACTTCTGGAGATGTGGTTAAACAACTCAAAGTAAAGAATTTATCTCCTTCAGTTTCTGTAGGTTAGGATATTTCAGTCAGCACCCTACATCACATGGAATATTAATTTGATTATTAGCCATTTCAGTAGTTTCTTAGCGTTATGTATTGAAAGAATCACTTTAACATATGAAATTATATATATGAAATATAGAATATGTTTAAAAATATCAGTTAACTGCTTTGTATTTCACATATTGAACGGAAGATAAAACACTTGTTCTATACAGTGGTCCGACACTGTACATTTCATTTATTTCTTATTCTGTGCTTTTATGTGCTTTTATGGTCCAGTTATAGATAACTTAGATTATTTATAAAATTTCTTTTTAAAAAATAATCAGAGCATACTTCTAGTTAATAATAATGGCTTAGCTTTTTGTTAATAACGGCATGAATTTATACTAGAAAACAGCACTGAAATGTTAAGAGAGGAATTAATTTTCCAGATTTACAAATTGCTGCAAATATCTGGACTTAAAAAAAGTATGGTTTTGTTGCACCTCAACAAATGTATTGCACTTCCATGTGGGGGGAATCAGTTTCTTTAACAAGGTTTCAGAAATGATGTCCGTGCCATGACAGAAGTTAAACTGTGGTAGGTAGTTTTTTGAGTGGAGTATTAATGATTTAAGATGCTAAAAGTCATAGAAATGTAAATGGGGTTGAAAATCTAATTCTGAAAGGCTGCGCTTTCGTTCTTACTTAACACTGAGATAAATAACTAAGTATCTTGTATGTGGGACCAAATCTGTTGGCAACTGAAGAAGACGGATTTCCCTTTTGATTTGGGGGGGATTTTTTGTTGTTGTTCCTGTTAAACTGTAGGAAACATAGTATTAATTCTGAAGCATATATATGTACAGTATTCACATAAGTATTAATAAATGGTTTGTAATATTATTTTAACTTGTTATGCTAATGTTTACATTATAGAATTTTTAAGCAAATGTGTATATATATAATTTTCTAAATACTTTCTTGTATTTTTTTTTAAATATCCTGTGGTAAATTTGTTGTAATCTGGTTGAAATATACTTTATCAAGAAGAAAATAAAATAACATCTTTTCTTGTTTGAACTAGAGCATGCTTACACCTTATTTGTTCTTTTCAGCTGTCTTGTAATTGCTTCTGTGATTTATGTTCATTTTTTTCAGTGTGTTTCTAGAATGTTGTATGTAGGTATCAGACTTTAATTTGTTAAAGTCTTATTATTTCATTGTATGAGAAGTAGTATTTATTGAAAGAAATCTTGAACATTTCAGGTTATAATCACATATTAGATAAATCACTGACACAAACAAGAAGGAAAACAATGCCATGCGAGTTTTTTATCTTGCATATTGCTAGTACAAAAAATCTGTACTGAAGTTACATGGGATCTACTGGGAATTAAATGGCATACATATAATTTCAGTATAACTGGTGTTTCAGTACAGATCGGGAGACAGAGATTTGAACTGTTTTCATGTCTGTGATGCTGATTTGCTCTGGAAATTTCACTCCCTCTGATTTTATTGCCTCTTTTAGAAAGTGAGAATTCCAAAGCTGTTTCAAAGTCTGTCTGAAGGTCTGCAATATGCGTACAAGCTGATAATTCCTTGAAGAGTGGTCTTGAAGAGAGACTTTTATGACCACTGTGTTCACTAGGAAAAAGTTATGAGGATAAATTTTCTCTTACTTTCTATTCATTGCTGGAGCAGAGCAGGGGGTGCCTCTTCTCCGTGGTTTCTGCCCTTGTACAATGAGCCACGTTCCGTGCTGCAAGCCAGGATCCTATAGGAGAAGACACTTAAAAAATCCTTCGGATGGTGAGGTTTTTTGCAAGGATTGATTTAACATGTTTATATTATTTTGTGGTGTTTGGCTTTCTTACATTCAGAGTCCACATATGTATGTCTGATTTCCTTTTATTGAGATATGACAAATTTGTATATTCAGACTGACACTTTATATCCAGTTCATAACTGGATGCCTACATATCATGTGAAAACAAGCTGTCAGATTTGGATGCTTCATTGAAAAGGGAAGTTTTAAATTGGAAGATCAATTTCCACCAGACAAAGCTGTAATTTAAAAAATAGTGTTAGTAGATTCCTTGTACTCACAGAATAGTCTGGTGATTAATTCAGTTAAAATTTTTCAAGCCACTACCATTATACAGAGATCTAACAAGCTGAACTGCTGTTGTTAAAAAAAATAAATAGTTTGTACAGAAAGATACTGTAAAACTCATTGTGATGTTTAGGTAGCCACATCTTTTAAAACCTGTGGTAGGTTAGGTATCTTAGTAAGAGTTAGATGACAAAACTTTTAAATTGTCCTGCTGATCCATTGGATTTTGTTGTTTCTAAGCAAATGTGGATGAGACTTTTTGAACAATTCCAATGCTGATACTAACTACTAATAGTTACAGAGCATAAGCTTTTCATAGCTTAATTATTTAAGATCTCAAGCAAAATTATGCTTACAAAGTTTTAATTAATAGTTTCAAACCATAGTTGGAGCCACAGTTCCATTTCATCTGTTTGAGGTACTAGACCACAAATAGCCCCTGGTTATTGATGGGAGCTTGTCTTTGGACTGTGTGAGGTCAAAGATCTCACTGTACCAGATGTACAGAGTTTCAACACCGTGGAACAATTATCTGTTCTGAATTAGTGTTTCTTGGCCGTTTGAGTATTATTTCCTGGTCTAGCAGCGTGTCTGAGCCTTTGAACTGCTGTGGGAAGAGTAAAATCTGATCATCAGGAGAAAGACAACTAGTGCAATGTTGTAGATTCAAAAACCTGGGCCAGAGAAGGCTGGAAAGTAAAAGGTTTATGCAGTAACACTCATGTGCATGTGGCAAAACCAGCGCCTGGCTGAAGGTAACTGGATCCCCCTGCCTTGTCCAGATGCTGAGATGCTGCTGCTTAATTACCACTTTCAAAATCCCAGGAAGAACAAGATCATTTAAAGGGACTATTGATTTTTATGAATCCAGGCAAAGATTCAGGTTGCATTTGGGCAGTTGTAATGGCTTGGCATTTCTACGTGGGCCTACAGTGTTTGAAGTTTTTCTCTTTTCAGGAAGAGACCTCGGCAGGATTTGCTGCTTTTTTTGTTTGTTTTTTTTTTTTTCCCCCCAAAAAATGTTAGGGACATAAGGAGAAAGCTTTGTACAAACAATCTGTCAGAAGAAAGAGCAAAGATATTTTTAAGATAATGCTTAAAATAAGACTTTTGCTATTGCACTTCAGTCTTTCCAAATGACCTTTTAAGTATTGTAAGTGAACTTACTGTATTCCCAAAATTAAAATAATAGGTAACTGATATTTTGATATTCTGTAAGCATGCTTATTTTGTTCTAGAAAATCATTGTGCAAACTAGGGTGCACGTGTGTTTGTCATGCTCATTTTCTGAGTTTTTCTTGCCAATATTTTGATCTGCATTGTAACAGCAGGCTTTTATTATGTGTGGTTCCTAAGTACCATGACGATAACTTTCTTTTTACTTCCAATTCAACAATGTCTATGCCTTTTTCAACATTGTTTAATTTCCCAGTATTTTAAATTTGCTCAGCAAGTGCTTATATCTCATCCAATGCTCTGTATTTGTCATTGCTAAATAAATATGTCTTTATTTTTAAACTGATCTTATAACCCTACTCATACCCAGCTTATGACTGTTTATTCATTTAGGCCATTCATTAATTGCTCCATGAGATGTCCTTCCTATAGAGCTTTCTTCTGAGCAAACTGTTGTGCTGTGCCCTGGCTGTGTGCATGCAGTGCCTCTTACAGAATAGCGTAAGCCTCTGCACGTTTTGCATATTTTTTTTCCAAATGCCAGGCATATGGCGGTTTGTGCTCGTTCATTGTATGTGAAGCTTTATATACTTCTTTTGTGTGCACTTGGACTTTTGCTCTTTACACCTCCTTGTGTTGAGCTTGTGATATTTTTGGAGTCTCTGTTGGATCACAAAGACCTGCACTCCCCTAGTTTTCTAGAATTCGTATGTCTGGCAAATTCACCCTTAGATAGTGCTTCAGCTCCGACTTTAACTATTAACATTTTCCTATTAAGAGTATTTTCATAATTAATTTTATTCCTGGTGCTACATGTTGTTCAGAAACAGCTGAGGTACATCAAGGGTTTGTTTTACTCGCTGTCTGAGATCTAAGTCATCAACTTTGCATGACATAAGCCTCTTTATAACGATTCCAACTAGCGTCTGCCAGAGCTGTCAAATACACTGCCTTTCTTTGGGAACTGTTATTGTAAAATAGATTTCACATTCATACTATATAGCTTCGCTCTATGACAAATATTTACAGGTTAAGCTAATACAGCAAGAAAAGAGTTAATCAGGTTAATGCTAATTTTTAAATACCTAATTTTTATAATTTATTTCCTTTTCTCTCACTTGGTTCCCTCTTTTTTTAAAGTGCTAATTCATCCATGAATTAAGTCGTTTGCACGTGTGTCAAGTTCAGTGACAGTTTCTACATCTCAATTCTAGTAGGAAACTAAATTATGGTTATTAACATTCCAAATGTTAGATGTTACAAGAAAATTAATTTTCAGCAGTGGAGATCCCCAAGTGCCTTCTGAAGTGGGAATGTAAGCTTATAGAGAAGTAGGAAATGAAATATCATTTAATATAGTCAAGTAACTTCACAGGTACAAGTCAAAGCAGGTAACACCTCAAGCGTTTGTCATCAGAAATATGTATCTTGTCTCCATTGATGTACACAAGCAAGTCTATTTCTTAACTGTAAGACTAAATAAAAAATCAGTATGTCCTTTATACTGTGCTATTTAAGCTGTTGAACAGTTTCAAGGATCTGCTGTTCAGATCTGAGCATTAGATACACATTAATACTTTGTAGCATACAATTTGGCTATTCGCTCAGATTTGTCTTGAAGCAGCTCAGATTCTCAGTAGGCTTTTGTTTAATACAGTGATGGAACACACAGTTCTTTGTGCATCCAAAGTGGTACGTATAACTTCAAGCACTTAATAAGATGTGAAGCATTTTGCAGTGATCCTTTAATTTCAAACAATATATTAGATATAATTGGCATTTTTGGAAACCATCTGGTTGGTATTTTTTAAGGGTGAAAAAAAAATGTGTGAATTGGCAAACACGATACATCAGTACCTCTGAGTAGTTCTAAAGTGTCAGAAAATAGAGGGTAATTGGATACTAGAAAAGAAAGGAAAACAAAAGAAACCACACATTCTGACGCATCAAGAAGCAACAGAAAAAGGAGTGAGGAATTCAGTGTAGGAATACATTAAAAAAAATTAAAAATTGTACTACATCAAACTGCTACCATATGTTCCATGATGAGATACAACAAAGTAGATAATGTACCTGTTATGGATTCCGTCAAGCCATAGGACCCTTTGGATATGTCAATAATTAACAAATAACATCTGTTGTCAACTGCTGTACTTAATCAGCATGGGCAAGGTTCTCCTCCCTGCATGACAGAGGTAGACTGATATTCTGCTTTGCCTTAGTGACTGAAAATTTCTTTGACCTCATCGCTTTATGCAGAACTCCTGTTGAGATGTAATTAATGGAAAATGTAGACATGCAGAAACAGCAGAACACAGCTAGATTGGCAGTACAGTGCTGACAGAGTTCTGACATACCTTTGACTATTTTCCAATCAGATATGCTTTTCCTGACTGTCTTAATGCCCTGCTGCGTATACAGATTGCACTTTCAGAGTAGATGAGCAGCCTTTTCAGATATGCAGAGAGACTAATGATAGCCCACTACCTCATTTAAAGATGCAGAACAGATATGTTCTCGTTTTGGAGACAACAGGAATGCAAAAATGTGTTAAATCAGAGCTTTTTAATTGCCTCCTTGGATACAGAGAAACTATCAAATACAATGCACCTTGAGAACCACCACCAATATAAGGTAAATTGAAAAGGGGCTATTTAAGATCCTGAACTTCTTAACAGAATCGAGTCTCAAAGCTTCTCCCAGTTGCAGTAATAGTGGAAATCCACAGGAGCTGATATATTTATCCTCCCCATTTCTGAATCCATCCTGTCCTGATAATGTCACAAGATTCCTCCAGACTACGGGAGCATTGGATGCATTGAAGCAGCTCTGTGCCCTTTATGTGCAGCTGGAACAGAGAAATGGGGATTTGTAAGTCAAAGATCTGACCTTTCATTCATATCCACGTGTTCAGGAAAGGGTTTTAATAGAAATCTTAGAAATCTTGTGCCAGAAGAACAATTTGAAGTAAAGAAATTTTCCTTTAATCTTCATTAGGATTCATTACATAGATAATAGATGATTCTTTATGTAGATAATGCATAATCTAATTAGTTAATGCTCAAAACTCTCTAGTAGGAAGTGCCTAAGTTGGTAAATAATTTTCATAAATTTAAGTAAATTTGTTTAGTCACAATTGGTTGCTGCAGGAGGTGTCACTGTGTTGATGCGGTGTGAGTTTTAAGCATTCCCTCTGCTTCTACCAGAGCAGAGAATAATTCAGTCTCCAAGATTATCAATTCTCTCTCTCCCGCTAATTGTGATAACAAAATACCAACTTTAAACAATAACAAGACACTGTAATACCAAGTCTATGATATCAAGGAGCTAGACAGCGTGCACAGGCCCATTTTGAGAAGCAGTGTTACCTTCGTCCCCGATTGCTCTGCTTGGCCTACACAGGGAACTACCTTGCTCCTCCATCCCATTCAATTGGGTTAGGAAACATATAGTCAAACACTTCTCTTTGTTCTTGATGCATGACTGAGAGTAAGTTAGGGCTGAAAATCCTCACTATTAGCTTGTGTTTGCACATAGACTGATACAATTTAAAGAACAGAGACGCCCTCCCGAGTTTCATATAAATACATTGGAAAGGTCATTCTCTGTTGTTGCTTCTTAGCTCATGAGGGAGTCACATCTAGACTTCTGCTGCCTTGGCTGCAAGAAGGGTATTGAAGAGCTGAAATTGTCACTGAAGCCCACAGAGATGCATTTTTGGTTGCTAAGAAAGCAGGCACATAAAATATGGAAAATATTGTCTGACCTGACAAGGTAATTCTATTTAAGAAACAGAAAATGTGCTGGATAATATATGCAGACACCTCTGTCATGAAGCCTCATGTGGTTTCACACCCAATTATGTGTGACCACCTTTGGTTACCATAGCAATTCTCTCTTAATTAGAAACTCACCCTCTGCTCATGGCCTGTTTGTGCTAAAGCATGAAATTCTGCTACACGCTTAGGCACTTTATTTATTTGTTTATTTATTGACTGTGACTTACTGTGTCAAATGACTTCTTTATGGAGTAGTACTCTTTCTTTGATTCAAACACTGACTGGACTTGTAAAATTCCTCAATGTGTCCTTGACCCACTTTCAGTCTGTGTATAACGGGCAGGCAACACCAACAGAAGGCAGTGGTGTTGGAGGTGTTAATATATGTAATAATATGATCGGTATGGTGGAGGCAGCTCTCTTACTGCTCCTCTGAGCAGAAGGACTCTTTGTGAAACCTTCAGCCTGCATTCAGGCTCAAGTTGTTTTTATAACAGTTTCAAAAGAAAGGAGTCTCTCCCCATATAAAAGTATTTGTATGAAGTTGGCTGTATTTGTGTCCACCATAGGGTGGACAAAAAAACACCACAGAGTGTTTTGATGACAGGTATAAGGGTCTTATTCCTGATCTTATAAAAATAAGATGAAGGGGATGAAAACAAGTTATCTGCTATGTTGAAGTCAATTCTAAAAGTTGTGCATCAGATCAGTGCTTGGGGCACAAGCTCAAAAGCAAAGGCTGTGATCCTAAGCACACCCTCCTGTTATTTTGGGGAGAACAGAGACCCATAATTCTTGGAGTCCAGTCGAAGACTGTGGAATCACAGATCTCTATGGTTTCTGATCTAAGTCCAGAATCTCAGTGCAAACACCTCTTTCTAACATAAAACAAATCACTCCCCAAACAAAATGTTACAGCACAGATAATTTCTTCTGGGGGAACAGGACAAGAATAGGACACAATTCAGAAACGTACTCAGATAGTACGTTGACAAAGCCAGTATAAGAACTTGCTTAGCAGCACAGAATAGAAAAGTATAGGACAAAAAGGAATTAATTAATGCATTATAAGGTCCAGAAAGATTGTTTTTGAACTTTTGATCCACTTCTAGCATTTACTTATAACATTCAAGGAGTCCAGTCCTTTAGTCTTTAATCTGAAGTTCTTGGGCTATAAGAGGTTCAGGATTGCACTGAGAAATTGTATTTGATATAAGATACGAGAGGACTGAGAGAGAGAACAAGAAACATTCAGCTTAAAATATTACCCCATCTGCTCTCTTTGACAAAGATCTCTTCAGTATGTCATGACATACGACGAGAGAGGCTAGCTTTAGCCTTTATGTAAACTCATCAGCCAGGTTCGAGGCCAGTGCAACGTGGAGGAATTTTCACTTACTGTATGCTGTGAAGCTCATATAAATGCTAATATCATATCTTACTAATATATATCATGCTGGATAGCAGTAGCAAGAGCAGTCTTACCTTTTACCATACACTATATTGCACCGTGCCTCCAGATTCTTGTTTAATATACATTTCTGGTTACTGCTCACAAATGCCACTGTTACATGTGAGCAGGACCAGACAAACAACAGCAAAAGAAATCCAAACCACCTTCAGCTTTCGGGTCACTTTATGGAGGTTAGGTGGTATGTGAGCTCTCTCAGCGTTTCTTTTGTTTTTTTTATTTAATGCTTCTCCCAGCAGAGGCTTAAATCTGATACTGAAACTCAAATACTGGATTCAGAACAGAAATGCAGTTGTTACTTTTTTTGAACATGCCTGGCATAGACAGAAATGTTGTTTTTAATCTAATCTGTCTGAAAACATTCCTTAAACAAGTAATAAAGAATTCTTAAGAAGCACAAGTAAAGTGGGCAAGAGGTATGTATCTTTAATTACAATTTTAGCTTTAACAATTGTTCTTGAGTCAGCTGTACAGCATTATTACCATAAGAAAACCAGCCTATTTTAAAATCTAATGTCACAGTGTAATTGATTAAGGTAAAAAGAGATTATCCAGCAGTCAAAAGCTTAACTGTCTACTAAGGAGAGCAGTCAGCTTGTATACACGTAAGTTTGCCAACATTCCCAGTATAAAACAAATGACTCGTTATATGGTATCTCTGTTGTGCCTGGATTCTGATTTTCTATGAGTCATCTCTTGATCTACTGAAATAGAGTAAGATGAGTAAGAGAGTCAAATTATAGGGAAAAAAGTCTGCAAGCTGCATAGCGTCCAACACTGTTATACAGAAGAATGATTATTCAGCTTCTCTGTGCTCTTTATTGGCTCTCAATTTCGCATCAGATCCATCCTGCCATTGGATTTCTCCTATAGGGAGGAGTTTTATAAAAACCTAATGAATAACCAAGATTAGTCTTCAGTACTGCATAGACTGTAACAGTCTTTCTCCTTTCTGATTACCCTTCCCTATTGAATTTGTATTCATCTATAACTGCAAAATTGCATCACATATAACACTGTAAAGGCATATAGCATGTATATATAATGAAGGAGATAAAAGCAGTTTTCCATTACAACCACATGAAGTTGGGATTGGATTTTGCCCTATGAATTATCACCTTATTGCACATATTGCTAAATGGGAATGTAATGTTCCATTTACATGTAACTGAGCTGGAATGTGAGTGAACTTTAAGCATTTGAATAAGGGAAGAGAAGGGTGAAAGAGAAGGAGGGAGCACATTGAATGTTTTTAGTGTTTTAGGTTGTCTTCAATGTATAGCATCCTACAATTGTCATACGGAAGTTTTTCGCTCAGAGAGGTAAAAAACTGTGCCGTACATTTGACTATAGCTGTCATCAGGGACAGTTTGAAAAATCCTTAATTGCGACATTCAGAAAAAGAAATAGCAACAGTGTCCCACAGAGAAGTGTCAAACATAAGAATCCTCTGGCTGTGCAAGGGCCGACCACACACGGATCCAGTTCTAAAGCAGCATAAGGCTGTACTGCAGAGATATATTCTTAAGGCTGAATCTTTTCCTCGAGACTCATTCTTTTTAAATTATTTAAAGGATCATCAGTAAAATATCAAGTAAGGTAGCCGCTCAAGATGAGAACTAATGCATAAATGGTAATACTAAGGTGGTAGTTTTATAGTATTTAGTTCAAGATAAACTAGTGTGAAAACTAATTTTTTTAAATAACAGTTAATAATTTACCTTTGCTTTGATTTGTAAAATCTTTGTCTATTTGTGTTTCAACTGTTCATTGTTACATAACTGCTCCCCATGGCCTGTGAAAATCAGGTTCAGTCCGAGGTTAAACTGTACCTTGTTGAAGCAGGGATGTGACCCAGTATGAACGACTCATATGACTCCATTTGTTTTCCTGCTTTGTAAATCTTTTGACTCAGTGTACATGCATGCGTAGGAAGAGGAGAGCAGATGTGAGGGAAAGGTCAGGGATGCTGTGAAGTCTGTGAGGCTTTCCTTTTGCTTCCGTGAGATTTAGATGCCTCCTTAGTGCAGATACATAAAAACATTCCTCAGTGAACATTAATGTTGTTTATTTTAAGCAAAGTATAAACTAGAAAAGAAAGGAGAAGTACTAATCAGGTAACACACACACACCAAATTACATCCAAATCCAGTTTTGTCCCATTGTCAGTATAATATTCAACTGACAAGAAGGTTCCTTCACATATAGACCTATCTTCTATATCCATATCAGAAAACTGAATATCTGAAACAACATTGAAACTGAAAAACTGAACCAATTTGGGTGACTGCATGTATATACACACACACGTATACAAAAGATCCATCCTTACCACTAATGCAAAATCATATATATAAGAACAGAAAGTTTATAATGTTCTAGATGAAAGAAAATAAATGTTATTGATCCTTTTTATATTTGGGGAGTCAGGGTATGAATTGTTCTGGGTTACAAGGGGAGTCAGTGATACACTCGAGTGTCCCTACAATACCAGGCAAGAGATCTGAATTTGATCCCTAAAGCAGTATAGCTCAGGGACATCCTGTCACAGCTCTTTTGCTTCCAGTGCTAGAACATTTTTCCTCTGAATCAAATCTGCCATCAGTTTCCTCATGTAGAAATGGAAAGCGTGAATTCTATAGACTCCTTCATTCTTCTCTTCCTCCTGAAGAAGTGAGTTAAAAGTTCCTTGAGGCTATGTGTTTGTATGTATAATATCTCTCACGTGCCTTACCTGCCTTTGCTAAATTCGTGGGGGTGATAGAATTGTTTTACAATTTCCTATAAATACCTATGATGGAAATGGATGGTAGGAGGCAAGTCTGTCTTGTTAAAGGAATTTTTCTTTTCATACCTGCTTGTGTTTTTAAAAAAGCAAGTCTCTCTCCTGTGAATATTAGATTACAGTACGCTTTGTTCTAGAAATTTAGGGAACTTCTAGTGATTGTTGGAATGACTCTCTGTTTCTCTCTTTTGCCTCTATCATTACATATTACTCACAAAGCATCATCTATATGAGAGGCATTTGCTTAAATACAAAGATTTTCCTTGACCAAAGGATTTCACACTGTAGAAAAGCATCTCTTCCAACACGATTTAATGTGAGCATTAAGATCTTAGCTGGTAATAACGTTATCTACTGAGAAATTTTGGCTTCTGTTACTCATTCAGAATTGCAACCTTTGATTTACATTGATAATAATAATGGTGCTTAGCATTTATGGAGTTCTTTGCATTGCACTGGAGAATGCAGTTTTAGTAAATCTAAATTAAGAACTTTTGCCTATGCACTAAAGAACAGAGAAAAAATTGCTTTTTTGTGGCTGTACATCTTTTGCTAGATTTTAGTAAAGTAAATGGTGTTGAATTTGACTTTATAACAAATGGTAACCCTTTGAACAGTTCAAGCTACTATGTTCTGTTCGCTATAAACAAGGGATAAACAGTGACTATTTTCCCATTAAAGGTGGATTAGCTGAGGCTGTAACGGAGTACGCAGTATTTTAAGATCAATGCCACCATAGATTAACTGTACCATATATTGAGAGACATTTAGAAGGATTCAGAGTACTTGGTTTCTCCAGATGTGCCACATTCTGATGACATGTACACAGGAACCGCTATCCATGGGCTGAACCTACAGCTCCTCCCGATGGGCTAACTCACAGGAAAAAAAAGCCAGAGTAGCTTTGTCTAAGGCATAGCCCAAGGTGACTGTCTTGCTGCTGTGACTATTACTCTCCGAGTTCTCTGTCTCCTATTTGTTATCTTCCTTTTGCCTGTAGGTTAGAGCTTTACAAGGACTTTCAATTAAAGAAAACAGGGGGGTGGGGGTGGGGAAGAAGCGAGCTGTGCAATTGATTGCCTTTATTCTGGTGTCAAAATGTTTCCCGGAGTCAAAATCTATTTTCATGTTTCCATGTGTGTTTTAGACTTGTTTCTCTATGTCTGGCAAACATAGGTGCCAATGGATCATTTTGGAACTGGATATTGTCTGATGCTTTTCTCTCTCTGGTGTCATGTTTGTGCTTACCTTACTCATATTTTCCTCGATTTCAGACTTGCGTAATAGGCAGCTTGGAAAGCAATTTGTCTAGCCTGCTCACTGGCTGAGCAGCAGTGCATGCTTGCTGCCTAGCAGTTGGCAAGTCATCTCAAGGATACCTGCTCTGGAAGGAAAGAGAAAAGGTTTCTTTGAAAGGAAGGCTGGTGTCAAACAAATGTTTGTGTGGTGCTATCTTTTTGTGCTTAGTGCAAGAAGGCAAAAATGCACTTACACGTGCACAGTAAGAGAGATACTGCCATAGACTACAACCGGACATAGGCAGCTGGGGAGGCATTGTTTTTGAGGGAAGAGGAAAAGGATGGGTACATCATGGAAGAGAGAGCATACAGCCCTAAGTTAATAAAATAAGGTCATTCAAACGCCACATCTTCTAGAGTATGTTCATTATGAACCTATATGCCAGTTTTCCTTCTCTTATTCTCAAGGAAACAGCAAATTTTCATGGATGGACAGAAGAGCCTAGTTTTGATATAATGTAACTGGAAATACAGTTGAGAGTAAGTTTGAACATTCCAGGAACATTTAATTGGAAATGGCAAGTGGGGAGCCTATAGTTGTTGCTCATGTGATGTTCCCTTGTTTGTAGATCAGAGATCTCATAATAGTGGATTAGTAGAAGGATGGAAATAAAAGCAAACATCTTTCACTATTCTTTTTTGTAACAAAGTTGTGCCTGAAAAAAGGAGGCACAGAAACATTCACTCGTGAAATCTGTGCAAACATACTTCTCCTTCAGTAGGTAGTTGGTGGAAAGGATTTCCAAGGTATTTCCAAGGATTTTTAGCAACCAACTCATGTTCCAAGGTTAAGCACACCTCCCTTTGAGTGGTTACATACACCCTCTACTGCATGGCACCAGACATGAATGGCGTGAAAAAAGTAATTCAGGGAGAAAAGTTTATTCAGCAGTCATACAATTCTAGTGCAGAGGCCACTGGCATAAATAAATGAAAGCAATTTACATATGTACATAAAGAACATACTACGAGATTCCCATTTGTAAAGTGGGGTAATGTACTACAGAGGCTTTTTAGTGTGAAAGAAAGGCATCAGAAGCAATTCTAAAACATATAAAGCTGACTGATTGTGTATAATGCTCCCCCAAAAAGAGCCACATGAGAAAACAAGGCAACAGTGAAGGGTATTGTAAAAAATATAAAAGCAGCATACTAACTGAAAACCTATTGTGTATTTAGTCCAATATTTACAAAAGGGCTTACGCTCCAGAATTACATTCAAGCAGTAAAACTGTGGGACTCCATTGTCTTCCTCTGTTCTTAAAGAAGTAATCTTTCTAATTTAAGATACATTAAACCTCTCCAAAAAACTTATTCAGGTGCTGAATTCAGGTATGATTCAGATAGAGTTATACTCAAAAGCATTCCTAAACTGCATGAAGCAAAACAGACTTTCCTTCAGCATGAGAAATGGATGCTTTTCCCCAAGAAGAACTACATAAAAATACAATCAGAAAGTTCCATGCACCCTTCATCCACTTTTTGTATTCCCCAGGTCACCTTATAAATACAATTAACACAGTACTAGTTGACAGATTTAAAAAAATGAGTTGTTATTTATTTCTTATGGTGTTAGTGAAAAGCACATATAATGGTTTCTGCTTGAGATCCCTGCATTTTCATCTTCATGGAACAGTATTTTTTGCTTTTCATATTAAGCAAAATGGCCTACTTAATTTTGAGACAAGTTTTCAGCAAGTAAAATAGGTGCATTCAACAGCTGTGTAAATTCTGTAAGACTCAAAAATCTCACAAAAATAAAAGTCTGTGTTGTAAAAACACAAAATAGATACATACTAGAAAAAATATGGCTTAAAGTATATAGTTTGTAATGTATTATGAAATACAAATCAGATATATATTGCCCAATATGTAAGATTTTGTAATCATATTAAGAACTCTAGCTTCATGCCAATAAAGACTCAATCTATAATTAATTTTTAGTAAAGCAACATAATGTGTATATTAATATTTTAATATAGTAAGTGCTCGGAGAGACAAAGGAATGTAATTTTGGTAGGCAAAGATACAGAGATACTACCCTTGCTGGCCAGATTTTAGCTCCCCTTGGGGTCCTGATTTTGTAGCCCATTAAGCACATTCTTAAGCTTTTTTCCTGTGGAGGAAGGCACTTAAACTCAACCTGAACTTTAACAATTTCTTGTTTTTTTCCAAGATAGTTCCTCTTGCAAAATTTTGAGTCATTTCAGTATGGGATTAGCTGGCTGGTGAAGTAATAGATCTACTTCCAGGCAGTAAGAGAGGAGCTAAATGAGCCAGCTTCACCTAGACCTACATGTTAGTGTGGTTCCACCCCTCCTTCCCTCACCCCCAATTTGATTTTACACTGAGTAGAGTGAAATTTGGCCACAGCTTAAATTTAATCATCTACCCAAAGACCAAGGCGAGATTAAGGCAAGGCAAGGCAAGACAAGATGGTAGATTTGATGGCCTTTCTACTGTCAGGAAAACTTGTGCAAGGGACTGGAAGTAGCAGTAGTAGCCATAGTGGAGGAGCCAAGCCACATCCCTGCCACTTATGTTTGAGTTACAACTACAGTTACAAACACAGAAAATGTTAGAGTCGAGTGACTCAAAAGAGAGCTCTAGGAGTGCTCAGGACAAAAGGAGCGTGTTGTAATTATGGCTCATCTGCATAAAAATTGAGAAAAATGGAACTGTAGAATTCAATCAGTCTGTTGTGTAAACCAAAAATTGCCTTGAGCAAAAAAACTAGAATAACTTCCCCATTAGGGAACTTAAGCTATAATTTAGCAAAGTTAAAATTCATGTAATCCTATCATCCTTTATAAAATACTGGAATTAATATTGTTTGAGAAAATAAAAAGTTAATCAATATCACACCTATGAAAATTAATACTATTCCACAAATAAGATCAGCCAAAAGCAGCATGTACATCTTAACAGGGAACACAAAGGCAAGAGCTCTGGGGGGAACCTGGAGTGGTTGTCTAGGAAACAACAACAAAAAAAACAGTCTATGAATACTGCTGTTAAGAAGGAGTCAAGGTTCATGCAGACAGTGCGACTTTGCAAGGGGCAAATTCTGAGAATTAGAATCTCTTCTGAGAATTACCAAATAACAAAGTTTTTTAAATGTCGCATAATTTAGACAAACAGGTGTGATTCAACAAGCAAAAAAACCTGCAGCATTGTAGGTAGCCTGGGCCAGCCACCACACCTTGCATACAAATTTTGCATGAGTGGCTGATTTTTCTCAAACCATCTTCATGTTCACAGGTAAATGAACACCAATAAGAGTCCGACACTGACCTATTTATTGTAGGTGTTAAATCTGTGCTTGTAAGACAATATTGAGAGCCAGCACATAGTACTGTACTTTCCCAGTTCTAACAGGTTAGTGGGATGAGGTACCGGAAAAACATGATTAAACTGTATGTATTTGCTTGTTTTTTTAATTTCATGCACATCTTAGCTTTCTGCGGATCAATCTGGAAAGTCAGACAACTGTGACACATCATATCCTTTTATATCAGATGCCCTTGGATTTTGTTCCAATCAATTATTGGTTTTACTTGTGAAAGGCAAATAGAAAGTTCATGAACAAAAACTGAATCTGTAAGTTATCATACCATCCTGGACAGTTACAGTGTCCAGGAGTCAGCATTAAAGGATGAACTTTGTAAACTGCCTGGTCAAACAAGAAAAAAAGCATAGTGGGTTGTTCCCCCCCCACCCCCGTCCAATTTGCAGCAGGACAGTATTACAGAAAGTTGAGAGATTGAAAGTGTTACTGATTGCAACATTTTTCCTATCATCGTCTTTGACAGGTATTTGGATCAAGGATATCGCTACCTGAAAAGAGTCTTTTGACTGTAGTCAAGAAACGGTTACCTGAGTAATATTACAGACACAGTGAGTGGTCCTCTCTCTGAACAGCAGGCATGTGTGCTATCTCCGCGGCGCAGGAGGAAAGGCCATTATGATAAGGGGTGATCAGTAATGGCAGTTTCCCTGACGCATTTTCTGTCATCCTCCTGTATTTCATCTCCTCTTGGATACCTGTTGACCGCCCCAGCCTCACGGAGATGGCTATTACGTAGGGCTGAAATCTCAATCCAGCAACAGCAATGAGAATCTATCAATGCTGTGGCTGGTTAGAAAACAGAGGGACGGTACTTTCAGAGTCCTCGTTAGCAGTCCTTTCGGATGAGCTCCGAGGCGTTTCTGCCCGGTCGCAGGTGGCATCTGGCTGGTGTGAAGTCGGGAGTGCGCACAGATGGGCGACCTCCCTCCAGCCCTGGTCCCCGCAGGCAGCCCAGCAATCCCTCAGGAGTCCGAAGGAGACTCGTGTGCCCTTCACCTGCTCTTTTCCAGCTGAAATCAAAGTTTCAGCCTTCGCCAACAAGGTTTCCTCTCGGCGCAAAGCATCTGCCACCTTCTTCGCTGCGGAGGGATTTTCTGCCGCGAAAGGTCACCTCAGCTCCCCGCCACCACCGCGGGCTGCCGAACAGTCTCTGTGGAAACTTTTCCTTAGTCATCAATCTAAAATCTTCCCATACTTTCGTCCCGCGGAGTGACCTTCTCTAGCAACCTTCTCTAAATTAAAACTGGAGTGGTACCGTTCTCCCCCCTCTTCCCCCGCTATGTTTGAATACCCGCTCCAGACCGAAGCGCCCAACAGTGACCGGTCGTGTCCCTCCGCCCGGCCCGGCGCGGCCGCTTTAACCGCAAATGGCGGCGGGGCTGGAGGAGCCGCGCTACAGACCGAGCTGGGGGGAGCAGGCGGCCTCCGAAGAGGCTGGAGACTGTGGCGTCTGCTGTGTAAGTACCTCCAGAAAAGATCGTTTAAAGCAGATTCCGACGCTCCCTCCTCACAGCGCCTCACAGGCGTCGTGGGGATGTAGGGGGGGTGCCCGCACTTCCCTCCCAACTGGCCCGGTGTCATCCCAGCGGTGCCCGGGTTTCTCTCACAGGGTGGCCGGGCGCTGCCCCGGGGGTGCCCGGGTTTCTCTCACAAGTAGGTGTTTCCAGCACCGGCTGTCGGCCGGGGGTGCGCGAAGCCCCGAGGGCCGCCCGCCGGCCGGTTTCTAGAACCGTCTGTGGGCGGCGCTGAGGGCGCAGCCCTGCTCTGGTGCTTCAGCGCCGCCCTCGCCCCGGCCCGCTGCCGGCGCTCGCTTTCTTCCCCTCACCCTTCTGCCCTAGAGGACATTAATATGGATTTATTTTTTAAAACGGAGCTTTTAGCCCTAACTCCTAACTGTCCTAGGGTGACCCCACCCAGAGATACAGAGCTATACATGGGAAAACACGTTTTGGGAAGCAGTGAGCTGGTGCTGATGCGGTGCATGGCACGTCCTGTCCCCAGCGTGGTGCCACTGGCCGGGCCGGACAGCTGTTTGGCTTCGGCAGAAGGCACCAGATGTTTAATGCCTGCCCGCTCGATGGGAAATGCCACGAGGCTCTTCACTGCGCAGTGCTTTACAGCATTTCTCTTATGGTTGCCTTGCTTCTTTTGTTATTCCTTTTGCAAACTATGCGAGGGTGGAATTTGTCAATTAATAGAAGAGAACGTGTAAATTTTAATTTTTTTTTTGCTAGTATTTACTCAATTTGCAACACTTGTCACTGAGGGAGGTAGTATAGTTACTCATAAAAGAAATCCTGTGAAAAATCCTGTGACTTTTAAGGTGAGAATTAGTGAGGCAGAAGGTTCTGGAGGACACCTGCAGTTTTTACCACCTCAGGAAGATAACAGAGTTACCCTTTGTACTTAAGTTGTGGTGAGTCCTCTGCTTTCACTGTTAATGTCATTAGCTCATTTGCAAAAGGTTCACTTGTTTTTACAAAAGTCCATATCAAAATACTGGAATTAACTTAATAATGAGTTTTTGAAACTTATAGTCGCTACTTATTTCTAAATACGTATTTGTGCTATTGATGGAAACCCTGAAAAAGCTTGGAAACCGTCCAAACCTCTTAGCTCTTCACAATTAAGCTAGAAACCTCTGTCCTTTCACTTTCTGTCCAGCCCATGTTGTAGACTGGATGCTCTTTTGGTTTTGAGTGTATTCATTTCTCCCTTGGTACTTTACTTCAGCAGCACTCACCTGCCAAATTAATCTAAAATGAAGTTTGCAACCATATACCTGACGTTTCCAGGTTCAGGAAGTACTTGGTTTGTGGTATGGGACAGGATTCAGTTCAGTTATCATTTTTAATATAAGTTTAGGTAACAGCCCTTCATAATTCTTTAGCCAATTATATCTATCTGCTTGCAAGCTACCTATCAAGCTACCTATCATATGTGGTTTCATTTAATGGTATAGCATCCCGTCAACCTGGTAAATACAATTGTCCTTAACTTTTCACAGAACCCGGAAAGACAAACAGATATTAATAACTTTCCTGGTATGACAGATGGGACTGCAGTAAGAGTATGGCCTTTATGTTTCAGTTGCATTAATATCATATGGATCAGCATTACAAAATAAACCCACTGACACTGTGGATAAAGAGGAAGTCATTGGCAGGGCAAGGAAAAGAATTTATGAATACCATTGCCTAATCTTTAACCACGAAACCTTGTTGTCATTAAGATCTCAAAATAGAGCATACTGTTATTTCTAAACTGTGATAGTGTATGTTTATTCAAGGTTTACATCACGTATTGTAATGTATTATGGAAGATGTTGACAAAGCAGAATTTCTTAAAGGAATGACAACCTATCATGTGAAACCTGCATTATTTACAGTGTCTGTGACTCAGTGGACTGGTGATACTGTCACTTGTTGGAAGTTAAGTGGAAAAGGCTACAAATAAACCAAGTCTCCAGCTTACCATTCATACTCAAGGAAAGTACTATCTGGTAACAGGAAATTATATAACTTGTGAGCACATCATTTTTTACACGGCCCTGGAAGCCATTTTGCCTCCTATTGTAATTTTTTATATACCTGTTTCTTTATTGGGGCATGTGATATATGCATCAGATACACGTAAATGTACTCTTGGTCTGTAAATTTCTATAGGAGAAATACTGGGAAGAGTCTGACCCTGACCTTCTTTCATCATGAAGGGTTTTGGACAGCTGCTGCCTTTGAAAAAGGAATACAGAATTCCTCTGAATGTGAAGTGAATGAAAAATAATCTCTGCTCAGACTATGAGGAGTTAATTAGTTCTCAAAACATGTCAGAGAACAGAACTCTCCAGTGTCTGCAGTAAAATGGCCTAGAATATCTTTCGTAGTTTGTTATTTTCTGGTGATCTGCAGCATAATAGCTGTGGAGCAAGAAGATCCCATGTGGTTCAGATTCCTGGTGTCTGATAATAGTGGTGATTTAAAAAAATACACCACACCAAAACAAACAAACAAGAATCCCCCATTCCTGTGGTAATTAGTGAGAGGCATACTGCAAACCAGCAAGATAACTATGGCTGTTTTAGTTAAGAAAAAAGTGTGGTGAGCATGCAGAAAAGTCAGATAGGGAGATAACCCTCACACAAAACTAAATATTGCATTTAAAAAAGATACAGTGTGTACAATACTAGTCTGTTGCTTTTAGATGTGGGAGGATAATTCATCCATTATGATTCAGGGAGCAGAGGCAGTCACAGGCCGTATTTTCTCATTGAGTATTGATGGGATGTATTTGTACACATTGGGTGCGAGTGTTTTGGATCATTATAGCTATGCCTCTTGTGAAGTGTAGGTGTTTGCATTCCTGACTTTCACAGAGCTGTGAGGGCTTGGAAAAAATAGTCTCTGAGCTAGCTTGTGTTGAATTGTGCGTGTGTATGGCTTTCTTTAGCAGAACCAGGAGTCTTTGCCAAGCTCTTGGGTGATGAATGAGCTTGATGAAAGTAGAGGATGTAAAGGTTACATAGAAGAATGAAGGTAGATCAGTGCGTGTTTCTTGAAGGTTAGCTGTAGGGAAGTTCAGGGATTCAAGCATTAATCATTGGGTTCTGCGCATATTTATCATGGGAAATTATTGGGTACCTCACTGCTACCTTTAAAGTGCTGTGTCCTCTCTCCTCCTTCACAGTAACCCAGGACTGTGTGGGTTTTTTTCTTCCTCATTCTCCTGTGTGAAGACAAAGATTGTGCCCTTCCTATAAAGATCATGAAAAGGGTAATTTTCCCCTCTAGTTTTCCTTCTGTACTGCTAAATTAGAGACACTGGGATGACTCCTCTGTAGAAGACACAGCTCCACCTCTTATTTCCACGCTTTCTATACATAGAAAATCCACTTTTCTCTTTCTCGGGGAGCTTGGGGAGGTTTCTTTAGTGTTTGAAAATGAAGCTTCATTTTCTTTTCCTCGTGAGAGGACCCAACTTGATCTTTTGGCTACAGTGGGAAGGAAGGAGAGCAGTGCTGTAAAACATTCAGGGCAGGCATCATAGCCTTTTGATGGATGTTTCCCAAGTAGTTGAGTAAACAGCACTATTCAGGATCATTGCCTGGGCCCCAGGTTTGCATTATTTCATACCTTCAGAGTGACTTCTCAGATTGGTTCTAAAGTTACCTAGCATGAATTCTGAAAGATAGGGCATAAACAGAAGCAGACCTGCTGTGCCTTGTCTGTTGCTGTCAGAAAAAAGGTGTAAGTAGACCAAGGAGACCAGGAATTGTATAAATTTGGTGTTTTTTCAAGGTTCTTTAGCTTTTACAGCTATTGAGGTCATTCTTACTGAAGAAGCCTCTAGACTTTTATCCTCTTGTAAGGTTTATCTTCCATGTGTTTGACATCAGTGTGAGTGGGATTTCACAAGTATCTATTGTTGGCCTTTGGACACCATATTTCTTAGTCTTTTCATTCTTCCTGTGGTTAGTTGTAGTGGAGATTTGATTCTCCTTCCTCTTCACTGTCTCTTCTATAGAGCTTTGCTGTAGCATTTCTGCAGTGCTTTGGTCTTTTACACTAGAAATATTTTCCAAGCAGTTCTGGAATAGCTAATACTGATTTAATCCTGACACTGTTGGTAGTGGACACCTTGTTTACATAGATTATTTGATCATAAAGCTGCAGAACAGAAATATTCACATATTATTTCTTATAAAAGCAGTTCAGGTCTTTATAGTTTTGTGGTTTTTTTTTTTAACATGTGTGCACACTTCCAAATACTAGGTTTTCTAAACTATGAACTGTACAGGGTAGCAGGCTTGCCATTAGCTGTGTTTGCTTGTTTTTCAACAGTAAATAGCAAACTAAATATTAGACTGGAAATGGCAAACAAAAATTGTGAAGGGAGAATATGTGATGCAAACTCTGGCTTCTCGGGAGGTGGAAGGAAAAAGGGAAGAAAATAAAATATCCAGATTTCCCAAATGTACGTTTAATCCCTTCTTGTCTTTTTGAATGTATTGTAGACTGTAAATTTCTATTACCTCATATTCCTTTGCCTTTCCAGCTGCCTTGCTTTTTATGACACATGCTGGATTCAAATTAAGAGTAAGCTTTGTGACTCCTCTAATCTTTTATTTCATATTTGCATATAAACAGTAAGTATACCGCCCCAAAAGGAATGCAAATATTGCATCTATGTCATAATTAGTATTAAGACATTTAAGAAAAAGCAAAAATGGATTTATGATTTGCTATAAAACATTTTATTGAAACAGCTATTTATCATTACAGATATTAATTCAAAGTTGTAGTCAGCCGAGTGGTGTTTTTGGAGATTGCATACTAGGGATGAAGAGAAATAAGCCTCCCTTTTGTTGCAAGCTCCCTTTATGACAAAAATGGACTGTCTTGCTTTGTACTGTAGTCTACTAAGATATCAAATCGGATTTGCTTATTCATCTGTGTAGCAGTTATACTGTAAAATGTTTTCATCCATGTCACAGAGCTATTAGTAACAACAAAATGCTGATATGTTTAATACTTCAAGGCAGACTGTCTCGCAGTTCCTGTTGTTCTGAGAACTGTATAGGGTCAAGGACACTCTTGTTGTGTTCTTTTAACATTATTTCCATGTTTTTTAAATGCTTTGCAAATTTATGTAAGTCTTACTTGGGTTTTCCTGGTTTTAAAGAAAGAATCTCATCCTGAAGAAACTTCATGTTCTCTTACAAATTTGTTTTAAGATCAAGTGACAAAAATTAAGTGTCTCCCTCAAGGAATTTCCGTTCAGTTAAAAAAGAATCTTACAAGAATTACTTTTTGATAGGCTTTTCTCCAGGGCTTGTTAGCTGTACAGAAATCTGAGTAGGTCTGGTTATCCTATGAGGATTATGTTTCATGTCTTCGACTTTCCAAACTGCTTACTGTCTGTGGTAGACCTTTCAGATTTTGTATCTTGTAACATTTTTGTGGTGAAGTGTACTGGGAAAATATTCCTGCGAGATACATTTCTTTTATGCAACTTCAGTACATGCTTACTGGTGAGTACCCTAAATTAATTTGGTTGAGTAGATCCACCACTTGGGGATAATGAAACCCTGCAGTGAGGAAGAGAAACAATAACACTATACTGTTTGTCATTTCTCTGTCCATTCCTTGGGAGTTGTGTTGTTGATCATAACACCAATAGTAGTAAAAATGCACAGAGGATCTTGTTGGGTGACTATGCGGTAGCATCTCTGTGGTCTTCCATTTGTGCCATTGAGATCTCGTTTCTCATGGCAGTTGTATTAGGATTTGAATGGGAGAATCTTAGCTGCACTGTCCTGTCCTTGTGTTTTTCTTAAGGATCTGCATGCAGACCCCCTCTGCTACATGAATTCTTATGGGGAAAATGGCTTCACTGTTCATTGAATCTCCAACTGTTGCATTTTTCTGGAAAGCACCTTTGACATCTAGCAGGGTATGCCTATAACAGCTAAGCGAGCTCTGCCGCAGTGTGAGGGTAGGGAGAGAATCATTCTGTTCTGATCTTTGCATTACCTGCAGACTTCACATTGACATTTTTCTCCTTTGAGGTGGAAAGGGACCACCTGCATCTGTTAATTCGATGACAAGTTTTGACTGCTGCAGATGGAGTGAACAGGATTTGGCCTAGGAGCATATGTGTGAAAGGTGATCGAGTCTAGTGCCTATTCTTTGGGCAAACTGCTTTACCCTATGATGAACGTTCAGCCAGTCACTCTTGATAACTGTTGCTGCAACTGACCTAGAATTTTTTTTTTGTTGTTTCAGTTCCTTTTATAATCAGGGAGGCAGAAGCATTTGCTTTGATCAGTCATCTTTCTATTTTCTTCTTCCTTTACCCCCAGGTAGCAGCTTCTATCATTTCCCACAGCTCCATGCATACAAACACTATAAACAAGTAGTAAAGTGTCTGAGTCATCAGATGTAGTTCCTTGGGGAGTCCTGCAGAAGAGAAGTAGATCCTGATTTCTGCTGCTGTTGCTGTGTTTATGTTAAGAATCCCATGACACTGATCTGGTACTCATTTATAAGAAACAAATTCATAACCAGATGAAGTAGTTCATGAAAATCAGAATATTTGTAATCTTCTGGTGGGTCTTATGTGCCTGCTAAACAACAGATACATATATAGCAGTAACTCTTTCCCATTGGGTTTTAAAGCAAAAGTGGGAAATAACTGCTGTCATTAACAACTACTAAATTTGCATATTTATTATATTATGCCAATGAAGAGCAGGACTGTGAATAAACTAATGTTATAACTGACAAGGGATGTTTTCTGGCTGGTGCCTTATGTAGAATCTTATTGCTGTGACAATTGCTGGTTTAATGCCTTCCCAAATGCTGCAGTTTCAAATAGCTTCTTCCAGGGAAGCATCCTCAGAGAATTCCCTCCAGATTTGATAGCTCCTGCCATAACACAAATTATGGTTTTTGCCTCCATTTCTGCTCAGTGTTTTTTGTATTAGCAAACAGTATCCAAAGTCATACACGGATGAAATATGGAAACGTTCAGTGAAAGGTCCATAAAATGTGCACAGGCTATCCTTCTTCCAATCTATTATTTGCTAAGATAACCTTGCAAACTTGTGATGCGTAAGTATTCCAGATGTTAATTATTTGTATTGTTGAAAAAGAATTATCTAGGACTGTAAAATAAAGTCAGCATCAACTCAATATAATCTTAAAAAAAGTACTTTCTGTGTCCAGAAAGCATGAAGACAGATGAAGCACACTCATAGCACACTAGTGCAGCTGAAATCAGATTTAACATCAATATCATATGGTCATCAGAATCTGGTGTACTGTAAATTATTAAACCTAATCCTGACAGTTGTCCCCTGCAGCTTGTCTTAAGTAAGTGATATGAACCTTTAAACAGACAGAAGTCCTTGGCTTGTAATAATTTTGTAATGGCACTGGACTTGCATTGCCCACGGCAAGGGCATTGACTTAAAAAGAAATCTAGTGAAATCCAGGATAGAGAGAAGAGGAAAACGTAATAAATATATCATATCTGAGATTTTTTTGGTGTGAGTTGAAATTTACATGTGGCAAATAGAGCAAGAACTGCAATGAAAGATTTGCTACGGATTTCAAGAATTCCCAGTATTGATATTTATGTTGCTGGGAGAGGTCTACCGAAGGACATGGATGCTTTGGTCACCTGTTTGTAGTGGAGTAGTTTTCAAAGGCCAGCACTAATATGACGTCTCCCTGTCCACACTGCTATACACCAGGTTGTCATGTTATCCATGTGGTGTGGAAGAAGTAAAGGCAGCTCTTTTCAAGCCTTCTGTTTTGAAAGGAACACCGCTCTATTTTTATCGTAATATTCATATCGCAGTCTAACAGACAGCTGTTTCAGAGCTTGCTTAACCTATAATGCCATCGTTGTCTTATAAGAAGGGATCAGTTAAGTCATTGCCTAATGCTATAGCTGATCGTTATTGGTAATTAGTAGCACTAGTAGCTCCAAAAGATACATACATACCTGATGTTAATCTTCAGGACCATCATCCTAGTCTGAGGCTCTTGAAAACAATGCTGTTATTTACAAGAGGCTTCACGTGTCTGTATGTGTGTGCGCTCTCCAGACAGGACAGTTTTTGGTTAGTACCGAATATCACTACGTAAATTTGCCAAAATAAGTTCTCACTTATAACTGGAAAGAAAAATCTAAAATAATGAAATTGTGAAATATGTGGTATTCTAATAAAATTCAGGACTTTCCCCTATTGTTTGTCAGAAGTTTTTTAACTTGGAGAAACATATTTGTTCTACATAAAATGTAAAACTGCTTTTATTATGTGAAATATGCAGCATTCACTATGACTAACAAATGCCAGAAAACAAACATAGATTTTAACAGATAGAGATGGGCCTTTGCCAATGCAGAGTGAAATCTATGGAGGACCCTGCAGAGTCTGTCTTGCAAGTGTGTGCAAGCAGGCACTAGGAAGCATTGTTGAACTGTACTAATGAATATATGGACCATAGCTCTTTGTTTACAACCTGAGGCAAGAATTTAGCTGGGAAGGCATTAAGGAATATGTTACCTTATAAGTAGCTTATTGATTGTTACAAGACTTTAATGAGGTTAGCAGAAGGAAGACAAGAAGGTTGAGATTACTCTCAAGCTTTCTAGTTTGCTCTGTTTGAGTCCCTGGTAGGATCATTGTTATTGAAACAGGGTAAAATGGAAAAGAGAGGAAAGAGTGAAAGTCAAATCTAAAAGTAATGATCTCAAATGTTATATTGGGCCACATATTTTATCTTTAATGGAATGATAAAAAATTAAGGCTTTTGAAATGTAGTACTATGGAATCATGTATTTGTGTTCTAGCTCAGTAAAAAAGTTTTAATGTACATTTTGGAATTTTATATATGTTAGTACCTGTACATCAAGTTGGTACTGCTGTCAGTGCTATAGCTTTTCTTATTTTTTAGGTCAGTATGTTTGCACAGCAACTAATTTTTGTTGAGGTAGTAATCCTGTATTAATTATACTTCATTTGAATAAATACCTCAAGCTCCTTGACTTCTGAGCGCACAGCTTCTAAGAACTGACGTAGCACAAGTGCTACATTAGAAATAGGCTGAGCTTGACATGGGAAAAGAAACTTTTTTAATGTATGGATAGCACTGCAGTATTAAGTAGGAATGCGTTCCTCTCAGTAAAGATCTCTAAGTTTGATTAGGCAGAAGAAATCTTAACCAATATTCAGTTGATTCTTATCTTTCAAGGGAAACCTGTTGGTACCATAAGAGCATCTTAAAAGTATCTCTGAAGTTAAGACTTGAGTTAAACAGGTATGGAGCGTTTATCCATCATGCCGGATTTCAGAAATAAGAAGTGGAAGTCCAAAAATACAATTAGTTGTATTTAAAGAGAGGAAGTGGATGATATGCCTTGACAGCAGATCCAGCAGGTGAGAAATGTTTATTGAACTAGAAAATTATTGAGCATGAGAATATCCTTCCTACTTCTATTAAATTTGACATGGTGTGCCTGAATGTTTGCAAGCAAATTGCTTGTCACTGCCAAACCCAAACATGTAAAAATAAGTCAGGTCCCCAAAATCGTGATCAACTCAAAATTTTAAAGAATATTCTTGGTGGTTTTTTCTTTACTTTTTGGGAATATGAGATAATGTGCTGCAGACAGATTATCTTTGTGGGTTATTTTAGGTTATTTTCAGCCAATATAGGGATCAGAAACTTTAAAAAATAAAAGCTGAGATTCTTACTGAATTATTATAAGGAAACACGTTAAAGAAACCCCCCAAAAAGAATGTGTATATTAGCAATGGCTGGCACTTAACCAATTGGTGTATTTTTTTTCCTTTTATCACACCTTGGTAATGTACTTAGGCCAACGTTGTTTCTTTATCTAGATTACAGTATTCAAACATTTTCCAAAAAAATTTGTTTGATTTGTTTTGCACCTCTGGGAATGAAAATTACTGTGAGAAGCATGTGTCAAGGAGAAAGGTCTTGGAATCTCAGCTATAAATTGGGTTGATATTAGGGAGTTTTAGTAGTATGCTAAATGTGGGCAGACACACTGTAGAACAATGCCATTTTCATGTGGCTTACTTCTCCACAACCTTGTTATTTATGTGAAACAAGCAAACAAATAAATAAGAAAAAAAAAACAGGGCTCTTTTTGCACATATGTTTTGTTTCTGACAAATTTATCAGAGAAGAAAGCAAGTCAGAATTTCCTAAGGTTTGCTTAAGGTAAGCAATTCCACTCAATGGAATCTGGATCTAGCTGTTGGGACTTAATAGATATAAATGACTTTTTCAAAAATTCTCATCTTGACAAAAAGATTTGGCAGTCAAAATTTTGTATGTCCACAATATTAGGCTTCTAGGAGCTGAAATACAAAACCACATCTCTTTTTTTTAATGCATGGATTCATGCATTCTAAAAGTTGAAGACCATGGGTATACAAAAGCTATGATCAGTAGATCAAACAGGCATTCTTTTTGAACAAATAAGAAAGACCGATTTTAATGATATGAATAAAAATAACTTGCTAACAAGTAGATTCTTACAAAATAACCTTGTCCCCATTTGTTACAAAGGACTTAAAGCTCTGTTTTCAAGTGGAATGGAATTTTCAGAGTAAAATTCCAAGTTGTTGTAGATATTGGGACTTCTGTTATTTGTGCAACATTTTGTTTCAGTTTGCCAACTTAAAGACCAATAATCAAATGGCTGCAAAACAACATGGCTACCCAGAGTGCGAAACTAGTTCGGTGAGCCTTTTAATACCATTGTATTTTCTTTAACAAAAATGGAGCAATAAGTGGAACTATGATCAGAGGGTGCCAAAATAAGAATTTATTTTTCATAAAAATTTTATGCTGCTTGTCAAGGGAAGAACAGGTTATGTGCTTCTTTCAGCTGAAGTACATGCTTTGAGCAGGGTTTAGACAGATGACCTCCAGGGATCACTTTCAAAATAAAATTTTCTCTGTTTCGGTTGCTTGATTTATCAACAAAGCGTGTCTATATGTATGAAACAAAGTGAAATCATGTTTCTGGTATCTATGCAGACAACAGTATGTACAAGTGCTAAGAACCAGCATTTAGTAATATAGTAGTGCAATATTAGGGAATGTTCTGTTGCCTCCAGAAGAATTCTGTACTTGCATATTAACATATCAGAACAGTTCATGGAGGTCCAAAAAGGACACACATAGGCCATGCTCCTTGATATAGTTTGCAACAATTGTGGTAGGTTGTGCTGGCTTTCATGCATTTGTTAATTTAGCCTTTACAGGGTCTTCCCAGTCCAGTGTCAGTTTAACAAAGCATAATATTGACAATCATCTACTTCATTATCCCTTACTCCTAGACCATGGAAAGACACAATCTTGCACACTTCTGCTCAACCTGCTGATGGGCTTTGATAAAACCTTTCCTTGGTAGTTGATATACCTTACAGCCCCTTCCTTAGTGAAGGACTTGTCACAGAGTCTGTGTGTCTGGAATCAAAGTTTTATCATCATTTATCTTGGACAGGAGTCTGCATCTTGTATCATGGAAGTCTTGGGATGGGTTTTTTCGTTCATTTCTAATGAATTTCAGCAAACAGAAGTGACTGTCAGACTCTTTACTTACTTGAGACTTGTGTGCATATGAATACTTTACTGAATACCAATGTGAAGGACAGTATAACCAGTCGCCATGTGACATAGTTCTGTAGTTGGTATATGAATATGAAATTATGTCAATGAGCTAAGGTTGCTTCTTTTTCTCCAACACATCAATAAATAGAAGTATTACATGTGCTTAGAGCTCTAATGTGATTATGTCTCCACAGGATACCAGGATTTAATGTGTTGCGTAGAAAGTTTAACATACAGTATTATGCTCTTGCTTACTGTACTTGCAACCACCTGGAGGTATTTAAAAGACATGTAGATGTAGTGCTGAGGGGCATGGTTTAGTGGTAACTTGGCAGTGCTAAGTTAATAGGTGGACTTGATGATCTTAAAGGTCTCTTTGAACCTAAACGATTCTATGATTCTATGACTCTAAAAATAACATATATTTCGTTTGGATTTTACAAAAGAAAAAAAATGTTCGTTGATAGTCATGAAAGAGGTTTCACAGTTAATGAGGAGCATTGTAGAAACATAATTAGTCAGATGATGATTTAGCATATGCAGGTAGAATCTAACATTTATTAGTGTGTCTGAAACAAGTTAATTTGGCTGCCTTAATTTATGTTTCATATAATTGTTATGACAAAGAATGTAATCCAGTTTGATTTTAGTGTCCAGGAAGCCCAGAGAAATTGTCATCATTTAAAAATTGACAATAGTTCAAATCAGTGAGATAATTAGCAAAACAGGGTCTTGCCATATTATTCTAGCCTCATTTTTCCAGAATCCACAGTAGTAAAAATTCCCAGGAATTTTTTAATTTAGTTGTGATCATAAGCAGTCTTTAAATTGGATTAGAAGTGAAGTTCCAGATTAATGTGTCCTATTGCATCCCTTAGGCTTCTCTTTTTTCTATGTTCAGTTCTGGTAGCACTATATACTGACAGTTCTTGTAGGTACAAAGGAGAAAGCTATGAGGAGGGCAGTGACTAGGTTATCCTAATGGATAGTTGCCAAAATTACTGCAGGTCATTCCCTGTTCAAATGAAAACCACAATATCTGAAGATGGGCATTTGAAAGTAATAATCTGTAAATATTTTTGAAACATTTAAGTGTCTATGCCATCATTTGCTTTCAGAAGTGCCACCTTTCACACGCAGATCCATTTTCTTCTCGCTTTCCTTGCAATGTAAAAATAACCAATCTAAAAGAATTGCAGATACTATATTATTGGACTTAAATAAGCTGTACTCAGCAGACAAAATAACCTGTAGTTAATCACTTTCATTCCTGTCCCTTTGCTGAGTAGCAATGCGGTTATTGTAGTTATTGACCACCTTAAAAGGCATTATTCTGACACCGTGGAGCTCTCCAGGTATTTACAGTAGAGCCTGCAGTAGCTTTTCAAGTGTGGCCGAGGCTGGCAGCTGTGGTGGGATATGTAGTTTAGTAGCTCAGTTTTTCATGTTGCATAACATCATCATTGGCTGTGGAGACTTTTTCCCAAAGAATCCTGCTTTGACTGAAGCATTTAAATGCGATGGAATCACAGAAACTAGCAGGGATAGCTGGTGCTCAGCTGACTTTGAAAACCTGGTCAGTTATTTACTGGAACAAAATGAAAAAAAAAATCAAGTGTTTGTTATGGGAATTTTAAAAATTGTTATAAAAATATTTGGCAAATCTTACTTTCCCTGAGATAGGAAACCATCTTCTTCCATTGGTGCTCCCAAAATCTTCCCCTAGGTAACTGATATAGAGGACTAAAAGTGAGGGTGCTATGTTTGCATGTTTGATAAATACTCCTGCAGACACAGAACTTGAAAGATTTTTGTGCAAATGTTCTGGACCAGCCAAATTGTTATGCTGTCCTTTCTGAAACCATATATACACAACTGTCTTCCAGAGGTGCTGCCTTAATTTCTCTCTTCAGCCTTCAGCTGGATGGAATTGCAGTGAGATTGAGAGTATATTGGCTATTGGCACAAAAATAAATGCGTCAGGCTACAAATTTTACATCCACAATTGTGGTGAAAAATAGGTTTTCTTAAATAGGAACAAAGCTTGTACAATTCCTCTGTATGACTGAGATGTACTCTGCAACAGAGACATGTTAATGCTTCCTGTTGCTTTTAAAATCTGTGCCTCATTTTGACTGTGGATTTCAGTCTTTGGAACAAATGCTTTTGTTCCACAACTCACTCAATCATCAGGATTTCTTTAGTTGTATTATACCACCTGGAATGGAAAGAAAAGGAAATGTTTACTGAAAATTGCTATCTGCTGGAGGTGGATTCTCAGATCTACTTTTCTTGAGACAAATGTTGAAAGCATCTTCGTAAAGATTTTTACAATTTGTAGCTCATTGACAAGTTTAATCAATACTAGCGTGGAGGCTTTCAGCTGGGCTTTTTTGCAAAGATCATTCAAAGTGTGATAGCTGATAGAGATGTGCTAGATGGCAACGTTGAAGTTGCTCTCTGTGTCTTAAAGCAGACACTGGTATGTTTAGAATAATGCATGTGTTGAACATAAGTATGGAAAGGGCTTTTTCCATGTGCATACGTTTTCAAAAGAAATCTCCATTGCTCTTAGGATAGAGAGTGCTCCGTGTTGCGTTGCATAATCAAGAGGAAAAGTGATCAGTCTCACATGTAACAGTCCAACCAGATGATCAACATGCTTCATCAACTGACTTCAGCTGTGGAGCGCTCTGGAAGGGTAGGGACTTCTTTGTCTTTCAGAAGAAGTATTGTAAGCCTGTGAACCAAACTGATCATCTGCTCTAGCTTAAGCAGAAGAAGGTATGGTGATCTGTAGTGTGTCTATCTGGTTTCTCAAAGCAGTATTTTGCTTCCTTGCTCTCTATTTCCCTTAAACAGTGTAATCCAGCAGAAAGTGGAAAACGTGCTGCTGAGAGTGAAGTCAAAAGCATATGATGAGTGCAACTCTGCAATCTGAAGCATACCTCATGGGGAGTTTCTCTTTGTTAACACAAAGTGTAATTTATGTGTAAAGATGAGGGGGAGTTCTAATTATGCATTTTCTGAATATGACATGCTATAAGATCATTGACAGCTAATTAGAAACTTCCAGACTTGCTCAGCATTCAGGTGAATGTGAAGGTCCCTTCTTTTCTTTGTCCAAAGCATATTATGAAATTTGTTCAATAAAATGTTCGCATAACATTTGATTGGCCTCAGTTCAGAGTAGTAATGTCCTAATTTACAAGTAGGGTGAGGAAATAAAATCACTTCCACATGTTTTGGTTGATGCTAAATATTAGGTATTAAATTTTGCCAATACCTTTGCTAGTTTTACACTGTGCTTAGTGAAATTTAATGTCCGGGAGCAGAGATGATTACAGGCTGGCATTTCTGAATAACAACCCTTCCAAACAGTTTGATACCAGGTCAAGTAATCAAATTAGGATATTTCAGAGGATTACTAAGATTTTTATTTCCTCCTCCTTTGATGTCACTTAGAAAGTGGCTAACAATTCCAGCACATCAAAATGTTTTTGAATAATGTTTCTGAAGGCTTTTAGAGTCTTAATTTGAGTGAAACTTGGTTCTACTTTGCACAGACTGTAAGACTATTCAAAATCATAAGGCTTTTTTACTAAAAAGCTTTCTTTGATAAATGGTTATTTTTATCAAGACTTCTAAGTGCATTAAAATGCATTAGTCACATGTCTTGTTCAGTACTCATCGCTGAAATATTAGCTACTCAGGGCTGAGGTGATAAAAAGGTGCAATGCACTTGAATACTCAGTAGAACATTACTTGCTGTCATGGTACCAGGTTTCAGGGAGAGTTCAGTCAAGGAAAGTTCAGTCTGTGAAAAAAAAATCTACCAGTCTATCCTTCCTTCTTTAGTAAGCCACTGAACATGGAGAGCTGGCTGGTCAATCTCCCCAACTATTTCTGGGCATAGGTGTTAATTTAAAATAATTTTATTGACTCTACATTGACACCATCAGTGTCTGAATTCACAAGAGTCGCCTGGAAACTCAGCTGAGCCCTCTGTAATGCTTCAGTGTCTTGTAGTCTAAGAAATTCTCTTCACAGTTGGAGGCCCTGTAAAGTTTTTGCATGAAAACACTGGACATAATTTAGTTTTCTGGTAGCATTAAAGTAATGAATCAAAGATGAGCATAAACATTGAAGAAAAGGTTGAGTTCTGCAGCTGAGAAATAAATGGTACTGATGGATGCACTCTGTATTTTTATTGTGTTAAAGAAAGCAGATTTCAAATATTTTTTTTCCTTTACCTTGACAGTTCATGCAAACTGAGAGACTTCACAATGAAGCCTTTTTTTCACCTCACCTGGCAAACACTGATGTGCATTTTTTTAAGAAAACGAGTGGTTATGATTTGTTTAGGCAAATTATTTGCCGTGGCCTTGTAATGTATTGCGCTACTCCAGTATTTTCCTACAGAGAAGACAGCTCATGTTTAAAGCCACAGACGGACTGACTGGTCAGTACAGAATAATAAAGATCTAACTGGCATTCATCCATGCAGTCAAAATAATAATTTAAATTTCAGATTTTTTTTTTTACTAATAGCATTTAAAAATATTTTGCTTAAATGTTTAGAGTAATTTCTACAAATACAGTCCTCACTGTACTAATACAGCAAATTCTTGCAATAAAATATTTCTACAGCTTGCCATTGGCATTGATATAAAGAGGAAAAAGAGGTAAACATCTGAGAAGAAAGCTATAAAGCAGTGTCTTGAGACACCCCAGAAACAGGTACGTGAGAGCAAAGTAAATTCCAGCAATTCATCTTCCACTTGTTAAATGTATGTAAAGAACTTTAAAAGAAAATTGCAAACTTTTCTCTCATCCCATAAGGCTGTAAGTTCAGAATGTAAGAAAGAAACCTTATCATGAAGTATTACATTAAGGATTTGTATACTCAATGACACTTCCAGAACTGTGCTTTTCCTCACTGGGATACAGTCCCACATATCTTCTGTAGGTTTCAGGGTAAGAAGAGATTTCTTTCTCTTAATACATTAAATAAAAGATTCATTAAAATTAAAAATTGATCATATTTGCCAAATCATTCCCTTTAAATATGTTTATTATTTTGTAATAAGCAGTAATATTCACCAGTTAGTCTGTGGTGTGTTAGAAGTGCATCATGGATGTACTAACACTACTACTGTGAGTGAACTATGACATGTCATCTTTAATATTATGCTGAAAAATTTTGAGTGCTGCCATCAAGCATCAGTTTGATCTCTGTCTCATTAACAGACCTTTCTTAAGATGTCACTCATTCAGGTTTAATGGGAGGAATCATTAAATATCCTTTGTGTAGTGGTAGTTGAAATGGTAAGAAGCCACCAGCTGTGTGGGAGGATCAGTTAGAATTTACACTGTACCTGATAGATGAAGGTTTGCACTGAATGTGTGCTTGAAGCTCTATTTTTGCTCATCTTTGAGGCAGAAAGTGAAGACAGCCAGTGGAGAATGAGAGAAGTCATCTGTAGTAACGCAAAGGATTATCTCCCTAGGAGAAATGGGGACCTTTCCATTGTAAATAGACAATTTTATAGCAAAGAAATACTTGGCTTGAACAATCGATTGCTCCAGCTAAAGGAGCCAAATAATTCCAATATTGGCTAGTAACTTTACTTAAATAAATGAGGTCAACCTCTATCCTCCACACTGCAGCCATGCTTAACTGAGATTTGATTGCAGAGCTGGAGTTGGAACCTCTGTCACATCTCTGAGTCTGTCTTGACTATGTTGTCTGGTTTACCGCCAACTAGAATTTTTCTGCTAAGGCTCTGTCAGGCTATGTCCTAGTTTCAGAACAATATCTTCACTATGTTTCAGTCCCCAAGGGCAGTATCTGCACCAGATTTAATTAAAACTGGGAATGCTAATCAGCAGGTCTTCCTGTAACTGTGAGATTTCTAAGACCTTGACTGCAGTCACTGTCCCAAAGTTAAGTAAGTTTTACCTTCTAACATTGTGGGAAACATTGAAATAATGCTCCTGGATTACAGATCCTGGAGTCTGCAGTGCCAACGTTCCTTACAACTGAAGCTTCTGAATAGCGGCGGCTTCATTTGGGGATAGTATGTCTTCAAATACTTCAGTGTAAGGGTTGCATAATTGAATTCTATAACAAATACCCTTCCTACATTTGCAAAACATAAAAATAACAGCAAGACTTTATACTGATGAATATGTGTAAGAAAGATAAAAAGGACTGTGAATAATTTAATGTCCTTCTTTGCAATGAATTAGATCACATCTGTGTCTTAGAGCAGATAGATACCTGTTTCCAGGTCCTGAGACCTTAATTAGGCAGATTTCCCTAACCAGGGCATATCTGTTGTCCTTATGGCCTATGCAACTGTATCTTCTGCTCAGAGTGTGTATTATAGGAGGCAGGAGGAAGTAGAAGCATACTCAAAAGCTGGGGGGCAGGTAAATGTCCTGAAGCGTAGCAGTTGCAACTAATAGTTGAAGTCAACAAGGGGAAGAATTATTTACTTTGCTGCTTTAAAGAAAGAGGAGAGGAGCGAGGAAGAGTGAGTCAAGTGGAAATAGTAAGCAATAAACTTAAGTGCTTAAATTTGTATTGCTATGATGTTATCTAAAAGTACGGAAATTTCGTGAGTTATATTTTACTTCCACAGGAAGTTTTGTGTTTATATTTAATTTCTAGGAACCCAAGGGCAAAGCAAAGCAATTAAAATGTTGAAGACTTAAAAATAAAATACAGAAGCCTCAAGTAAAATACCTTTAGCTGATTAGTGGTACAATGCATCTTTAATGAGAAATAAATTAGGATTGCATTATTTCTTAGGAGGATAAGGAGAGGCATTAGATATCTGCATTGATAATAGAGGGCTTAGAAATAATCTAACACTATGAGCTGCTTTTCTAGAAAAAATGGGAAACCTCTGTATGGCCTAATGCACAGATAGGAAAAGCAGTAAAATTGTAAAAGTCCTTTCACTAAAAAGCTTATTATGAGGTGAATTTTAACATAGTCCCATCACTCTTTTGATCTGTTTAGACTCATCCCTTTGATATGTATCCATGATTCTCTATTTTTGTCAAATCGTTAGTTTGTCTTGAAGTCTGATTTTAATGCAAACTAATTTATATAAAAAGTGCAGACTGTAAAATTTAGAATTACTTTTGAATGACCCATATATAAAAATACTACCTCCTGTATTTACCCACAGCAAACAAAATTCTGTTAAAAACAGGGCTCAGAAATACACTTTACAAAATATTTCTTCTCAGTTATCCTATTGTGGCAGTGTACCAAATGAAAGGAATAAGAAAAGTTCTTGATTGGGAAGATTGGCAGCATTTATGTTTTTAAATCAATTGAATTTTAAATATGCATTTATTGTCTGGGTTAAATTGCTACACAGTGAAAAGGAATGCTGTTCTCTAAACAATAATTGGTCTATTTCAGCTCTCAAATTGGGTCACAGTAACAGCATTCTCCGTTCTTTCTCTCTTTTTCCTTGCTTCCTTGAAAAAAGTGATTGAAACTCTTAATCACTACTCTGTTGAGGCAGTGTACTCATAAAAATAATATTTTTCATGAAGGATAGATCCTCTTCCTTACCGCTGTTTTTGATGGTATCATATTGTAAAACACCTTGAAGAAGAATGTAGAAGTCTGCAGTCGGAACAAAATATGCTGAAAAGCACTGAATGAGTACAGCAATCCCAGTTATTGCTGGAATTTATTTTCAGTAATGAACACTTCACCTTCTGTATGGGACTGTGTTAAAATGAAATTAGCATGATTAATCTTACACTGTTTTACAGTCATTATATTCCTAAACATTCTTTTTAGTCAAAAAAGAAGGAGATGGGGGGGGTTGCAGAGGAAATGACAATATTGGGCTACAAGGCTCATGTGCCACATCATTACTTCAGTTATATCTCAAATTTCTCTGACAATTAAATAGACTGGGTAGAGTTTTGTAGAAGGTCATAGCTGTTACCTTGTGAGTCAAAGCAGGGGTGCTTTGCGTTGGCCTGCTTTTTTACTGAAGTATGAGCATGCTTAAAAGGGTATGATGGGATCCGTGGAGCTGTAAGGAGCTGCGCTGCCCTGGTTTGAACACAGTGATCAAGGCAATTGGGGAACCTACCTGTATGGTATATATATAATGTATAGTTTTAACCAGTATTTATGTTGTTGTTAACAGTGAAAATATCTTGATGTTGAGTTGCTGTGAGTATCTACGTTTGACAAATGCCATATAGACCAGATTGGGCCACTTGCCAGCAGAGAACTAGTCAAGTAGCCTGCAGGAGCACCCCACGTACCTAAAGAGTGTCAGGGAGAGGATGGTGCTAACTTCCAGCTCAGGAGGGTAGCCAGTAGCACATGACGGGTTGCTTCCCAATTCTGTTTCATTTCTTCCCTGTGTCTTTATGTTCTTTGACAGGTCTTCTGGTTCACATCCTGCTGGATGGAAGGTGATTTCATGGGATGAAAGCTCAAGCCCTGACCTGCTGACTTCTGCCCGAGCCTTACTGCACTGAGTCTCACCCATCCTATCTTAGATTTGTTGTATAACTATGCGATAAGTCCACGGGTGTGGGAGAGCTTGAAGGGAGGTGGTGGCCCAGAAAACAGAGTGAGGAACTTCACAAACGGTGTCTATGTATAATGTTTGTATCAGCTCTTATCCTGCTCCTGCTGTTGCGGCGGGCTCGAATGAGACCTGGTGGGAATGGTGACTCCTTTCTGCAGCTTGGAAAAAGTGAAGGAAAAAGGTGCAAAGGGAGCACCTATAGTGGGGAAGTCTTCCTATCCCACCTCGATTTCACTCTCACTATGGGGAGGGTTGTAAATTAATTGCTAGACCAGTGGAGGGTAGAAGAGGTTGGGTAACCTGGATGAACTGTGCTTCAGTAGAGGAGTGAGAGTAGGAATCTTGGTAAACCCAAATCAGAGAGTGCTTGGTCATAAGCAAGGAACCTGAGGCATTACCGTCTTTAGTAAGTGTCTGGATTAAAGTTCTGCTATCTGGAATGGGTTTAATGCATGATACTCTACATTTCTGTGCAAATGTATGTGCATGTACTACATGCTACAGTGCACTGCAATGTATGTGCATGCTTCCGAAGAATAGAGCTGTTGCTGCAAATTCTCTACATAGCTGATGATCTGGGAAAAGGTACATTTGTGTATGGGACGAGCAAGTGCTTTCATCCCAAAGACATCCCAAGTCAAGTTGTGGTGCTGGCATTGTTTAGACTCCAAAGCTATAGAAGATACCAGACTCAATAATAAGTGTTTGGATGCTTATCATGTTGGTATAACCAGATCTGTGACTGCTTTTCAGCTTTAATTGTCTGCTTTGCACATAACAGCATTTTCTGTCATTACAGCCTAGGGCTGAATGGCTAAGACGACCTTTGTGGTGCTGCATATTTAGGTTTTGATTCAAAATGAGACATGAAAATATTAAATGTGAAAAAATATGAGTAAGAAAGTTAACCAATATTTTTAAAAAGTAAATCACGTAGAATCATAGCATGGTTAGAGATGAATGACCTAGATTATCCCAGTAGTCAGTAGAGGCATCTTCAGGGACAATTCAGTCCATCTAGCTTACACATCAATTGCAGGATAGGATGAATCACCTGCTGGAGTTACATATCTCCCAATATAGGAAGGAATCTCGTTGACCAGACCGGAACACCAGCTTTTACACAGCTGAAGTGAGGTGGCTCCATCTCCTCCTGATAGGTTATGACAGCCCAAGACATGGAATTTATAGAAGGGTTAGACTAAGTTCAGCTCAGTTTCTGTAAAAAAGACAAACGATTCATTGTCTTTACGCTGTGTGTGCTGTTAGCACCCTCTTGGCTTCATTGCTTGCCATGTGCTGGAATAACCATGTTCTTCTGTGGTAATAGTATCTTTGTCTCACATGTATCCAAATGCAAGCCATTAGTTTCCCAGCTGGTGTGCTGTTGACACATGATGCAGAAAATTTTTGGACAGGCATGTTGCCATACGTAGGCCTGCTGATCTCGGTTCATTAGAGCAGAATGAATGAGAGACCTTCCTGTATTTCTGTGCCTTTTTTATGTGGAAATGGGTGAAAAGCATTTGGATATACTTAGATAACACCATTACCAATTCATTTAAAAGGCCACATTGTAATTTTCAACAACACTATACCTTTCTAAACAATGTTCAAGAAAGATAGGGATATATTTAGAAGATGGATATTTCAATTGCTGGCTACCCAAAAGTGACACAACACCACTATAATTTTAAATAAGATGAAGCTTTAATGGGTCTCCTAGAGGAAAAAACCTGTTTATTAGTAGAACTGTACTAAACTACCTGCATTTGACAAAGTGCTAATGGAGGAAATTACTTCTAGAGAAACAAATGAAAACATCAATTAAAAAAAAGTAATGGCTCTCGGAGTTGTGGGTTGTGTTGTTTTTTTCTTTTTTTTTTTTTTCCTTCTTAAGAGAAGTGCTGGGTATATTTTTCATATTGCTTGAAAAGCTCTTGGTTTGTCTCTGTTGCCTTAGTTCTCTGGATTGTGTCCCATGTTCCATCCCGTCGTGTCTTTCCCCCCGTATCTGCTGCATCAGCGTTGGATTCCATTTAGACTCTGGGCTAATTTAATATTCTGGTCTAATGCTTTGTCTTTCTCACATGTTTTATTTTTCCATTTTTTTTTTTTACAGAGCATCTTCCAATAAAAAGTTGTCCAAAAGCTCAGCACCTGCAGTTATTAGCTTTGAACTGCCTGATCTTCAGATGACCAAGTAACAAACAATAAAACCCTTTTATGTTGGGGAGAATGGGATTACAATGGATGCAAACTAGTCATGAGACCTTGCTCCCTAATAAGAGGAAATAATTTTGATTGCTAAAACAGATAATCTAAAAAACTTTTCCAAGAAAGCCCTACTTTGTAGGGCTACCCTACCCCCTTTCATTGTTCCAGACTGCCTTGTTGTAAGTCTGCTATTCGTTGTGTGGAGCGGACAGCATCCATTGTCCTTTCAAGCTGCCATTGGAATAAACTTAAATGTGGTGATGTGGCAGCTGCCACGTGGCTGCTTGCTGTCTGGGTGACTGGAGCTGTAGCAACAGATTTACATCTTGGGCCTTCCATGCCTGGCCATAAAAAAGTTTCTTGTATTTGCTCTTTTTTAGTAAAGGTCTCATATTTACCTAAGAAATTTGCCCCTCTGCTGGATGTTATTTTGGTAGGGTTTCATGGCAACTGAGACTGGCACGCTGGCAGCCTAAACCACCTGGCTTTGCATTTCCATACCGGCCAGTGATGTCATCTCATATCTCAGCATAGAGCAGGAAGAGAAAGCAGTTCCTAGTAACTGTAGAATAGTATTGAAGTGGAAATTTCCTCTTTACAAGTCCCTAATGCAAACAGGCATTTCTACATGGTGACTGTTTATCATGAAGTAACAGGTAATGGCAGGGTTTGTTTGGCAGGCAAACTTTCTGGTAACTCCTGTATGTGTAACTGCTTCCCTTGCGTTAAAGGATATTGCTGCGTTCAAATGGTAGTCACAAAGAAGGCTTAATGAGAGCATCAAGGAAAGCAGCTTATCCACAGCATCACCATTAGCTGAAGCGATGCCATGTTAGCCTGCAATGGCTTGTACCATACGTACTGTGGAATGGTGCATTTTTAAGCTGTGAAATGTTTAGTTTTTCATGCTTTGTATATTTGCTTATGTTAGATGTGTCTCTAATTATTTGCTCTCATAACAGAATAAAACCAGCTACTTGAGGATAATGGCTGGAAAAACGAGACACTAGAAGACAAGTTGCTGTGCTGAGGTAAGAAAGCAGTCATTGAACAGTGACCACAAGACATTCGGTCTGCAACTAGGAATGGCGGAAGAGACTTTACTTCTGCTGCTGCCCATTCCCAATATAAAATGTGATTAATTTTTAACAATACACAAAACGTTCATTTTCTGTCTGTAAGCTCCAGAAACTGAATACTGTAGTCCTATCAAAATACTGCCTCTATTACAACTTGCAAGATTAGATGCTGGAACCAGATGACCTAAAGGCAAGCAGTATGTAAACAGGGGGCAAGGCTTAACGCCCTTTCTGGAAAGATTTGGAAGAAGGGTGTTCTTAAATTTGTTGCTTACATGGAAACTGGCAGAGATTGATCTCAAAGACAATTTTTAGTAAATTGCCTCCTGTTCGTAGGTCTCCACTGCAGATTGTACTTAATTATGTAGTATTTGGGTTCTTTCACAGGTTGCTCTCGTGTCCTAATATGAATTTTCCACATTTAATAAGAGTCATCAGGGGTTATCACAGCCTTTTAGCTGCCTGCGGGAAACAAAAATGAATTGTGGTTGCTTGATTTTTTTTTTACTCTCTGCCCAAACCATTGAATCCACAGAAATGCACGAGGACTGGCTTGCTATCTATTTCATCAGCAGTTTGAACTTTTAGTGACATCTTGCTTCAAAGTCAGTCATATCCTGACAGAGAGTTACAATTCTCAGCCCTGCTGGAAATACAAAAATAACATCCTCAGCATCAAAAGATATTTTCTTAAATGATAATTAGTGTCTCCATGGGTGGATTGTTTCATAATTTAACATAATATAAATTATTTTTCTTTACATAACCAAGATGAGGCACTGTGACCACAAGGACCTCTGCCATTTCAAATTAGTTAAGGCATCAGTATTAACTCTAAATTAGCCAATTATGCTAAGAAAAGTGATCAAACGGATTTTTTTATTTATGCTGGTAAAAAAGCACATTCATCTTTTATTTTTTAACTCTTTGCTTCATACAGTAATGTCCAGCAACACTATGGTTAAAAAAATCCTTCTCATGATTGTCTTGTATAAATGAGGCTGTGTTTTCATCTGATTTATACCTGATTACATCCACTTCATAGGAATGAGAAATTGGGTGGGAGTTCCGAGTTGTCATTCAAAATAAGAAACGTGTTGAAACAACATGCATTGTAAGGGAAATAATAGGTTTTATTTATTTTCCCGCTATCTTGCATTTTAGGATGCAAAAAGTTTAATATGTGCACTAGCTTAGACTGTGCTGGTCAAACTAACACAATGGCAAAACGACCAGTTACTGAGATGCTGGACACCCCTTCCTATTTCAGGCTAGTGCAGGGAATTCTTGATTCACTGAAATAAGGCATGGGCTCAAAAAGGTCCAAATACTACAGAGGCCATTCCCTCATTTCAGCTAATGTAATGTCATCCAGGCTCATCCATCTAGTGCTGTAGACAATAACAGAAGGTATGTTACTTAGTGATCACCTGTCCTCACAACAGGTGGGACAGAAATCTAGGCCAAAGCCTACATAACGTGTAGCTACACAACACTCTTATCTCCCAAAATGCCGTATAGGACAAGATTTAATAAAAAGCAGCAGCCCAACTTCACTATCTTAAAAAACTCCAAACTGAAGTCAAAGCTGGTAATATTTTTACAAATGAACATAACGAGATACTCTTAGAAATCACTACATAAAGGTAGAATTTGGGATATAAAGAAACCTTTATTTTTTTTAATTGAACTTCAGCTTTGTACTTAAGTGATATTTTCATGACAAAATCCCATAGAAATTCTTATCGTGAAATGACACTTGAAAAAAATGATTTAAAAATAGGACTTAAAATTATGCTTATATAGACACTTATTTTGTATAGTAGTACACTGTAATACTGAAAATAAAATTTTAGAACTGCTACTATTAGCATTTTCATATTTGTTGGAAGACTTTCTCCCCAAGTTATGCTTCAATCTCCCAAGCTTCATATATTTAGTTAAACTCTATCCCTTAATAAACAAGCATACTAAAAAAACTGTTTAAACTTTTCCTCCATTCGACTTTACAATATTGTGCCGGAGCAGAGAGACTATTCCATATTCAGATTATCTTGGGGCCCTCTGCTGAACTTCTTCAGTGTTATGATTTAAACTAACCTAAAAGATTTGAATCGTAGAGAGACTGTTCTTCCCTGTGCAAAACATAAACTAGCATCATCTCATTCTTGAAATTGTTAATTAGCTGTGATTACTAAATAGCTTAGAGCTATATAAGACCAAATTTTAGAAGTAGTCAGTGGCTTAAAAGATATCTAAGTACACAAATTTTTAAAACCAGTACCCAAACTAATGGGTGCTTAACTTCCAATGAAGCTGCTGTTTGGGTACTTAGGTACCTACCTATTTCAAAGTAATCTAGCCTTAGGTTTTAGTTCTCATTTCCCAGATGTTCCCTTGAAAACGAGACTGTGAAAGTGTTCAACTAAGCGAAACCAGGCAGAGAATAAAAGCAAAATAATTTTATTTCTTTCTGAATTGAGGTTATTGTCATGAGACAGCAGTCCACATTTGGTCCTGTCCATCTGCAGGTACAGCTGTTTCACTGGTGCACGGAAATGCTACAGAGGTAATTTTAGAATCTCACGAGTCCCACAAATCAAGCTTGAAGGAGCCTCCTAGATAACCTGTTGTGACTAAAAGGTAATGAAACTGACTCTTCACCACAGCATTTCATGTCTCTCACCATATTTAAGTATCTGTAATATCCTCTAGGGAACAGTGTTGTAAGTGAGTATACATAAAAATGCATAGAATGCATTAGTTTTTCCGCCAGTACTGTTTGTGTTCTTCCCTCTTCAGGTGCTAAAGCTGCGCTATTTCTATTTCTAGATAACCTGTGGCACGAGTTATAAAGTGGTCAACTAAATACTTAAAAAATAAAAACAGATATGTGTTAATTACATGAAGATTTTTTTTGTATTTAACAGTAAAAAAATCAGTATACTTGCTAAAAAAAAAAAAAGAGGTGGATTGCAGCACATAAATTTCTTTTTAAATAATTTATTTCTAAAGACTTATTCCAGTGAAGAAAATATACTTTTTAGGGTTTTCACCATTCAGTATTGTAGAATATTACAGTAAGGCACTCTTAAATTGCATTTGAAAATGAAAGTTCTCCCCTTGTCTAGGAATCAACAAAGTGACTTCTGATAACTGTATTCTGTACAGAATATTCTCCCCATGCAATTATTCCAACTTCTGAAGCTGTAAGCAAGAATATATGCTAATTGAATGGTAGTTAAATTTCAAAAGGAAAATAATTGTTCCATGTTTATTTTCTGTCAGTGGTATCTATATTAGCTTCATTTATAGACTTTTCATTACATAATAGGATAGGATATAATGGAAACCCAAGTTGTGACTGCAAAACAGAATGTGTTTGCTCTCCTATTGCTGCTGGCTCTGAAGAGCTAAGAAAAAGTATGGGAAATGGGAGAAAATACAACCTCTAGGTAACAAGATCTGATCCAGAGGTTGCTAAAAGTCAGTGGGAGTCTGTTGATCTCAGAGTTTTTGAGATTTGTTTTTATAGAGTAAAAAAATGCCTCATTTATATTGTCCAGAGTGTAAAAGAAATAACTAAATGTATTGATTTTAAAACACCCTCTCAAATATAATACTAAACCAGACTTGAGTTAAACGGTTATCTAGAAGTTACAACTAACTCTTTGGTGCACTTTAATAACAAACTCTTATCTGGAAGCAAAGCAAAAATTCTCAGAACAGTTTTTGTGATGATACATTACCATATTAGTTCTGCTATTCTGCCATATTCCTCATAGGTCTCATTTTCAAAAGGAGAAACATGTCAACAACTTCCTTGTTATTTAGGATGATAACAAATTGAGAGATGTTCTGGGGCACGGTGCACAATCAGATCTCTGTATCTTCAGCTTGGGGAAACTTTCTGAAACTGTTTCTATTTGTCTAATATGGAAAAAAAAATCACATCATTTGACACAGCCTAATTTTGCTTAGCAAGCATATCTAGCAGCTCTTTCTCTATGCCTCGACTGCTCAGTTCATTTAAACTGTAGTATCTATGAACAATCTTTTCATCTGTGACAACAACCACTCGAAGCCCATGCGTATCTTCTCCCAGCTGACATCCTATTGCTGATGAAACCACCATTTCCAGTCCTCTGTAGGAGCCTCCAGCATTCCTGTGGTAATGTCCAGAAAATACAGCTTTAATGCCTGTTAAAAAAAAAGAAAAAAGAAAAAAGAGTATATATTTAGTTAGCAGTTGCAATTTACATATAAACTGTGATTACAGTAACTGCTGAGGTTATATGCTGAGGCTTACACAGCTGCTGGGGTAGTAGAGGAGGTTCTATAGCAAGTACAGCTACAGGTGTCATGGTTCATAAAGCTTAAAAGTAAACCATTTACCTGAACTTGCATTTTAAACAAATAATTATTAAATAGTAATAAAAAATGCTAATAGTAATAAATAATAAATAATTAGTAAAAATATTATTCTGCTCTACTAGCTCTGTTTAGGGTTACTGAACTCTGCCTTCTTTATGCTTACTGCAAGGTGTGTTTGTCATCTTGCTGCTCCTTTGGCTAGAAAGAAGGAATACTCTAGAGGAAGCTGATTAAAATTAGAAAAAAATTTTAGTAACAGAGAACTGCCTAAAGAATGATGCTACCGAAAGATGAGTTGAAAGCCAATTTGTCAATTAACGTGCAGAAAATTCACTAAGGAGAACTTAAACCTGTTTACCCCAGGCTGGTGACCTTAAGGAAAAAAAAAAAGGCAAGAAAAACAAATAAAAAAAATAGAGTCACAGAATACCAGGTTGGAAGGGACCTCAGGGATCATCTTGTCCAACCTTTCTTGGCAAAAGCACCGTCTAGACAAGATGGCCCAGTGCCCTGTCCAGCTGAATCTTAAGTGTCCAATGATGGGGAATCCACCATTGCCCTGGGGAGATTATTCCAATGGCTGATTGTTTCCACTGAGATTTTTTTTTTAAACATAAATGAGAAGATAATTTGCAATCTTTTCTCAAAGACATTGGGGGGGGGGGCATGTTATCACAGATGGCATAGAGCCAGGTACATCGAAGAAACCTAATAAGCAGAAGAGGTTGTGAGTTACAAAAAGAGGGGAAGAAAGAGCAGCCAAAAACGGAAAGGTTGACAGCCTGCAAGAGGAGTCAGGCTTGGTAATGACATGAATTAACATTTCTCTAGTATGGGGTACAAACAAGGCAGGCTTATTCTGATTTCCTCCGTATTTTTAATGACTTAAAGCTGTTCTTTCTTTTTTTAAAATAAACTATTTATATTTTGGACTGTATTGGAGTAAAAAAATCAATCCGTTATAAACTTGAAAAGAAAGAATCATATTTGATCTGTTGCAGGAGACAACAATATGCTATATATCGAAAATTTCTGGGTGGGTTGCGTGCAAGTATTATCCAAGCTTGGTCAGAAGAAGAAAAGCTAAATGACAAGCAGCAGGTGAAGAGGACAAACATAATTCATATTTAAGGCTTTATAATGTACTTTGAAATCCTTGGCTGAATCACTGTCTAACTCATTAGCCAAACAAATGTTTAAAGAAGTCTAACCATTCTTCCCCTCCTCTCGGAATACAATAATTTAACAAAAAATTAATTAAGTTTGCAAATGCTATCTGATTTTGACCAACTTCTAAAGATGATCCATATGCCAGGTCTGCTTTCTTGCTGTGCTCCTCAGCAGCTATGGGATTTCTGCAGAAATTTTGAAACAATTTCAAATTAAATGCAATTGTGTCATCCTCACCTCCAAACCAGTAATTTCTACTTTTTCTTTCTTCTGACTTGCAAAAATAAACAAATAAGATGGTAGAAGCTGTTTTCACTACTCTGAACGGCCTTTCTGATTGTCTTTACAGGTCAAATTCATGCTACCAAATAGATAATTTTCCCCTCCCCATTTGAAGTTTTATAAATTTTAATCAAACGTTTTTATTACTACAAAATAATGAAACCTTGTTTAGTCTCACGAGTCAAAAAAGTAAAGAAAAAGTCATTTTGATGCCAAGTACTTATCTTTCATGTCAAAGTTTGTAAAACCATTTGCAACAGAGTTGTGAACCCAGCTTCTTCCTAAGAGCACATGCTGTCGCATTTCATTTCCGGGTTATGCCAGCATCCTTCACTGTTTCCCCATTCTGTGCACTGTTGATAGATACAGCTGAGCATCAGAGTCAACAGCATTCATAGTTTGGCAAAAAATTATTCATCAGTTTTCTTGCTAATTTAAGATGGTGCATATTTTATTTTGAATGAAAATATGGAGTTAGTATAAATAGCTAATTTTACAAACAGCTTTTGGGATTAATTTTTTGCATGCTCAGTCTGAGATCCTTGGATTTCAGAGTATTACAGCTTCCTGAAGCTGTATCTAATATTATTTTATACTGTTGTGAAACAGAAAAATTACTGGACTGGATAGCTGAAAATACTGGGAATTTTGTTGTTTATCACCAACTGCAAAACATGTATATTAATTTTATGCTTTGTTACAGAACATGTTTAGATCTGGTGTTGATTTACGATACTATTAATGAAAAATAATTGTCAAAACATGTTTGACAACAATGTTTGACAAACAAATGACAAAAAATTTTCTAACGCATCTAAAGGATTTAGGTCTAATTTCTCTATTGAAATACAATAGGTTGTGTGCTCCTTAATCATAATGACACTTTGATGGTTTTACATAAAGCATCTGAAAATACATTAAGTTAATACTGAGTGACTCAGAAACCACACTAAGTATTCCCTGGCAACTATGACTAGATAGCCAGCAGGTTATCATCAAAATAACTGGCTACTTAATGAAACTGAAGCTTTCCTATTATTTTGCTATGTTGGCTAAAATACTGCTGTGCTCCCTCATGGCACTCCTTTCCTCTGCACACAGCCAGGGCCTCGCTCACCACCCCAGGCTAAAAGGTATCCTTTAATACGCAGCACTGATAATTACTACCTTTAAACCATTGTTTTCATCATTACAGAATAATGCATAAGCCTATAAGGATGCACAGGGATGGACACTGTGATGGCAACACCAAATTTTGTATGTTATTTTTCATACCTTTCAGTCATCTGCCATTCCATGCTTAACACAAAAGGTAACACATGCTTAGTCCTGTTCAAGCAGTGAGCCAGAAAATGGGTAATTTGTGAGATACTATAACCTTAAATGACATTTAAAGAAAAAAAAAAGCAACAACTGATTTTGCCTTCAGACAGCAGAAATTCTGGAGAAGAGTAGCGGCAATTTAAAGGCAGAGAGCTGTGATTAGGAACAGGCTGTAACTTCACAAGGAAATTGTTATTTTCTCTAGTCAGAACAGCCTTCCACCCTTTCTCCTGCAGTAGATTTAGACCTTTCACAGTGATTAAATGAAAAGGGAAGTAAGTGAACCTGTCTTAAGACAGTTGGCTACATCAATCCTTTGGTTTTGTGGGAGTGAGTGGCTTGAAGACTGATATAAAATATATAAACTTAGGCTCAAAGTATAGTTAAAAATTAAGCACCTTGGAAAGCAAAATATGAATTATTCTGTTGTGTGCCTGGTAAAAGCTACATGGGCTTTCATATTTCAAAATCCAAAGATTTCTCAAATAGTGAATGACTCAAGGTGGAAAACAGAGAATGAAGTTACTTTTACATTGAATATTGGTATATGGTCATTGTCAGCTAGAACTTGTCTGTTATCCTATTTTAGTTTACCAGTACTAATTCTCTTTGCGCAGTGTAACTTGCTCATCTATCTGGTATATGAGTTACACTTCTAAGTAAGTCAGCGTAATGGCTCTGAGAGCTTGCTCTGACTCAGCTGCAGGAATCTAGCAAAACAGTTTTTTTGGGTTTTTTTGGTTTTTTTTTATTTTTTTTTTAAATCTTGGGAGAAACCCAGTCAGAATACCTCAAAAGGCGATGGTGGAATATAAAAGCCCTGTGACATAATGGGCTCTTTGCAGAGATTCTGTACTTTCTAGATATTATTTGGGTCCTTAAAATCATTATATAAAGATGTTTTACAACTGATGCTACAGTCAATTTGAGAGTGAGCAGTCATTTCTCAACTCCTACCATGTTGCAGCTTATTACAATGACTGTCTAACCTAACATACATAATTCAAGCAGCAGAACTAAGTGTTTCTTTCTTTCTTATTATATGCACACCTGTCCAGACCATGAGGCTGCGCTTGCCTTCTCCACCCCCCCAACTTTTCTGCAGTGGCAGACAGAAGGTGCCCATCTAGAGCTGCTTGTGGCATGGCTGGGCATTCTCTTCTCTTGCTTCCCAATACAGAGAGCAAAACTGAACATTGTGGGAACTTTACAAATGACATCCTACTCGTTAAAGTGGGACCCATTTTGCCTTGTGGCATTGTCCTTAAAAGAGCAAGCCCTGATGGGGTAGGAGAGGATGCTGAGTACATGAGGCTCCTTACTGCAGCCTCTCAGTTAAGGCATTGGTGGGGAGGACGCAAGACACACTAAGCTTATTGTTACCAATTTGCTTTCAGCTGAGAGACGGCTGTAATGAATCCACGTATGTAGCACGTTCCTGTCCTCCAGGCGCTTAACAAATAACCAATGGTCTCCAGCGACATTCTAGATGCCACTCTCAGGCACACATCTAGCATGGACATGACTGTATCCTGGTCTTCCCATCCAGAGTTAAGCGGCAGCTAAATGAAGGATCAAGGACTGAATATTTAGGAACCTGACGTTTGGCCTGCTTGATTACTGCACCAGCTAGATTTGTAAAATACCATTACCAGCTTCCAGTAAGCGACAGTGCTATTACAGTAACAAGTTCTTTTCAGTATTTTCCACTTTTCCTGCAGGTAAGCAAAACTACTTTAGTCTATGAAAAAGTTAGGAAAAAGTAGCAATCATAAAACCATAGTGAGGTGTAACCCATGTGACACACTTTTAGTAGAGGAAATGAGTGCTCTCCTTTTACTGGAAGTATCCGTGTTCCTAAAGTAGCATCTTCCCACCGTTCAGAGAATTTAACCTTTGGAATTAAAAGATGAACAGAAGCCAAGAGTTTGTGTCATCATATATGTAAACCAAACCCCAACAATACAGTTTCAGTGTAATTAGAAGGACAGAGGATACAAAAGTCATAAAGCAACTTCAGTTATGCTGTAAGAAAAACAAAAATCTCCTCTTGTCTGAGAATTCAAAGGAAGATTTTGAGAAACCCATCCTCGACAGCAGACAGACACCAGGTAAAAAGCTTGGCCCACAAATCATGCAGCTTTTTCTCTTAGGCAAATACTGTGACTTCACCACAATTACATTTCACGTGCTAATTGCCTACACTCAAGAAGGTATTTTGGTATGGAACTGAAGTAAGAGTGATTTGTAAGCAGTGCAAATATGATACCTGAGACCAGAGAGGATGTGATTAGAAACCTCTTTTATGCCCTGTTGGCTATGGGAGGCAGATTCTGCCTAAACAAGCTGGTGTTTATGGGTACTGTTCATCCAAATTCCCCCTTTTAGCATATGTATGTCATTCAGATCCTAATTGCACTAGAGGGGTGTTCAGTGCTGAAATGCCCTTGTGGATCTAGCTGCTCAGCATCAGCCTCTGCTAGAATTTACTATCTGCTTTAGATACCTCCCCGTGAAAATTTTGCCCAGACTTAAGTTTTCAGGTACTCTTTATTTAGAGTGCTAGTATTAATTCTCATTATTGTAGTGTTACAATATGTTACATCTCGAACAAAAACAGGTCACTGCTGTGTATTGGTAGAAGTCTAACTGATGTTGTTCTTCTTCAATAGCACTTTTTTGTTCACTCAACTGTATTCCACTCATTTTTGTTAGTTAGCATAAGAAGCAAATTTGAACCAGTCAATGCAATAATACTAAGATGACAAGCAGGCAATTTACTTTGCTCTTGCTTTTGATCTTAAACATAAAAAGAATCTGAGAGATGTATGCATTCAAATTTAATTTATTCATTTCAGATGTTTTTCTGAAGTAATACTGTCAAGTTGCTAGCACCCTCCCCCCCTTTTTTCTTTTTCTAAACTGTGAGAAAAGAATAGTGTCCTGGCAGGCCTCGTTTTTATAGCCCGCTTTAAGGTATCCTCAGGTCAGTTACATGTATCCAGATATACACAAAAAGGTACAGTCCTTTCCCACTACAACAACAACAACAAAAAAAGGTAGAGCAGTGATTTGTTTTGAATCCGTGGTTTCTGAAATAGCAGTTGGGAAAAGCTTTGATATAAAAGCTGTATGAAATACTAAAGAACTACTGTGTAAATAAATGTCCAAAGGATGGCACCTTCACAAGCATTCATTATTTCATTTTTTATGAAATACATAGTGATTTGAATTTAAATGTGACTGGAGGTTTCACAGTAACCATTAACCAAAAAAAGCAGGATCCATTACTGCAAACCAAAAAAAGCAGGATCCATTACTGCAAGCCACTATTCATACCTAATGGATTATTCATTAAAAGAGGAAAAAAAAAGGATTAAAATCAGAATGAAGTACAAAAACTGTGCAGATAGTTACTATAAAAAAACTCCAAACCAAAAGACACCACATACACTGCCTCTGTGATCATTATTGTCTAATGTCAGACTGCATAACAATACAACAGTTACTGAGTATCTGCTAGGGAAAAAAGACCCGAACTTCCAAATTCATTTTTGATCAGAGCAGGACTGGGAGCCCCAGACTCGGGATGGGTACCATCCAGGGTTGGACACCAGGTCTTGCTCTGTCTGTTCTAAAACTGCACTTGGATTAGGAAAACACCCAAAACTAATGAGCTTCATGCCTGCACACCAAACATGAGTTTTCAGAATCAATCAATTTGCAAAAAATTAGTGTCTTCATAAAAAAAAAGTTTAAATACAGGAATTGGTTCTGATTTTGTAAACCAAAGAAGTCCTCCTGCCAGCATGCAATTTACCATCATTTTCTGATCAAGCACAAAAAGTCCCTTTTAGTTCTGATCTGACAAAGCTGAATCTGAAAGACAAAAAGATTTACTGTTTCCAAAGATCTGATCATAACTCTTTTTCCCTGTAGAATAATGCATTCCTACTAAAGAATGAAGTAAATAACTATTATGGTACAAATTCTGCGAGCCCAAAGCAGCCTATTTAGCATAAATAATTCATGACATAATAACCAAACAAAACGTTGATTGTTCAAGAGTCATCTGTAGAAATGTAATGCTTATATACATTGATAAACCTTAGACTCTTTGTTAGCTTGACTGTGAAATGAGTAAATAAATACTTTGTTTTATGCTAATTCAAACACTGCGTTATGTCACTTCACACTGTAAGGCTACGCAGTGGCTTTGGCCAGGCAAAAGGTAAGTGCTGAGGAGGGTGATTAATAGCTCCTCCTGTAATTCAGCATGCTACCTTTGATGCTATCTGTATGTTCATTCATAAGCAGAGTCTTTAAAGCCCAACTTGCTTTTTAAAAAATGTCAAACAAAATTCATATTTTAATTTGGATACCTTTTTCCAAGTCAAAAACATGACATGAACACTTTGCTCATGGCTTCTGTTGCAGACATTTCTCAATAGAAAATTAAAAAACACCTCTGAAGACTTTTTCCTGCCTCCCTTATTTCCAGTGTGTGCTTTCTAAAGCCAGCTCTCCAAATAAGTAGTCATCGCAAGAGCTTCAGCAAGCTCTTGTTAATTTGCACCTTTCACAGTTTAACAGCTCTGGTAAGATGGACAATTTTTACCAGCATTTCCCTTTTTCTCTTGGTTCTCTCCTCAAGCATTGTGAACCAAACCAGCACACTGTATTAAAAAGGGCTTCTCTTACAGAGGTGGTGTAATGGGTACTGTTAAATTGACTAATAGGGAAAGTGAGCTAAACAAGTATCTGAGATTTGCTTTGGATGCTTCATGGAAAAGATCAGTACAGAACGGGATGAGCAGGCCAGCCAGGCTCAGGAGCAACTGCAGGTATACAACCATCACACCCTCGCAGGCTGAAGTAGCTGTGATTTAGAAGACAGTATTCTTTGTAATGATGACCATCTTACAGCACTTCTGAGTTCCCAAACAACCCAGAGCAAAATAATGTTCTGAAAGAAACAAAGTCCTATATGAAATATTCACCACCTCTTTCAGGTCTGGTGATAGCGAAAAAAATTTGAAGGAAAACTTTAGCTACCCCAGTGTTAGCATGCTGTTGGTTTTATTTCCAACAAGAATCAGATGAGAAAATAGTTCATTACATGACAAGAAACTACATACTGAACATCCTGCAAAAGGCAGTTTGGCTGTTAGCTGGAGAAGCTAATGTTATTTTACAGAATTTTAAAAGTCCAGCATCTTCTTCCCACAAATTATAGTTTATCACTCAGAGAAACCCTTCTAAACAACAGTTCTGCGGCACTGGGGAAAAGGGTCAGCATTATTTTGACATAATTGCACTGTAAGAGAACAAAGGCATTTAGCTGTGTCTCATGGATAATCCCCCTGAGAGTGATTACATCCCAGTTTTAGCTTATTGTGCAGTTGCAGTCCCATAATTCCCAGACTCTTCTCCTTCACTTGATACTCTACTGCTGTTGTATTCTGCAGCATAGAAAAGTGCAAGGATGTGGAAGACCGGGCATGTTTTCAACTCCATTTGGGGCAGGAAAGAAAGGGCACTATGGTCTGCCTTCTCTAAGCGGACTGACAACCACATCTATTTTAATCTGTGTTTTGACCAGCTTTTCTGTTTAAGGAATAGTTAAGTCATTCTAAAACGTCCCTATTTTAAAAGTGAAATGCTACCCAAGTCATCTTTTTGCTTTATTAGACAGCAAGTATATTCTATAATATTATGCTACGGAATTGTAACGTGATTTTTTAAATTTTGTATTTTTTTCCCTTTTTCTCTGTGTTCTTTTCTTTTACCACATAAACATTATTATTAGAAATGCAACGGCTGGCCTTCTATCCTTCCCCATTTAGACAGGGCTGAGGGGAGAGAGCGGTTTCATGTGTGAGCGAGGGGGGTTGACCATGTCCCTCTCCCTGTGGGAGAAATCACCCCTAGGCCATCAAGACCCTGTCCGTGTACGGGCATTCAGGATAGTGTGACACCTGAGCCCAGGGACAGTCAGCATGCACAGGATGCATGTGCTTTCAAAGATGCTGGTTTAAAAAAATAAATTAATAAAATCAGTGTGCGCTCTCTGGAAGATCACTCAGCTTACACTGTTGACGTATTGTCATAAGCATCAAATGTCTTCCCACAGAGTGGTATTTCAATAACAACGTGAAGGAGAGACTTGCTTTTTACTGGCAAGATTTCCTCTACCAAATTGTGAATGTTGTTGTAAGTCTCCAGCTTGTGGTAGTCTGAGCTCTAAACACTGGCAGAGTTCAACAGCTTGTAAGAATAAGAGAATTGTAGTGGAACGTTGTACATGACATATTAATGAGATCTGAAGTGACAGTACACACTAGCTTGCTGTATGAAAGACTAGGTGACAGAGAGGAAAAAATCTCCGATGCAACAGTAAGATTTTGTGAAATACATCTCTTTTCCTAACTTCTTGAGAAAATTTGGTATATGCTAATTTAATTCAAGAACTACAGACTGAGCCCCAATCTCAAAGGAAACCTAGTTGCAATGATTACAGAAATCCAAAGAGGTTAAAACGGGATGGAAAACAATGCACCCACATTTACCTTGAAATATTAACAATAATTTCCTAAAGATACATGCACCTAGAGAACAATTTTTCTCACACAATCGGATGATACTGGGCTGGAATTCAGACTTGAACTAGTTTAAATTCCAGGGGTGTCTGACTCCAATTTCTAAAATTACACTCACTTCCATGGCTTGCTTCCAGAAACCCCTGAATTCAGAAGAAGCCGTTGTCCAACTCTAAGGTACAAAACCCATTTTGAGGCAGGTTTGTTGTGTCCAAAATGCGACTGGCCTAGCCTCAGTTGGAAATCAAACTGCTCAACCCAGCGCTATGGACAGTGTAAAAATATAGGAAGAAAATTACCAATATAAAAATAAACCAAAGAAAAGCAAGCACATTTTCCAAATTAGGAAGAGAATGCCTGGAATAATCAGCATTGGCAATCAGTAGCAAGCTTTATTTAGCCTGAGCCTTCAATTAAATAAATGCTTTTCTCAGCAGAAGCAAATGTGACTGTAAGAGAATGCAAAGGCTAAATTAGTGCAATATGAATGACATAATAAATATGTAATGGGTACAGTACAGACCTTGCTTCTCCTCCCATGCACTCCGTACAGAATTTTGGGAAAAAATGTGGTTCTGACCAATGAAATTTATCACATAGTCCAGATTATCACCCTTTAATTGCTGATTAATGAACTGTTTTTTACAGTAACTGCAGACGTGAATCAGTGTTCACTGCATTTCATTTACAGATTTATGGCTCTCGATACAGACTACAGACGAAGTGCAAAGCAAACAAAAGGAGGCGTTTCTTCACATAGCTGTGAAACATGAAACTCCCGCAGACCATTGTGAAAGCCAAGTTTGCAAAAATCTGTTCAAAAAGCTGAACAAATCCATAAAAGAATCACTAAATTGCACTATATTGATAACATTAATATCATACAGTAAGTCCCCAAAAGAAAAATTGTTGGACATAGGAAGAGTACTTGGAAGATATAACATTATGCACTTTGCTGTCGTGTGCTCTTCCCAAGGGTTTGGCTAGTAGGAGAAGCAGGACAGTGGGCTATAGGGATTGTCATTCTGGTCTAGTTACTCTGCTTTTATGTTAGCTGTTCAAGTTTAATGATAAAATTAGGTTTAAAATAGAATTATGCTTATCTAAAAATCAGTGCTTCACTGGCCAAACCTCTCGCTCAATCAAGGAATAAGGAAAGAGGATATACTAGCAAAAGCTGATCCTATATATATTTATTCCCAAAACTGCAGAAGCTAGAGGGGAGCAGCAGTAGAGCTAAAATGGAAGGAAATAAGTGGATACACATTTCTGTGAAGAAATGAAATTGTACCGAGTGAAAAACCTGAATGTTACCAATGCTCAACCCTTCCAGAGTTTTCATAGGCAGGAGAACAAAATAAGTAGTATCCAGGCACAGGGAGATGCTACTATAAGAGACGTGTGTACACCCACACACATGTACGCGTAGATACATATTTTTTAAAAGGCAATGATTCTGGCAAATACAACCATTTAAGTCACAAGGATAAATTGATCTCGAGCACTTCCCCTGGAGTATCAGGCACAAACTGGCTTCTCTTTCTTCCTTTCACTTGCAGCATACAGCTGTTTTTTGAAGTGCTGAACAATGTGGTCGGTTCAACAGTAATACCTGTTCTCAGAACAATTTTGCACTCCAAAATGATGTTCTTTCAGCTTCCCTACAAGAGCACACATTAACCATAGGCATTTTTTGCCGTACCTTTTTTCTCCCCTGGGCAGGTGGTGTACATCATTTTTTCAAGACTCCAGTGCTACAAAGCGAATGATCATATTTAGTAGTCTTTGTAAACAAAATCTCTCGTGTGGAATTGAACTGATTTTATCTCATTGCAATTTGAGAGTGCTCACATCATCCCATCTGCTACGCAGGTGTTACAGCAGCAAACAAAGATGAGAAAGCATCAGTCACAGCACTGTTAACAACTGTTCAATGCTCAGGCAGTTTTCAGACCCTGTTCTCCAAAAAAACCCCAATCATTTACCAGCAACAGAGCTCCAGTAGAAGGAAACAGTCCCACCAGTGTCAGGGACCATTACCCTCCATTTCATAACCTCTTCAGTCAACCTTAAATAACAACACTATAGAATTATTTTCTGTAGCTCTATAGAGGCTCTGTGTTATCCCACCTTCTTCATCAGACAAGTTGTGTGAACAAAATAGAACTGAGTAATTAGAATTTACAGCGCATAACACCATAAGCATCTTAATAAAAATATCCCATATACTGTTTGCAGACATGATCCTACAAACTCGCATGAAAACTCTTCCTGAAATTTGCTTTGTAGGCTAAAAAATCCAGAGCTTGATGCAACTGGTGGTCAGTGGGTCTGTGTAAGCGGCAGACAAGATACTAGTTTGCAAAGTATATCTATGTCAAAAGTATTTTTATATAGGAGAACACTGAATACAGCTATATAGAGAAGGATCTTAGTCTCACTTGTTTTTCCTATATAATCAGAGGACAAACAACAGGCACAGCCAGAGGGTGATTCCAGACCACCTAATTAGAGAGCTGGTCTAAATAAGCCTTTAGAGGCGCTGTCTGTAGAAGGTCACTCTGTACTTCAGGTTAATTTTGTGAATGCCTCTCGAGACCTTTCAGTGGAATTTTATTTCCTGGTTTTGCTACTTTTCCCATTAGAAAGTGAAGCTTTCTCATAGACCCGACACAAACCCCAATCAATCCTGGCTTGCTGTGTGATCTGAAGATCAAAAAGCAGTTTTTATCAACCAAAGCTACAGCCAGTGCAGAAAACAGATTTCCAAAAAAATATCTAAGAACAAATATTACTTAATGTCATTAGAGACTATACTAAATAAATGTATTTTGTACTTGCTGCTGAATTTCTGGAAAAAATGTCTATATCTGTGTGTATCTACATGCTAAATTACATTATCATACCTGGGGAACAGTCTTACACTGTTCTTACACAGTGACGTAGGAGATACCAAATTTGGTCACTCTACCTGTACCACGAGTGCGTAATTTCAAGGTTGAAGAGGCTGACCTAAATCACTGAGGTTGAGAGTATTTAAATTATCTTAAATGCTGACAAAGCGACACATAAGACAGCACTGAGATTACTCACTCAGTGTATGGGCTTTGCCAAAATCAAGGTCTCAATGGCAGGAAGAAGAAAATATTACTCCCTTGTCAACTTTGATTACACAACAAAGAAAATAATGAAACATAGCATATGTTGTCTGGTAAATTTTAGATACAACAGCTTTCAGCACTCCATGCTTTAATTTTGTGCTCAAATATATCTCAGCTGTGGATGTTCAGAAAGCTTCTTTTAATACTACTCTCCTGTCATAACATTTCTAAGAGGAGAATGTAGGTATCACACTGTCTTAATAAGTAAAGGTGTTAGAAGTTACAGCCCCTACAATCACAAATATAATGAAAAAATATGCCATTTAATAAAGTTAGATTGTTATTTTTCTCCATATGTACAAAAGGAGTATTTTTAACCACATCTGAAAAACTGCTTTGAAGACTTCTTAATTAAAAGAAGCTGGAGACTGCAGGGAATTTCCTTCTGTCTTTCATATCTGTTATCTAGTGATTCTCCCTTGGATGCAAAATCTCTCACCTAGATAGATCTACTCTTCATCTCACTCTGAACCAAAAATTCTTTTCTCAACTTTGTTGGTGAAAAACCAAGTATTAATTTAGGTTTTATTCAACAGAGCTCTTAAGCAAGTTCAGACATTTGCTTAAATGTTTTAGTTCATTACGGCCATAAAGAAACATTTATTATTACCTTGTGTTACGTAATGTTAAGTAATTTCAGTGTGTCAGTGATACTTCTCAGGACAAATGTCTTTAAGAGATTGTCCATAGCTCAACAAAAATACCCATACTTTTCAGGTCACAGCAAAAATTTTTAACATCCAAAGAAAATTATACTCGAATTATACTTACACCATATGTAAGAAAAAGTATGTCTTCTATTACATAAACTGCTTAATTTAAAAACTAATTTATTACTTACGTTTGTTGAAGACTTGTGACATACAGACCAGATTTTTGGCTAGACCACTACCTGGATTCCTTATTTTCCCTACAAAGCTTTGAGCCAACTTATTTATATCAGCACTATAAAATTCTTAAAAGCTGAATATGCACTGCACATAGCAGAGTGGAGTGACTCAAGCAGATCTCACAGATGAGAACGTCAGGTCAGCTCATTCACAGTTCTTGCACACAGGTTTTTTCTGTGCCAAGCTTCTGTGCGTAGAGGAGGCAGAGCTCTGACAATTGAGGCTAAACTTTCACAAGTTATACAAATATACTTTCAGAAATGTATTTTCATTTAAATGATAAACTGTGTTCTCAACTGAGTGGATTTTCACTGTCACTGAAATTACTTTTTCAAGGACAATACTTGTTATAACGCATTTAAAGAAAAAATGGGGTAGAAGGATTTCTTAGATGTGCAGCTTACAAGTATGGTTTAACTTTGCATAGTAGTAATACATATTTACAAGTGCCAGATTTTCAATTTATAAATATTTATCATAAGGACATGATTTTATCTTTAATTAGCCCAACTGTTAAGGACACTTCTAATGTGAGAAATGTAATTCAGTATTTCGTACCAGATGTAGCCTCTACAGCTAGTCTTTTATCTCTGCTTGTAATGAGAGGATACTTAAACCAAAAACATTATGTAATATGTAAGTGATTAGAAGAGAATAACTACAGAAGATTTGGGCTCTGAATTTAAAATAATAATTTTCTGAAGTTGCATACCTCACTTTAAAACACCTGTGCAATATCACCATACTTTAAGTATCTGATTATTTCCTACACATACCCATATGAATTTCTTTGTTCATGGGAAGACCTGAATTACTAGATTGTCCTTCCTTTCCTGTCTGTCTCTAACCAGATGAGTTACGGCTCTGCGTTTGACACTTCTAGAATAAGTATAAACATGAAAACTGGGGTAGTCCCAGGTCTGATCCTGGGTTATCAGCAACTGAAATATGGTGCCCATCTAATAACATCGCATTGCCAAACATAGCAACCCCTAAAACATGCACATTATACCGAAATTTTTCATAATTACACAACAAATCTTCAGAGTGGTTGGAAACACTGAATCAGAGAGTGAGAGGGCAGAAGGAAGGACCTGGTGACAGGTCAGGCAAGAAGAATACTAGCAGCCTGGTAGAGACATTAAAAAGGCAGACTCACTTTCTTTTTCCAGAATAAACAGTTTTACCAAATTTCTAAATTAGGTGCTGTAGGGGGTTAGGCTTCTTAAACTGCAAGTCACAATTAAAAAACAGCAACACCGCCAATGCAAAGTAGATAGGTATTTTGTTAGCAATATTCTGTGTTTTAATCCTCCAAAGAAGTATGAAGTGAACTGGGGGAAAACCAATTTCATGTCTAATGATATGCTGAAATTGATTATTCTTTGGGAAAGCAGAGAGTTGGAAAATAAGTGGTGTCATTGCATATCTGTGCATCTATCCTACCATGATAACTGCCTGTTTGCAATCCACTGATAACATTTTGTGGTCTTACAAAGACTGTTGTTCAATTGAATAATAAAATGGAAAGAGAACGCACCCGTTACTAAGGAGACTCTGAGCCAACTTTTGATTCAGCTAATTTTTCTCAGCAGTCTGAACTGCTTGCTCTCTGTAGTCATTTAATTAGCAAAATGTTTGATTATGGGATTGTGAATATTACCTATTGACTCATTTACTTATTGTATAAAACAGCAAGCAAAAGATCAATGTTTTAACATATTCATGAAGGAACCAAACAACACGTCATTTTGGGAGGATTTTAAGGGATGGGAAGGAGCAACACAATGAGAAATGATGGAGGGAAGGTACAAACAGGATGTTGGCCCAGACAGGAGTTTGGGAATTTCTGCTGCAGAGTTGTCTTGTACTTGCTGGCTTCCCATTCCCTCTTCCTTTCCCCATCATTTGAAGCCTACCTAACTTTTGTTTAAGCCTCTGGATACACATTCGGAGAATCAGTCTGAAATATCCCTTTGAGAAACATGATAATGTAAAAATGATTGTTATTGACTGTTGGAAGAACCCACAACAATTTACTGTCGTTTAGACAATTATTCTATTACCCAATGACCCCTCCCCACCTGGGAAGGGGAATTGGGGAAAAACAAGGAAACACAGAGGTTAAAATATAAACAGATTTTATAGAATAATACTAAATGATTAAAATTAATAATACTAAAGAACCAAGATTGATCCCGATACCAATATAAAATATACAAGGATTATACTCAGCCAATTATATCAGTAGGAAGCTCTGCACTCCCAGCAGTGGACAGCAAATGAGAGTCTGCAAGCGCTACAGCTTCGGGAGGAAGGGAAGGACTCAGGGGTCTGGTGTCGGGGCAAGAAGTTCTCAGGATGGCAGCCGTCATAGAACAGAAAACTCCTCAGCAAAATTTCTACTTTATATTGAATGGGACGTTCATGGTATGAAATAATCCTGTTGGCTGGATTGGGTCAAGTGCCCGGGTCTCACCTCTCATCCCCGCACCTGGCGAGCTCAAAAACGGTGAGACCTTGAAACCCTCATACCATAGTTGGCTATAAAGTAAATATTTTCACAAATTCAGACACTAGAGTCTTCTAAAAATGCAGTTTTCCCTAGCATTAGAAGAGACCTCACTGAAAAGGGAAATTACTGAAGGAGAAATTAATCCTATGTTGCTCAAACCAGGACAATGATAAATGTTACAATGTTAACATTTTGCATAATCTCTTTTACCTCTTGATTCATTATATCCCCAGTACTGTGTTGCCAAATGTTAGTAAACCACCTGGATGACAGGAAACTCTAGAACAGAACTGCTTTGTTTTCCACATTAATGCTTATTTACTGGGCTACACCTGTATGGCAATGTCCTTCTAACACGGTCTCCAATGAACTAGGATGTGGTTTTAGCCAACAGTACATAAGCAGTCGTTTAGCTGCCCAACTTTCCAATAGCAATACTTTCCACTACATTAACACTAGCCCCAAAATTAAAAAAGATATTATGAGGTATTCTCAGCATGTCTCCTTATGGGAAAAAAAACCTCACTTGCAAGTCTTGACTCTGCAAATATGTCAGTCCCCTGGAGAGCCCTCAAATAGCTGTAAATTTTGGCCCCACTGATTGGAAACAGTAGGAGATTCAGAGCCTGGAAATTAGACTGCTCTTGGATGAGTCCAGGCTTAACAATTATATGGTAAATTAGGAACAGTATCATAAACAATTTGCATTGTTCAGTAATCCAAATAACGTGGTCTTTTAGAGATGGAGAAAATGACGCTCCCATGACAGGCTGGCAGGAAATGTTGAGGGAGTAGTACACCCCAGGAACCTGAAGGCAATTAACAGGAAACACCAGGAACAGCACGGAGGAGTAGCTACGCACTGTGTCTGTCTCCAAGGCGTTCAAGTGTCAGCAAACAAAGCTAAGGGATTTGGTACAATACACTTGTTCAGCGCATGGTCCACCCGCCCTTCATATCCCAGAAACGGCCCTGATTAGCAATGGATAACGCATTGATCTTAGCAGAGCAGGACTCTTTTTAACACTGAGTAAATCTGGAGTGCGTTACACTCTTGGTTTAAAATTGGCTCAGTGTGGGAGAAAACAACCTCCAAGGTACTTCTGAATTCTGTTTCCATGTTTTATGTAAAACATAAATTCTGTATTTTTCTCCTATGGTAATACCTGATCTTCCACTCCTTAGGCAAGAAAAACTCAGGTTGTCTTACATTTAACCAGTACTCGCAAAACGGAATCCTTGCTATTTATTTTAAAGTTTTTAACTTTTAGTTTTTTACTTTTCACTTAAAGTAAAAATTTTTGGGGGTACTTTTTACAGGTGGTTAGATTCAGTTGATAATTTTGACCTACGGGGAACAATGAGGTTTATAAGCAATATCTAAAATTCCTTGAAAACAGTACTATTTAAGTTAAATGTATGTTGTCTGGCAGCATAGCCATTAAAAATTTGAAACAAAAAGTCAAAAATAGGAAAATCTGAGAAAATACCTGCTTTATGAAACTTTTCCAGTATCTCTTGACGAACTGATTTTTCCAAGTTGAAATAATCGTGGTCTTCATCAGGTCTTCTCAGAAACAGAGGGATGTGTTGAAATACTATTATATGCTTGCATTTACGTTTTTCAGCAACAGCCAGTTGCTCATTGAGCCACACATCCTGGGCTTGCTTTAACTCGGGGCATTTGGAAGAATCAAAGTATAACTGAGAATTCAGCACAAGAAAGAAAACACCTCCAACCCAAAAGCTGAAGTAGTCATCTCCCCAGTTCTTGCAATAATTATCTATTGTTTCTCCTGTTGGAGTATTGCCAATATCATGATTTCCACTGACGAATACCAATGGGATGTCCTGGTCAGTGTTCTTCAGAACATTCTTTAAATCTTGCTCTTGGTCCTTTCTCCACTGAGTTCCTACAGAAAAAAACCCAAACACATTTTAGTGTTTATGCTGTCTTTTCTATCCTCATTGTTAGTTTTTTTTTATGGAACTATGCACAGTAAGGAAATATTCTATATTAGATGTGATCATATAGTATGCAGAGATCTAGAATACATCTTCACTTTAATATTGTATGTCCACTCAACCCTTTCCTCCCCACATCTTTCCCTCCCTTTTCAAGTACTCAGCCATTTTCAATAACTTGCCTTATTAAGAAAGGCTCTGGATAGAAGCCAACAAATAGCATAGCCGTAGGTGATATAACAGTCAGTGTTTTGCACCAAAAAATTTAGCAGGCTGATTCTTTTCATCTATAGACTGATGATGTGGTGAAAAAATGCAGCAACCTTGGATGGTATAAGAACTTTACACAAGGGTAAAAACCGGGTCAACCTTTGGTTTATATTTTATGGCTGTGCAAAGGAATTAAAGTTGGGGTTTTTTCATTACAAGAACTACTTTAACAGCAAAAATATAATTAGTGTCTTGTGGCGACTTGTTTATATGATGAGTCTGTTTTAATAATGAGCATGGCATTAATTTCAAAGAAAGGTAATTCTGTACTTTGCTAGTTTTTCCTGCACCTCTGTTTTTATATTAATATGCACACCCAGACAGTTACTCTTCTGTCTGGCTGTCAGAAATTTGTCCTTGTCTAGGAAGGTTTATCTAATTGCTAGATTAATTTACAATCCCTGAAAAAAAAATTAGAAAGGATTTTTTTAAAAAGCAGTTATTTTATTCTAATGATGACAGAGATTTTTTTTAAGTTTTCTAAAGAGCAATCATTAATCAGAGGCCATTGATATGTTTATTATTCATGAATTAAATTGAACATTTATAAATTGTATTTTGTCCTATAATACATAACATATATCTAACACGGGCCCATTTCACAAATAACAGTTGCATTTTTTAACCAAGAAGTTGTAACAAGAACTCTCAAATCAGATTTATAACATACATTAGCATACAGCTCTATGCAAATCAACCATCATGTATTTTTTAAATTGTGTTCTATTTTTGTAACTATACATATATATAATATATAGAAATGTATTAGAGGGGCTCCTGTAATGTAACTATGAGATAAGAGATTTTTTTCTCCATGTTTCTTCAAAATACTTATGATCAATATGTTGACAAACACTGACACTTAGCAACTACTATTAGCAAAGATTTCAATTCTGTTTCCATATTCTATAGATACAGGCTTAAGTACAACCTTATTGCTGTTACTAGAATTCTACAGCTTTAGAACAACACTGGGAAAAAAACCCCATATTCATGTTATGCCTAATTATGTCTAAATGTAAAGACGGATGTGAGATTTTATATGTGGTGCATAAAGTCAAAATCCACAGCTCTTGTGTTTAACTGCTATACAGGGTAGAAAGTTATTGTAGCAAAATCTTTGAGTTACTTGAGAAATACTGGGCATATGGTACCCAGTGTAGTCTGGAAAGTAGTGGACAGCAGATCAATTTGTGGGGTACCAGGACCGTGGTCAGTTTAGGCTGTCCTTCCAGTTATGGCAAATATCTGTATTAATACTAGAAAGAACAGGGCAAATGACGTCTCATGTTACTTGGAGGAGCTGGATTTTAAAAAATAAAACCAAAAATGTAAATAAACCTGGCATACTGTTGTTCATGGGGTGGGGAATCCGGCTGAGAAAGCTGCTTTTCCTTCCACTCCCCACCTTCCTATACAAAAAGTTGGAAATTTCAAGCTCTAAATATGAAAATGTACAGGGGAGGGGAGCGGGGAAAAGGCGAGGGAAAAGGCTCTGTTAAGATATATGTAAACACATTACACCATGTTAATCTCCATGCTATCACTTTGGGAAATTTAGCTAACAGTTCCAGAGTATAAAGACATTTATGCATAAGTTACAGAAATAATTTGTAGAATTATGTATACCTCTTCCCAGTGGTGAAATTCAAGCTCTAGAGACTAACACTTAGATTAGATTTGTCGACAGCAGGGCACTGGTTCCCTCATTTTATGCAATATTATTTCTATAGCAACAGAGAGACATATTCAGTGTTTTATTGCAGAAAACAGATTACTCAAAAAGGAAAACAAGGTCTCTGCCCAAAGAGTCTAGGAAATCATACTAAGTAAAGATTATTTTAGGACAATTTTATCTTGGCTTGACCTTTTCTTGGTAGAAGGTCAAAGCAACTTCAAAAGATGAGAAGCCCATGGAGATAAAGGTGGGAAAAGGCAGAGTAGTGTCTCTGTACTCTTTGGGTGTAGCGCTGGGGAGGAAGGGCTAGGATGTACGCACTAACCACGAGTTGTACCACAGTAGCACACAGTTTGTGCTACATCGAGCCACTCCACTGAAGGCACCTCCCTCTAAGTTTACAACTGAGGTAAGAAATAGATAAAGAAGATAAAGAAGAGGAGATAGAGAAGTGATAAAGAAAAGAAGGAAGCCATTAGAAAACTACAGTGGTCACGGTAAATATCCCCTTTAAATCTCTACCAGGCACAGAGCTGGTAGAACATTTTTATTTTATGACATTATTTTTTCAGCTTAGACAGAGGTTTGCTGTAGGTGAATAGGAAAAGAATATAATGCCAAGAGGCAGTGTAAAAAAAATAGTTTGAGAAAGTGTCAGGGTAGATGTAACTGAAATTAATTTCTGTTCTGTTTATCCTGGCATCATGTGCAGTGACATTTTTAAATCCCAGGCTACAATAGTCTGTCTTTATCTTAGGTTCTGTAAATATAGTCTTGCCCTGAGATAAATGACTTCACAAATTAATAGCCCATAAAGGGCAGTTTGGCTTTTATGAAAAACATGGAAGCGAGAACTGTTGCTAGTGCAGTTGCCTACAATTTTCCGCAGCCTCCCAGCCTATCATTTCCGAAAGCTGGGCAATGCGGACAGGAGCACAAAGGTGCCATGTCAATGCCTCTGTTGCAGTGCATCTTTCTGTTGTATGTTATAACGCTATTTGCCTAAACGCTTCCAATATTCTTTCCTGCATCGTTTAAAGGAGTCAAGACAACCTGCCTTCACTCACTGAAAGAGCAGATTTCAAGAAAGTACTTTTAAAGCGTTTTTGCTGAAGCTGGCTTCAGTCAGCAGAAGTAGAATTCACAGATTATTCTGCCAAAGAAATAATCCTTTTGCTACTAATCCACAGTAACAGTTTACTTTGGTATTCCACAGAATAGAGCACCTCTGTAACCAAGTGTTGGGTTTGGTTTTTTTAACGCACTAGCTATAAAAACAACTTCAAGTTGAAGCACTGTTTATCCCCAAACCATATCTCTGCAGCGCATGCTGATTGCAATTTTTGCATCTGAGACAACTCTTCACTTACAGTAACCTCCACCAACATTGTAACTTTTCCCCCCAAAGTATTGCAAATGAAAAATTAGCAATCAGCTAACAATAGCACCCCGATATGAATTAGGAGACGGAAAGGGGGAGGTTATAATGGTATTATTAGGTGGCACTCCCAGGTGTTTCTCTGTTGGTGTTAGGAGAAGAACTCCAAGTACTTCCCCCCAAGGCAGGAGAAGCCTACCAGCCCCTGCGAGGGGACAGGGGTGGGAAAGGCAGGGGTATTGGCCCGGACCTACGATTCGTGTCATTTTCCAAGAGATGGAAGTTCTAGTGAGGTAATCCCACTTCTTTTAACAATCAAAGCTATCGGTCATAAACTCACAGACAAAAAGACCATCAGAGGTCAATTACTCAATATTATGTGATGACACTGCATTTCAGAGAACTTTCTACTCTCCAAAGATCATCTCAGAAGTCACTTTCAGGGATCTGGCTGGCACAAGCTGTCTCTGCCGCAGGGCAGAACCGCTGCAGCCAGACCTGTGATACCGATGTTGCTGCTGTTTCGAAACCTCCTTTTGGAAGTGGGTTTTCTCAGGAGCCAGAACAGTACCTCTTGTTTACCTGTTCTGCAAATCTTGACAGACAGTACTGTGTCATGGTTTGCTACAGCAAAGGCTACAGGCATAAAAAAATATGTGGACCTAACATCTGACTTTAAAAGTTTGGCAAGGAGGGCCCTAACTGAGCCAGAGTACATATTTACATCCCCACTGATGCTTTGCAGTAAGTTATTGTGGTCTCTGTCTCTGCAACATCTTTGCTCAGCTTAGGCTGAGGACCAGCACAGGCGCTTTTAGGATGAAGCTATCCAGATGTTTTCAGCCAATTTAACAACATGCAAAAAAGTAGCACGATCGTTTCCTGGATTTCTAAAATACTTGGTCTCGGCATTTCAATGTATCTTAAGTGTCCCAAACTTCAGAGGAGTTACAAACACATTCTTTTTAAAGGAACACAAAAGCACAAATTTTCAGTTGGAAAAAGAAGAAAGTTAAAAAGAAAATTGTTTATTATGAGATTTTATGTGAGCAACACTCTTGAAAAGACCTGATGTGACAACTGCAATCTGCCTAACGTTTAACCCAAGAGACCGATTATCAAAGAACAGGTAAGAGCTAAATTGTAGATTAAAATACTATACAAAATATCAAATAGAAATAGTAACTAAGTCTGATAAAAGCAAAATAAAAATGTCAAAACACCACTGATAAAAATGGAATTTATAAAAACATTAGGCCCATTCCTTCTGTAATTTATTATGATATCAGAAAAAATACTCTGACATCAAAAGACAAGTAATTATTGTCAGAGGCAATCACATGATTGTTATAAACAAACAGAAGACAGACTTGTGCATTTTCCTGGGCCTTACAGTGCACCACAATTGCTCTAATCAAAGAATATAATTATTTTGGGCACTTTCCTGTTCTTGAGATGTTTGTGCCATGTAGAGGGCCTTCCCTAGTAGTATTCCCTAACTTTCTAGAGAAGAGAAGAGGGGAGTCCGAGGCTATATACACAGCATGCTCCTTTTGTAAGTATGTCTACAGAAACAAATTCAACTGCTACTTCTATTCTTCAGTAGGAAAGCAGTCACCTCCTGTTCAAAATAGGATTGCCTTTCATCTGTGCCGTCGTTTTGGATACCTGGCTGTTGTGGCTGTTGGCTCCAGCTCAACAGGGCTACAACTAAGCTCCTGCATCATCCCTCTCAGCATCTCTCAACTGACCCCCTACCCGGTGACAGCCCCATTGCTGCGCCTGTCACTTGGACGACAGCACAGGCCCAAAATCAATGGTTTCATCAAGATCAGAGTGTATCTTACAGACTACTTCTGCAATTATGTCTTTACTGCATTAATTTTTTACACGCTACCATAAATAAAAGTCTGAGCTCTAATCTTGTCACATCTCAAATACTGATACACAGTTTTCTCTGATCTTTGCAAACACAACCCAGCATCCCTTCAGAGCACGGATGCACATGGATCTTTCCCACCCCAAAGATCTGACACTATTCCTCGCCATGCGGCCTTCTTTCCTAACCTTCCCCATCTCACCAATATGGGCAACTCCTCTTTATTGTCATGGCCAAACTCTTCCCCTCTTCTCAGCTGTTTACGTTACCATCCCATAAAAGAAAGGATTCTCTCATTGTCCATGAACACTTAGAAAAAAACACCTTGCTCTCCACTTCACATTCATTTTTCCTAGGATGCTACAAAAAGGTGGTAATAGACAGGCACTGGCATAGAAAGAAAAGATCTATCAGGCCACCCAGTTCGCTCTTACTGCTGCACTTGTTAGTCTGTCCTCTTCATTGTTTCTTGTTTTAAACTTAAAGTTTCCCCTCTAGCATCTGCCATAATGAAGTCATGCAATACACTGCATAATTCCAAATTATTACACGCAAGAATAAGCTGATCAATTTTAATAAACCCAGTATGGTCATGTTCTGAAATAGGTTTTTCTGGCTTAGTCTGTGCTATAATAGCTAAAACATCTCCTCTCTCTTCATTAGCCATATATATTTCTAATATTCAAATAGCCTGAAAACAATTTTATGATACGCAAAAAAAAATTATTACACAGTTTAAAATAATGTAAATGTGGCTATGTTAACTACTGGACAAACTCACTACTCAGTCTAAGTTATAAAGAACCTCATCTCATTAGTTCCACTGAAAAGCAGGAACTGAAGTACTCATTTGTCTACAGCTGTAAGCAACTGATTTTTTCAGTACATCAGAAACAAGTAATAATCTGTTCTGAGACACAAAAAGTGATCACAGTAAAGAATTTACTTGCATGAAAACACAAATTAAATTTGTTTTATAACTTTGGGCTTTGAAACAAGAGGAAAATTTAACTCCAGTTTTAGCTAATATTTAACAATTATTACATTACAGCAATGACAAAACCGCAAAAGTGAACGAGGAAGCCTATTAGGAGATCGACTGCTCCTAGAGCTTCAGAGCACAACAATAAATATAATGACTGCAAATGCCGACATTTTTCTGAGTGCCAGCCACACAGGTGCCCACTTAGCCTGATTCGTGGCATTTACTGTTCCACCTTCTGTTGTGAAAGTAAGTATTACGCTTCACTTCAGCACAAGTCTGCTCATCTTACTCATCTCCTAGCTATGCAGAGCTGTCACATCAAGCATAGGGCATCACTGCCTTTGGGTCTGTTCTTCTGATGAAATCATCACAAGCAGGAAAAAACACTGCAACGCTACAGGAGTTACAACAACAAACTTAACAACAAGCTGAAGGTATGAAAGTCTTGTGTCCAACAACTGTTTGTTTTTAAGAGACAGAGCAAGATTTTAATCTTTCACACTTTCTTCAAATGACTACCTGTGAGAATTTTGCGGCTTTTTGAGGCTTTCATTGTATTTAGTTTCATACTAAGTAGTTACAGCACGACTAACAACTCTTTGAAACACTAGTCCCTTAAGTCCGATGAAACTGCCCTCACTGTTAAACTGAGAAATGCTTGCAATAAGTGGTAAAATTACTTAAAAAGACATGTACTTTTCCCGATGTCTAAGGCATTGTCTACCCTTACAAAGACATCTTTGCTCTCAGAAGAACCGCAGAATGAAAAGGCAGTTAGTATCAGCCAGAGTCAATGGTTCAGACAAACCATTACTTCCTTAGAATATGCCCTCTTAGCCCAAATAATCTTTCGCCAGTTTGTGTCTTTGTTTCACACTACATTGACTACAGGGTTTTAAGAGAAGAGCTTACAATACAAACAGGCGGTGCCTGTTTGTCAGATGGTCAGAGCGGTAACACAGCTTGTTCAGAGCCACAGACAGGAATGCTGGATGCTCTAGCCCAATTCCCACCCATTAGAACCATGGTACCCTCCATTGACCACAGAAGAGTTGGCAGTTTGGAAAAGACTTGGTTCAGCTTGATCAACTGAGTCGAAATTATGTGGGCTAGACCTTCTGCAACTTACTTCCAAGGAAGAAGAAAATCCTTTACAATTCAGAGGGATGGAAAAGCCTGGAAATATGCCTTTTAAAAAGCAAACACTTTTAAACTAGAAAGACGGTTCTAATCACCTCGTCTGATCATACCTGCATGATCCAAAGCACTGACTTTGTGCAAGTTACTCTTTAAAAATAGCAAATCCAATTCCAAGAAAACAAAGGAGGCAACAAAGATTCTATATTTACTGTACAACGTGCCAAATAACTAACTCACTGTGGATGTCAGATGTTCATAGACAGGAGTTGAATTGCTAAAGATGAGAATATGATAAGTTAAACTAAAACTTTCTGGGATGAGAAAGAAGCAAGAAAAGAAATTATAACTGGCCTTTGAGAGATTAAATTTTTACTAGAACATGGAGAAAAATCTAACTATGCTTCCATAAATATTTATATACATATAAAATCTAGTACTAAAATCTAGTACTAGATTTTCAATACTAGTACTGAATCTAGTACTTGTACTGATACCTGTGTCATAAAAGTATATGATTTGAGACAATTGTGTAATTAATTACATCTCAAAGATTTTCATATATAGTTACTGTCAACGGGATTCCTTAGTTCAACTGTGGACTGGACTAGAGGTTATGGTCTAAAATAAAAATAAGTATATACTTGCTGAAGATTAACTATTTGCTTCTGATGGCCGTATGGTTTCTTTGCAGTATGAGACCACAGTGTATCATCAAACATGCATAGAGAATCTCTGATGCTTCCCTACTCTTGGGCTGATTAGAGAAAATTAAATTTTATACTAAGCAGTTTGGAGGCTTTGAATGCTCCATTAGGTTTTACTAGAATCAGATAATTACTATTAAATGTTTATTTATGCAACCATAGTGACATTTCTTGAAATAGGTATTATTAGATGTTTGACAAATTATGTGCTACTTACCCAAATTCTTAAACGTTATTAATTAACATTAGCATAAGAGTTTGGAGAAGAAAATAGCCAAGAATCCTTTTGGTTTGGGCTCCATCCTACTGAGCATATAAAAGTTTTTGACAGGTTGCAACAGCAAAAGAAATGGATGCAGTGAGTTTATTTAGATTAAGCTACCTTATTGTCAGGAAATTAGGTCAAACTTAAACACTGCTCATGTTATTTCAGGTGACAGTACAAAAAAAGCCCCACTGATCAGTCAGTGACATAGTTATAAAAAAATGGCCTTGCATTCAACAAATGAAATTTTTACCTACACCTATATACCTATTCAGTATAAACATTTCAAAGCCGCTGCTTCTACCTCTCACTTAAGAAGTCAATCTGTGCCTTTTCTACTTCGTGCTCTATTATAAATCTCCACTGACAAAGACTCAGGAATTGGGATTTAGCTGACAATTTTGCTGAAACCGCATATGACAGTAGAATACAGCTGCCTCCGCCCCAGCTGTGCTGGGCTGATGGGAGTTAAAAAAGCTACACAAATTTGCTTTTGTTAGTAAACCAAGCAGCAAGTTCAAATAGCAAAAAAGAGCAAATATAGTAAAGGTGATGACAGGCTTACAGTCATTTTTAAAGCTGGAACCATATTTTAAGACATCATTTTTAAACCTGCTCATATGCTTGTTACACAGACAAATCAAACATCTGCATTCATGTTCTATGCCTTCTAGATGAGAAAAGGGATTTATTAAAGAGCTGTTACATTTTTAGTTAAAATTAAAACCTTACAAAATATCTCCTTATATACATGCTTCCCTTAAGCACTAGCAGAGCAGCTTAATTTTATCTGGCAAGTTGCTTTTAAAATTTATGTTCCTTTCTTTTAGCAAAATGGGTTATTTAACGGTAGTTTAAAAGCAATAATAAGAGCAGTTCACAGCCAGATTTACTGCAGTAAAATAATTTTTGGAGAAAGATATTAAGCATTATCAGGCATTTTTTTCCTTTGTAGAATATCTTACTAATCTGTTGTATCTAACATTAAGAATTTGTATGGGACCTGACATTTCTCTGTAATTTATTCAGTTCACAAATGTATAAATGGCAGCTTGTGCATTTGCATGCAGATTTCAGCATTACATTCATATCACATCTTGTGTGCAAAACCCACCAGCAGCAAATCTCCAAATCTCCCAACAACTCAGTTATTGAAATGTGAACAAGCTAGTTCATATCTGATGTAATAACGTACAAGTACAGCAGTCTGCCTCCTAGAAAGGACATCAGGCTGAATCGACTGCAAAACAACTGCAAATTTACAAGTTTGTACATTAAACGTCTGAAATATTTCCTAAGAAGGAAAAACATACACATGCAAATGACTGTAGACTTTACCAAATATAATAAGAGTTCTGAAACTCAGTATTATCCCAACATTCCTTTTTAGCGGATCCAAAACCGAAAGACAGGTAGGACTTCCTGGGAGGTACCAACTTCAGCTGTTACTGAAACCAAGTATTCACTGACCTTTCCTGGTCAAGCCCAGAACTGTTTTTTTAAGTAAGAGAATTTAGGACATTCACAATAGATTTAAAACAATAACCCTTGGACTAGGAGCATTTGAATGGTATGTGCTTTCCCCTTGATTTAGAAAACTGAACAAGTTAAAGAGTTTTCTTAGAGTTACTCTGTAAGGCAGGTGTTCACAATTATATGCTGCAGCCTATGCTTTAAGGTTTAATATCTATAAAAACTACATTTTTGGAGTGTACACTAATGCACTCAATATTTAACAGAAACAAGAGACAGTAATATTCTGGATTGTGGCAGTTGCACGTGAAATTTGGGCACAGGAAGGAGGCTCAAGATAATCCAGTTTGTAACTCTCTCAGGAGAGAGGATGCCTTCATTTTACAGTGATTATAAACAGAAATGAAGCCATACCGCTGTCTGGACACCAGAGCCATCAGCTCTGATGTTCCTCAGCTCTGAAGTTGTCTATTCTGAACGTAAATAACTTCAATCTCTACAGCGTACGTGTCAGAGCTTATAAGAGGTACTGATTGTATAAAAGCCAGTATGCCCAGCTCGTCTTGTATCCTGATCATCAAATTGTCAAGCAGAAGTCAAATGGAGAAGTGCTGTTTTGAAAATTGTGTCCCTTAATTGCTGCTTAAATATGAACTCAAGAGTCCCAATATTTGGCACCCGCTTTTAAAAATCTTGGTGCATATCATCGCCTGTATTATTTTATGAAAAAAACCCCACCCTTTGCACGGAAGACAGGATAGGGTACATAATTTTGAGGTGACACATAGCCAGCAGTTTTACTTTTCATGTAAAGCACATAGTGGTGCCCCAAATTTTAATTAGTCAAATTGCACTGAGATGCTTTATTGAGGCTTTACAGAGGAGTTAGAGTGTTAGTGGAAAGTGCAGAATCTATGGGGGGAAAAAAAACATGCACCGGAGATGCATACACACACAGAGAGGACTGTATGCAGTCATGGGGAGTTGGCTGGCAGGTAAGAAGGTCCCAGAAGAGCTGGGGTCCCTGGAAGCAGCAGGCAGACAGTGGGACAGCCACACATCCCAGCCAGGCAGGCAGGGGCCCAGGATGCTTGAAGCAGAGAAGGAGAGCAGGCAAAGGGAGAGAGAAATAGGGAGGGACACTGAAGCAGCCAGTGCACTTGCATCACCAGCAATCTCACAGTGATTCTGTGACAGTGACATTTCCCTCCCAGCTTCATGACCTTGTCTTTTTACAGGATACCAGACTTCCTAGGTAGTCAATACCTTTTTACCACTGCATGTGGCATGGTGCTCAAGGGCACTGCTTTCCCCAGCTGCAGCAGGTGCCCTGCCCTGCAGCTTGGCTGCTTTTTTTCCCCCCGTTATGCTTAAAGCAGTCTTTTTCCAGCTCCCAAGGCTGCACTGCCTCAATGACCAGTAACAGACCATCAGTGAGCTGCTTATAGTTTGGGGACCTCTGTTTTCAGCTTGCCTCTCTATTGTCAAGGCCTTTCCCGTCGCTTCATGTTTAAACTGTTCACAGTAACAACACACGCCTGCTCCCAAGCTCCAGTTGGCACAGCAAGTTCCCATAACAAGCTGAGAACAAGCCCTATAGGCAGGACTGCAGCATCGCAAAGTCAGCCCAAAGCACACTAGCTGGTGGCCTATAGGTAGCAATGACAATACTCTTCTGACAGTGCTCCTGGGCAACAATGGAATTCCCACCTATATGTGACCATTCCATAATTGCCCAGGATAATTAACATCCTCTTTAAAAATCTGGGAGGTCTTGAGCAACAGGAAAGTATGAAATGGCACTCCCAAAGGATTAGGGGTTTGCCATGGGTTTTAAATTGATACTGGCCAATTTACACCTGTAACTGGCTGTAATGCACCTATGGAACAGACTAGGGAAAACTGTACCTATAGGTACCATCTCTCTGCAGAAGATTGGTGAACATCACAATTCACTTTCTCCATCACGATCAGCAGACAGTTGTTCCCTCCTGTTGAGCCTCTAAAGTTGTATTACAAATATAAGACTATGTATCTTCTATGTTGCCTCAGCATATGGATCTCTGTTGGATTAAACAGCAGTTGTTGCTACACTGCTATTCTTTCTAGCACATTTAAATTTTACAGACAGACATGGAAAAAAATTACGTAGCTGCCTCAACTGCAATTTAGACATCGAGACTTCAACAATCTCCTTTAGCTGCAGCCTAACCCCGTCCAGCTCCATAGGTGTACCCCTGCTTTCTGTCTGGAAGTTCTTTTGGCACTTTTTGTTGTGGTCACAGCCTGAAACATACATTAGATGGCACAGTAAAAACATAAAAATATGTAACAGACACAATCCTGGAAGATCTTACAATCCAACTATGGCTCAATAGAGAGAGCGAGAGACACAGACAGCAAGCATGCCAAGGAGAAGTAAGAAAACATTATCAAATATGACTGCAGCTCTGTAAAGCTGACTGAAACAATTAATCAGATATTTTAACTTGTTCCATTTACAAAAGAGACACTTATAAAAGCATGTACGTTTTATCATGCTATAAGGTACCAATATTCTGACCAACTCCATGCTGTTACCCTACCATACAGAACTGTCCAGGATTTGATTGACATTGGTGGGTTAAACTAAAACTATCCAACTATCCAAAAAGTTGGACAAAATTGAGAACCTGGGTCTATCCAGTAATAGCCTCTGTAGACAAGTAATTTTAAACATAGTACGATTTGTTTTGTTGAACAACACACAGTTAAATTTTTGATAATGGACTAGTTCATAATATCCCCCTGCACACACTTCCATGCAATGTCATGGTTGGTAAAAACCCCCTCTGTTTTCTTCTGCTGTACCATGCAGTCTAGGACAGTTTTGTTTGAATTCCACAGCTTCAGTTTTACTCTCTCCAACCCCCCTCTGTTCCTTAAGGTGCAAGCAATTTGTGTCTGAAAAAAAAATAAAATAAATGTATGCCATTTTTACTGCAGTGTACCATATTGTAAATACTTGAAGACTTGAAATGTATTTCTGCATGTATGTGAATGGATGGATACATGCAAAAATATATATATAAGCACATAAAATAAGGACAATGCTTATTCTACCAGGCAAACAACTATTAAACATACGTGACAAACCTGTCTAATGTTAAGGAAACATTTTTAATAGTAGAATACAAGAACTTAATGAGCGCTCGTCTTTAGCCTAGAAACAAAATTCATATTGCAATCATATACATTCTACAAAGCCACTGTCCTTTCTTACAGACCCTTTTACTACAGCATTACAACCGCCTGAAATAACACTGAGCATCTTGGAAAGACTGCAAGTATTCCAGATATTCTGGGACAGAAAGAAAAGCCACTATAAGAACAGTGTATATCAGTTAGATATAATGCATTAAATGAAGCTTGTTCTTTTCTGTGCAACAACCCTCTGGAACCAGGTGTACCAAGTTGCCACTGCCAAGGTCCAAAATGACACAAGGCAGCTCTTAACTCCAGCAAACAGGAAAACAGCTCCTTGCAGCTTCCCTCCCTCCCTCCCCACAGCCTCTGCCTTAGAGGAGGGGGAATGCAGCACAATTAATTCAAGAGAGCTAAGAAAGGTAAGTTTTAAAAAAAAAGTTACTAGAAGTGTCTGAAATGAGTAAGATCGCTTTAATATTTTTATCAGCTATATAATGAATACAAATATATGCAAAAAAAGCCCCACAACACCAGACCTTGGGAATGAATAAGAAAGCATGAATAGGCACATGTGCTTGTGATCAAACTAGAAAGCAAGATGGACAATTGTCTCTGAAGCTAATGAGAGAAATGAAAGCATAGGCAGATTAATTAAGAAGGAAGAAGAACCATCATAGTTAATTCACTAGACATGTTAGGGGAGCAGACAACAGAATTCTTGTATTGGAATTTAGTTTATTTCAAATACAATGGCTTAGTCTTCTGCCATCACTTACAAAGCTGTCTAGATTGATTTGTTCTATGCAAATGGATATAAAAAACCAAGGTGGATCCTTCAGAGAAAAGACCTTTGAAACAGCAGATGCAAGTGATGCGGGCATCCTCCTCCTCCCCACCTCTCAGCAAAACAAAGGAATTCTGAAGTAGAGCACAACACTCACGGCTCTGACCTGTCAGATGCTGTTTCCACTCACCTTAGCAGAGCTAAAGGTTCCTTCACCAGAATTAAATGTTTCAGAAATGTGCCATAAATAACATTTTAAAAGCCTTTAATTAAAAAATTTAATAATAGAAAACAAAGTTAGAAGAAAAAAAAAAATAATTTCACTACTTGGACATAATTGACTGAAAAGGCTGATGTCAGATTATATAGCACTGAATGACCTGGGCACGAAACATGTATATTAGATTATGCCTTCACTTCACTAAAGGAATAGTACAAGTATTCACAGTGTACTTCTAGTGCCATAATACTCAATTCTAGCGATTTTGATTCCTTCTAATTAACATATACACACAAATGAATCTAAAACTGCAAGCATAAACATTACTTGCTCGCTGATCCATTATCACACTGCTAACAGATCAAGCTTAATCAAGTTCTATCAGTTTTTTTGATTATACACATTATTAGACAAGTCTCGTTTCATTTAGTCTCTAAACAGCTACGTTTTATTACAGTCAGAGCTAAGTAAAGTTTGCAGGAGACTTGTTGTCTTGTTCTTTCACCCATGTAAGCAGGGCAATTAATGAAAAATAATTAAACACCTGGTCTAAAGCTACATCACATAAAACACTTTTCTGGCTAGAACCGATGTCTATCAAGTTACAGACAGCAGTAGTATTAATAAAAAAAATGCCGTTTAAACAACTTCCTCCAAAGGAATTCAGCCACAAAAATAGCTGCTAGATTCTCAGCTTAACAAAACAGTGTTTCTCCACAGCTTCAGCAGGGTGACCTTGGCTGCAAACAGCTGAATTCTTTGCTGTTGTAACAAAAGATGCTCAAATGCGGAGGCTGTTTCCTGGACACCAATCTATACTCGAGGTATAGGATGAAGAAGGAACACAATGCTTCATGTTAAACTGAAAAAACTGTGGATGCCCCATCCCTGGAGGTGTTTAAGATGAGGCTGGATGGGGCTTTGAGCAACCTGGTCTAGTGGGAGGCGTCCCTGCCTATGGCAAGGGGGTTGAACTAGATGATCTTCAAGATCCCTTCCAACCTAAATCATTCTATGATTCTATGAAACAGGAAAGACAGGCAAGAAAGAAGGCAGGGGAGTTTGCCTTCAATGTATGGAGGGAGCTATTCTATGTAACAGACACCAGGTTTGTTGAGCTTGTGAGCCAGGACCAGAAGAGAGGTCAGCCACTAAGAGTGGGGTTTTGCTACAGACCACCCAACAGGGGCAAGGTAGTGAATTAAGTCTTCTATAAACAACTTGAAGTCTCCAGATCACAGACCCTGGCCCTTATAGGAGACTAACCTCCCTGACATCTTCTGACAGCAGTCCAGGAGGGAGTCTGACAACCTCTTGACACAGATGGGCCAACCAGGGCCAACTCTCCTAGTCCTGCGACTCACAAACATAGAAGTGCTAGGGGATGTGTTAATCCCTGGCAGCCTTCGCTGTAGCAGGCACCAAAGTGGAGTTCAAGATCCTGAGGGTAGTAAGGAAGCCAGACAGCAGGTCTGGGCGCTCAGGACAACAGACTGTCTTATTCAGGGAACTGGTATACAGGATCATGTGGGAGGCAGCTCTGAAAGGCAAAAGAGTTTGAGAAAGTTGACAGTTGTTCAAAGACAAACTCCTCCTAACACAATAATGGTCCTTCCTGATACTGGGGGGGAATAAAGAAGTAGACTTTCAGGAGAATGACTTGGCTAAATGAGGAAAAAGGATGTAAAAGGGAGATGGAAGCAAAGATGGATCTGAAAGGAAGAATATTGAAAAAGCACCTGGGCATGAAGGGCTGCTGTTGGGAAAACCAAAGGTCACTGAGGGCTGAAACTGGGGGTGTGATAGGCAGCAACAGCTTCTACTACTACTTTAGCAATAAAATAATAAACAAAGAAAATACAGGCCCACTGCTGAGTGAGGCAGTGACAAGTACTCAGTGCTTCTTTTGCCTGTCTTCACTGAAATGTTCTCCCAGAGTTAAAGGAGCAGAGGAAATACCAGGAGTGGAACAGGATTAAGCCAAGTATCTCCTGAAAAATTTCAGCCTAAGCAAGTCCACAGGACCTGGTGGGATGCATCCAAGAGTACTGAGAGAGCTGGCTGATGTCACCATGAGGCACCTCTCCATAATCATCAAAAGGTTGTGGAGTTAGGATGTTGCAGTCTAGATGAGTGGAGAACTACGTGGGTAAAAAACTGTCTGGACTGTTGGGCTCAAAGGGTATTGGTTAATGGAACAATATGGGAAGTTGTGATAAAACAAAACAGAAGGTTCCAACTCAACATGAGAAAAAACACTTTCAGAAATAAAATTCCAGAGTTTTAGAAAAATGCAGCGAAACAAACACATTATCAAATCAACAATATTTTGCAGATTACCATTTTTGCCATACTAAGTTACGGTACACTAATTTAATGCACACAAATGTCTTCAGAAGTCTTTCATTATCATGGTGTATCTAGGTGTAAGTATTGAGTTTATAGAAAGTATTTTCAGTAACACAGTTGCACTACAAGGTATTGCTTAAAATTCTTGATTATGTACCACAATATTAGCGTTACCAGGAATAGATATCCTATTCTTGATTATGTAATCAAAAAAAAACTTCTGAAAATAATATTCAGAGTACAAACTACTTTTAATCAGCAGCTAAATACCAAGATACTGGCACTGATTACTTCGTTGCTCTAATGACATCTGTAATGGATTCCAAGTGCTGTGCCTGATTGCTTCCCAGCTGATCAGGATTCTGTTCATCACTTCTAGCTGCTGGAATTCTGAGATTTCTTGGAGTTCCTTTGCAAACGGCTTCAACGTTGCTTCAGCTAAACAGCTACAGTGTGTGCTTTAAAACGGTCATAATAAACTTTACACTTAGCACTCCGTGATAAAAAGTATTAAGTGAAGAGAGGAAGATCTGGTTTCCCCCCCCCCTCTCTTTTTTTGACAGGCATTGATTATAAAGCAGTATAATCCAAAGAACTTGATAGACATTGGCCAATGGATCGTAAAATATAGCTGAAATTCAGTTGACCATAGCTTTCTTCAATAACCATGCCGCAATAGTAACTGTGATACACTTTCATCAACGCTGATGTTTTCAGTTTTAATATAGCTGATATACACAAGTGATTTAAAAGGCAATTTGAAACATTTAATAAGATACATGTACAAGCCAAATTCACAATTGTTAGACTTAAATCAATGTCTTGTCTCATGTCATTTCTGATTTTTGCCTACTGAAAAAATGAATTTTTAATCCTTCATTTTATTGAACTAACATGATAAGGGAATTGACATAGCAATTATTCTTGGAGAGACTCCTCAGTCGAGAAGTATGAAATGATTACAGTACCAATCTTCTACAGACAGGCATTACATAGGTCTAAGCATCCTTAGCTAGAACAGTGAAAATACTTAAATTACTCCAGGGAAAGAAATATTACTAGTGGTCTTCAATTCTGCAAACATTAATATGTTCAAATTATCTGAAAAGCTATTGGCTATAAAAATTCTTACATTCTCTGTTTGCTCTTTTTCATTAACTTACAAAAGACTTCTTACAATTTCAAATTTTTGTTGTAACAAATAAAGGGCTGGCAAATTGCGATATTACTCTTATAATTTTGAAATGGAACACTTTCTAAAATTTTTAAGAGTTTAATCAGTTGCTGACAGGTTTTTATCTCATGTCTTCACTTTAAGTTAGAATTGTTTGAATGGATTATGTAAAGACATATGAAATCTCAAGCACAGTATTAGTACTGGAATTAATGGAGAGAGACTTGTGCCATATGACAGTGGAATATAACGCCTCCTGCTTGTTATCTGAGTCATAACGGGTGCAGAAATACACTAGCGGTTCAAACACATACCCATGTAAGAGAAGAAATTTAAGAATTCGTTCCTCCATGAGAACGAAGTCACCTAGAGTTTAGCAGGGAAAGCGGCAGAAAACTTGAGAATGTGACTGCAGTAATTCCAAGTTTTCCAAAAACTTTCACTGCAAGGAATGCGGAAAGTTTTCATTTCTAATATCAGAGGATTTCTATTTTGATAAAAGAACATGCAGCAAACAAGATTTTATAAGGCCAACATCTTGGCTTCTTAATGCCAGTGTCTTGCAATGCCTCAGATAGCAACAGCTATTAACAAGCCAAACCAATGAAATTGTCCGTAAATATCTTGGTAAGACTTTTTTTAAAACAGGATGTGAGTTGCCTTGCTTTAAAATATATTTTCTTTAAGTTTCTTTAACTCTTTTTGTATTTTGAAGGAGTTTCTATTCCAGAAGCTAAGTAAGCGAGAGGAAAAGGTAGGAAAAAAATCCTTTGGAAAAAACTATTATTTCTAAGTGTTACTAGATGATCTGTAAGGTCCCTTCCAACTCTCATCATTCTATGATTCTATGATAAATTCTTTCAAACACACACAGAGGTTTAGATTTATCTTCTGTGAAGTATTTTTCTGACTCCGCGTTTCTGTCTCCCTTGCTGTATCACACGTCGCCCTGCCCTTCTAGGCAACTAGTCAGAGTGTTAACCCACAGGTATCTGCATGGTAGAGCAATTCACTTTTATCTCTCATCAGTTTAGACAGAAAAACAAATGGCTGTACTTATATGTACAAAACAAATCCCTGACAAATGGCTGTACTTATATGTACAATTTGTTAAATTGTACTTATGTTTACCAACTCATGGCACAGCAAGCCATTGTATAAACACAAAGGCAGTAATGAAATAAATAATTGATCCAGTTGAATATTCTAAAATTCCTTTTAATAGTACATTTCCTTAACTACTTTATATAACTACATGATAACAAAGGCTTACAAAGTATTAGAGAACGTAATTTCAATCAACAAGAAATTATTAGGTGAATTAAAATATGGTGGCTCAAGTGAGGTAATCATAAAATCATTTAGGCTGGAGAAGACCCTTAAGATCATCAGGTAATGAACTGCTCTATTGCAGTTTCTTGGAAATTGCACTAGGCAGCTTCAAATATTTATACAATGCACAGCACACACATCACAATGTAAGTGATCTCAGCAGTACAATACGTTCAGTTTCTTTTACATGTTTGTTAGCCAAATGAATATACGATAATGTTTTGCAAAACCCTGACAGGTTGGTATTTAAAATACTATGGAAGTCTGAGACATACACAGCTGAAAGGGATAATAATGACTACAGAGATCCATTACTAGAAAAAGAACAAACAGGAAAACTGCCACACGCAAGACATTTATTCTATCTAGTCATGCAGTGCCCAGTAGAAGTCAGAAGACTGCTGGTTCTCTGTAGCTGGCACTTACTCTCTATCAACAGAAAAGCCTTAGAATAATGTTGCTTAAAGTCAATATAGATAAAAGTACTCAGAACTCTGCATTGTTTTATGAGCCTTTGAGAAATATCCAGGTAAAATGATATTAACTTAGCTTCCTGGGTTATTTAAATTTGTGAGTGAAAGATCCTTTCCAATAGGAAGTAGAACACCTATTATTTCTTCTGAATTTTCTTCCTCTTACAGGGGATACTGAAGATAACATATTTGGAACACTTACACAAATTAGAAGTCTTAATTGAAATACTTATTAAAACTCTGCTATAGGAAGGGCAGATGATTGTTAGGAAGAGATTATTTTATGATTCTGGGTCAAACCTGTACTTCCAAAATTAATGGAAGAACATAAACCAATAAAACAACTGCATAATGGCAGACTAAGTTATGATCAAGCTACTGAGGTTTTACACAGCAGGTTCTATCAAGCTTAAATCTGTTGGTTTTTACACTTTCCCACTCTATCACTAAAATCCATGTTCTGGTCAAAAGAAAGTCTGTAGCGTATAAATAACGTCAATCAATTTGACTTGTCAATTTGACAGCTAAGGTTTTGAAATCCACTTTGTGAAACACTGAAGGAATTAGTGAAAGGTCTCTAACATGCTCGAAACCTTGCTGTGCAAACAAGAGCTGGGAAGCATCGCCTCAGACGCAAGTGAAGTGCAAAGTACAGCGTAGCATAAAGCACACAGGACGCTACATTTGCAAGCTCACTCGGGGGATTGTTATGCTGTCAGCTACACAGCTAAGGCTGTCTGCAGCTCTGCTTCTTATCAAGGCTGAGAAATGTAAGACACTGCTTAGATCTGCTTTGGAGACCACTTGTCAACTGGCAACATCACTTTTTTATTCACTTCTAAGAAAAGTATTTATCTTCTTAAAATCGAAACTATTACCACCCTGTTTTGAAGTTGTAGCTGTCAAACTCTGTAACCCACCTTTCTAGATGGTCTGTTGTTCTTCCTCTGACTGTACACAGAAACACACTGATCTCGGAGTCTCACAGCAACAGGACAGAATGCTGAAACTTGAACTTCCTGACTTTTAGCATTTTAAGATTTTAAATATTGAAGCAGTTGAATTTATTAAGCATTAAAGCCAGAGAATTCACAGCTTCAGTACTTTAGATACTCAAAAAGCCAGTTTTTTTTTTTTGTTGTTGTTCTTTTCTTAGTGGTTTTCCTCCAATTGCTAAAGTCCCTATTTGTCTTCTCAAAGCAATTTGTTTAGAAAAAAAGAATTGTAATGTGTCTTATTAGGACATTTATTTCAAAGAAAATTTCCTCAGGCCCACTGAAAAAAAAGCAACTATCAAAAGTACAACCCTAAAATGAATGATACAGGAGATCAGATGAAGAAATCAGAGTAACATCTCAAGAATCATCTACAAAGCACACTTTTTTCCCCCAAATACCAAAACAGTAGCATACAAAATCCTGTGAAAGAATATTATGAAGTTGAGAAAATTAAATTAGCCTTGTTGCTAATTTGAAATATAAAGAAAAGGGAATTACGATCCCCATTTTACACTTTTAATTGCCTTACCTGGCATTCCATGGATAAGGTCTCCGCACAACACAAAGAACTTGGGTTTAGGGTTTAGTTTGTTAATGGCCTGAACTGCTTGCTCTGCTAATTTGATTTCTTCTCCCCATTCATCATCCCCATTGTTAGTGTCTCCAACTGCCCAAGCTTTCATCAGTCCAAACTGAGGATCTGCTCCTTGGATGAAGTAGAAGGGTCCTTTCCATTGGTACTCATCATCTAAGGAAAAAAAAAAAAAAAGATTATAAGCACTAGAGAAACTTATAATGAGAATGAAAGTTTCCACGCATCATTAAATTGATTGCTTTTCACCTAAGTTAGTAAGCTGAGCCCACTTTAATGAAAGTACAGAATTCTGTAGTCATTCATATAGGACAAATACAAAGGCAGAAGTACAACATTTTCCTCTAATGGGTAGCTGCAATAAATGAAAGTATATTAATCTAATTATACCACATGGTAATTACAGACTGATTAGAGGAAAAGTATGTGAAGAATTCAGCAAATAGTGCTGGAAATTACAACACTACGACACAGCACAAGTGTATAACATTAGATTTCAGTCAATTCTTTAAAGAGTCCAATTATTGCTTCTTTAATCAACATACACAACACATTTCAGATTTTATGGTTCCAGTAGACTTGTCCTTAAATTATTAAGGAGTTAAATGCTTTTTGTTCTTATACTTTCAGAAAGAAGTTGAATGTAGCACATTCTTTGGAGTTAGAACTGAAGCCACTCAACAGGACCAAACATGAAATCCAGCAACATCAGTTAGCAACAACAATGAAAATCCTAATTTAGAACTGTCACAATAGCTCCCAAGACCTATGATAAAAAGGTAAGAACTGAGAAAAAAAAACTTCCATTGGTAGAGTCAGTGCAGACGTAAGGTACAACAGAATTTGTACTGCTACAATTTTCTTATATACTTGTTTCTCTGATACTATAATAACAAGTACCACAAAAGAAGCATGATACGTAAGACTACAAGCACATTAAGAAAAAAAATCTCCACATTGGGCAAATAAAGCAACAGTTGGCTATAAATTAAAAACAAAAATTAGTATCCTGTTTCCTAGACTTATGTTTCAAGTTGGAATTACAGTACAAACACGAGAACACTGTGGTTTCTCCAGCTGTCTAAATGCATTCATTCACAACCTGAATACTTCAGTTTTGACCACTGTATTTGGCTTAATCCATTTAGTATTATTGGGTTTAACAGCATTTAAACTGTTAAAAACTCACTGTCTACATCAATCTATATTTGAATCTAAAAAAAATAATGCAGTAAATTATTTCAAATTAAATTATAATCCATAAATATACTCCCATATTATGTCACTCTGATGTGAAATACAGTTTGAGGCAAAACTAATCTTCCAATAACAGTACATGAGCAAGCAGCATGTCAACCGCATGGATTTACTTTTGGTTTTCTTTTATGTAATCTAGAACTGGAGCTTCCTAGTTTGCAAGAAGGGGAGTATGGTTCTTTCAAGGAAGGTTAGAAAACAGAGGTCAGAATTAATCTCTTGCACCATGGATATAGATAGGCTGGGGTGGGGGAGAAGGAATGTGGGCAACTCCTGAAATCTGCTTGCAATTGTCATCTGTTGCTATGGCATCAGATCATTTTGCTAAATGCAAGCTTCCACATTTTAGTTTAAGTAACATTTAATTTCTAAACAAAATTATTTATAGTCTGTTAATTCACACCAGCATTACCTTGTTCTAAATAATAATCATATTTTATAGACAGAAACTTTTAGCCATTCATTAACTTTTAATTCGGAAATGAAATTAACTTTTCCAACTCTATCAATTAGTCAAAAAGTGAAATGATCCTTCCATCCACAAGTCTGCAATAGAAGTCTATGGAACCAGCTGAATGACACAAAGTAATTTAGGTTTTTCCTTTATGTCTTGCACGGCAAAACCTGACTGCCATAAAAAATTGCTTACATGCCGCATCAAAGGCATAGTTTGTGCAGAGAAATCAACTTACAGTTTTTATAAGTGAAAAGCCATAGAACAAAAACAGTTAAGGAAGCTTGCATTAGAATCCTTTCTGACCTATGCAAAATAAAGCTGAAAAAAGGGAAAGTCTGAAACAGGAACTTGTTTTGGAGGAGTGGCACAATCCTCAAACTCATTAAATGGGGAAAAAGCTCAAATCTTTGAACAATGTGGCAGGATTTTCAACACCTGTCCCTTTTACACCAATTCTGCACACAGTATTGATAACCAACGCTGAGAAAAATCTACTTGGTTTGTAATGACTAATCTGAAGCCAGCAATTTTTACCATAGTAGCCTAAGCGAAATACAGAGACATTTATCTATCTATTTTTACAGGAAATACTTAGAGAAGACAGCTAGTCTTTGTTTTAAAAGGCTGTGTTTCAATGACGGACATAGTGTGTTCCCCTCTCCAGAGCTCCAGGGATGGTGTCTGGTGGCCAAAGGCAGCGGGAGCACCTGCAGCAGGCCAGGTAGCAGTCAGGCAGGCTGGCTGCCACAGGCAGCAGGACGGGGCCAGGTCCCAGCTAACAAGGAGCTTCACATGCAACGCTTGAACGGCGAGAAGTGCGGCAAGCAGACAGTGCACTGTCAGGGAGCATGCAGAGCTGATACAAAAGAGGCTGCAAGGCCAACCAGGGGCTATTTAATATATGCTTCATAGATATTTTTTCTTCCTGCCTTATATTCATGCCAATACAGTAGCTCTCTAGGGTTAAGTACCTGAATGTTTCCAAGACTGTGCACAGATGCTCTGGTTTGAGTGGGTGAGTGATGGTCACGTGAGGCAGAGAGAGAGAGACACTGATAAAATGAATTTGAAAAGAGAAGTTCAGTACACAGACAGAATCAAGAAGTGGCAGAAGAAAGGAGAAACAGAAGATGCAGGGGTGGAGGTGAAGAAGAGTGGGGAGAAGAGGAAAGAGATAGGAGGTGAAAAGAGAAAGGAACTGAAAATGATGCAGAGGTATAGGCTATATTCTCCTGTAGGAAAGAAAAAGACAAAATGAAGGAAGTGAAGCAGGGACAACAGAAAAGATCCAGGAATCGGGGCTACATAAATAACATTTACTTAAAATGTCAGTTTAATTAACTGGTCTTTGTCAAATAATTCAGTCAACAGCTATTTTTGTAGTATTTGGTAATTTATCAAATAGTTACAAAAAATAACAGTAAGGTTGAATAAATATTTTCTGCTTTTGTCTTGTTATTTGATCACTCCATCTAGAAACCCTATTTTATGAAATAAACGTAGTACTTAAGCTAACGGAATTTGGTTTTTTACTTATCAAGTGGTACTTACTGATTTAGTTTAGTACTTACTGATTTTGTTCCCCACAAAACAAAATAATATATGGACACTCAGTCTAAACTCACAACTTAAGTTTTTGTTTATCAGAAACATGCTTCAATTACTATTAAGTACTATAAATAAAAGCAGAATATCATTAAGAGAGTTGTATTGGTACAACACCACCGGTGCAAACTTGCACCCACATCAACCCTTACACCTGTTCTGAATTCAGCTCATCCAGGAAATAATTCTTAATTGCTCTCACGGGCCTGTCTGCAGACGAGTTCACACCAGTTTTTCCTTATCTGTGCAAGGCATAACAACAGTCCAGCTAAAGCTTAAAGTGTTGCAACTAGCGCAATTTGGCTAATTTTGCTTAAAACTCCAGGAGCACGCCTGCACGAGTGCTCTTTCAACAGACCAATATGGTAAGAGGGTAGCAATGAGAAACAGAATGTAAAAGCATCTTCCACTACTATAGATGGATCCAGAAGTCTTTTGGCTAGCAATTAAAGGATTTATCAATGGACTGTGTTCAGATAATTATTAACAAAACTTCTGTACTCTACTTCTCTCCCTTACCAGCTGCTTGTAAGCACCCTCAAGCAGAACAGGCACTGCAGGCCATGCAAATGAAACTTGTCTGCTTAAGCAGTAAGTCAGGCATCACAAAATGTTTGAACCGGTTTTTTGGACTTTGCACTGAATCACAAGAAGAGTGCTCAGACAAATCATTCTGTTGCTATGCTAGGGGAATGCCAAAGTCTGGCAGAGGGTTAGTAACAAACAGCATCGGGCACAAGTGGTGGGAGGGGGAACAGCTGTTTTTGCAGTGATCATCTAGTCATGATCCAGGTCCTCGATGTTACTCCATAAGGTTCCAATTAAGTAACATGTACAGCTGCTTTCTTCTCTTCAAACATAGCAAGCAACAACTTTTATGGGAATGCCATCAAAGGCATCCTTCTTGCTAGTTTAAATTTTCAAGCCTTTAGATGAACTATGTAGTTGTATTAGACAAAGTGTATGCTAGGTAAAGCAACAGAATGTTAGGATTCAATTAATGAACAATTTTTTCCACTTTCTCCCTTGCGTCGCAAAATTGAGCGGAGCTGAGAATGCCTGCACATTGGCTATTCATCCCTATGAGCATAGAGGCTGTTTTCAACTTTCTGAATTTACCACAGCAATAAGAAAATGCAAATGCCAGTCAAAAGTCAGCAGATTTCTCAGATAACTGATGTACATGCGGTTTCCATTTCTGAAGGACAAATAATGTCTGTGGAGCTGCTCTTACACATTGAGCCACACAAAACTCCTATTCCAAATCCATTTTGTTCCCAGGCCTCCTTAAGAGAAGCACAGCTGATCGCCACAGAGGAAGTCCAACTTCAGGACACATTGTTATGCCTCAGTTTCAATAGCTTCCCACTCTTTTTCTGCTCCCATGCATGCCAAGGTACGGAGAGAGGATCAATGCAATGTATTTTTAGTAGCATAGGCTGAAAAATGGTGCCAGCTTCTAATTTTATCTAAGGATTAATTCTGTGAAGGGCCAAAGTCCTCAGCAGCAATTCACAAGAGAAAACCTCAGCCATGTATTGTGATCACACACAAAGACACTTCAAGGACCTAGGTGGGATTTAAGCCAAACCTCACCATTTCTAGAGGACAATGCCTTTATTTATTCCCCTTTTGCTTTCCCTAATTTCTCCTCCCTTTTCTTCCCCCCTCTGCAAGGACCACAAACACACATATATAGAGATTGCTCATATAAACCACTGCAAGCTGGCCTCTGACAGCCATAGAGTACTGGTGGGATTTCCAGTATTTCCCTAGTGGGATTTTTTTAAAAGTACATTGGTTGGTTTCAACAGTACATTGGTTTTCTTCTTCCTCTACACTCTACGGCATTTCACAGAAACAAATTAGTTATATGAAGTTCCTCCAGTCCATAGTCTCTCAATAGACACTATTGCATCAGAGGAGAATTGACGTGGACACATGCCTAGTGCTTGCTCAGTACACCACGAGCAGTAATAAATACAAAAAATGCCCTCACTCTTGTGCTGGGTTTGCCAGGGGAATTAATTTCACTTATCTGAAAGATCACAAAATAGCAGAAATAGGTACATGGTTCCTGCCCTGAGCTGTCTCTGCCTAGAGAGTGTGCCTGTGACTCTTTCTAGGTAAAACTGAACAAAACCCACAACCTTGGTTTTCTAAAGAAACTATAGGAAGGATGGAAAATGGAACCTTCTAAGTGAAGGCAGTATTTATACATCATAAACAATACAAAAGGCAAAAACTTCTTCCTTGCAATTGTTTTGCAGTTTACCTTTAAAGGAATTTGTTTTCATTCCTCTCAGTCCTGAAATAGCTTGAAAAACAATAAAGGACTTGCACTAAATCCTTAATAATTCCTTGTTTAACATCAAAACATTATCAACAATTATGGCTTCAAAAACACCATTGTTATTGTCTGTATGTCCAAATAGAAAAGATTTCAATCTAATGAAATATGCACTCCCTTCAACTATATTTTCCATGTGTAACTGAGAGACTACCAAAGATACTACTATTGAGGGTTCTGCTGAATGACCAAGGCAACCTATTATGGAAAATGCAATTTTATGTGTCAGGGGGAAAAAACCCAACTTCAAAACAGGTATCAAAATACATTTTTCACAGAGAAAATAAAAACCTTTAAAAGAGTAATTATTTTAGAAATGATGTACAGTGAACCCAAACTACAGAGATAATGTCGGTAGAAACACTAACTGACAGAATATAGTTTCTCAAATAAATTAGGCAGTGCTACTATTTTTAAAAGATGTACTTTTAAACTTCTTAGATAACTATCAAGGTAGGAAATGCCCCCTCAGATGCAGTTTATTTGTACTGAGGGCTACAGAATGCTAAACTGTAGTCATGCGTTTATGCCCACCCCCAAATTTAACATGTAAACTCATTACAGAAACTTTACAGCCCAAGACTGTAGGTGTGAAGGGGGGTGGCTTGCATAATGACAAGGTGAAGTCACAGAAAGTTGCTCAAAACCCACGTAAAAATTTGCCTAATTCATATGAAAGTTGGAGACAGTATTGGGAATAGAATATGTTAGCTGGGAAGCAGTTCTGATCAGTGCTCAAAAATATTACTGTTGAAGAGCTCTAGAACAGTAATCATAATGTGCCAAGATCCAACACTCATGTGAAAGCAAGAAAAAATAAGAAATCATAATTTCAGAGGAAGGTGAATTATATGCAATTACGATGCTTTTAAAAAGTGCAAAAATCCTTGAAGGCAGCATGGAAACTATGCAAAGACACTGTCCCAGAGGCTCAGACCATATGCACAGCATTTACTAAGAATTTCAGAAAGACCAAAAAGAATCCAGACTGACTAAACAACATAAGCAGCAGCCGTAAGGATGCTAGTAAGAGCAGGACAGCATCCTTCAAGAAGCTAAAGCATCCAAATAAAGGAAACAGGAAAGATTTTACACACTGGAAGGGTAGATACAAAAGTCCAAGAAGTCAAGCTAAAAAAAGTGAAGAACAATTGGAAAAAGCACAAATCTGAAAACTAATAAAGCCCTTTGAGAGGCATTAGGAGCAGGTAGCCTGCCAGATGCTCACCAAGGCTAACACATGTTCCAGACATGCAAGATGCACCCAAAGATAAAGGTAGAGCAGAAAAACAATGTACATTTTTGTATCCATGTTTATTGTGAAGGAACTTGTGAAGATCTAATGCCAGAACTCTTCCTTACAAACAGTGCATCAGATCTGTCTCAAATCAAAATACCAGTAGATGATTCAACAAATAGACACGAACAATAACAAACCACTCAGATTAGGTGGCATCCACGCAAGAACTCAAAAGTAAAAAACAGCTAACCCCTGGGGAGTTACTGCCTTTGCACCAGAGGAGCAGGAAGATGGCCAGCATCACACCCACATTTAAGTGGGTTCCCTGAGCAATCTGGTAACTACTGACTGCAAAACTGGCATCTGTACAGGCAACTTAATGGAAACTAACAAAGATAATAACTACTGCATTTACTCATTCTTCAGAAAGAGTAATTGTCAGCTTTTACATGGACACAGGAAATCTACTTGATACTGTCTCCAAGAGGTATCTGACAGTTACTCACCAAAGACTCTTAAGGAACGAAGAGTCTTTGGTTGAAATATGAAAGAAAGTCCTTACATGCATAAAAAAAAAATGGTAAGGAAAAAAAAAATGGACAAGACACACAGATTTCACCTGAATCTGTACTGGAACCTATACTGTTCAACATATTCAAAACAATCTGTAACAGCAAACTGAATAGCCAGGAAGTGAAATTTGCTAAAACTAAGCCATTTGGCAGTATGAAAACAAGGCCTAGTTTTGAAGAACTGGGGAGAGACTTCACCACACAGTGAGTGTTCAAGAAAGAGATGCAGAAAAGTGCAGGATAGCACACACAGGAGAAAAACCACCAATTTCATATAAACAACGATAGTTCTAGCAAGTGCTACAAAGAAAATCACCTTAACATTCAGTAATGGCAAAAAAGCAGAGATAGGAAAGGAACAGAGAACAGAGCAAAATAAAAAATATGAGAAGCAACTGAATAAACTGAAAGAGTTTGCAAAAGATTGGCGAGGGAGGCATGACCAAGGACCATAAAATCACATGTGGAACTGTGGATGTGAGTATGCAACACTGGTTATCCGCCTCTTCCAGATAAAGGCTTTGGAATCATTAGCTAAATCTAGCAAATGGCAGGTTCAAAACAGAGACACTTATCAACCATTTAAGCCGATGGTACTATCACTTGTTTAGTGCTGTACGTACTTTCACAGAAATGCCTTGCACAGCATGCTACTGGCATACCTGGGACAAAAAACACCACCCAAACCAAATTAAAAAAACCCCCAAAATACGACTTTTGGGAAGAAGTAGTGCAGACAGAATTTACCCAAACATATGGTCCTGTTTCTTCACTAAAATACTAATAAAAGTAGTAGACATCTGAAGCATAATTTCACACAGGTAGAAAAGACAAAGAATTTATTTAAAAAGTAAATCCAAAGCATACAGAGGTCTCTTGCCAATAAAGGAGGGTATTTATGCCCTGTTTGCTTCTATGCTCCATCAACTACATGGATAATTTAGATCCCTAACCTTGAGCTTCTGCTTCACACATGTCACATATCAAGAGTAGATTAGAGCAAGTTACAAGTATAACCTCTACATCATGTGAAAGCAGACTGAACAAATTACTATTAGGGGACAGGGTGTGGAAGAGTGATTTTGCAGAAAGGGTAGTAAGAAAAAAAGGAAATTAAGCTCTCAATGGTGACTCTCAAATTTTAAAAGAGAACAGTATGCCAAGCCATAGCACTGGTAGTAAGTGTTTTGTGTAGCTACCCATTTAACAGAAGGAGTGAAACCTAAAGACTGAGGAAAACAACAAACCAGAGAAAACCGATTTTCATCTTAAACTGCAAGAAACTTTGCTTCAGATTTATCAGCCCTTGGTTCTGTTTTTTCCCAATCATTTATTAAAAGGTTGTGTTGAACTTTAGCCTCTTAAGAAAGAGCCAAGTAAATTATTGACAAAGAAACATTGTACCCAAAGATGGTAGCTGGGCTACGACAGCCTAAAAAGTCCTGAAAAAGATTAAAAACAACCCGTCGGTAAGCCAGGTCTCAATTAATATTTAAAGAATACAAAACAAGGACACTTCAGGAGAAACAAACACACCTGGAAAACAGATACCCAAAATCACGTTTTTTTTCTTCCGTGTTTAAGGCAGTTTTCAAGAAGTACTTAAAGCTTTTGTTCAGAATTTTTTACACTGCCATTGAACACTCCTTTTGTTACAATTTCACTATACGGTTGATATAACTAGATGGCTTGTCTGCCATCTGTCCCCTCAACAAATGCTAGGCATTCTGTTCCAAACCTACCACACCATCTGCAATTAATAGGTTGCCAGAATGACTGTATACATATACTTCACATGCTCAGAGTTGGTGATTTTTCTTTATTTGGCAACAAGCAAAGCCAAATATTTCCAATGAAACCCAAGAAAATACCACAAAATTGTTGGGATTAAATAGCATTGCCCACCTCACCAAACTAACACCATTTGTAATTTATAAACAAATACAAGGAAATAAAATACTTCCATGTGTGGCAACGGGAGAGGATTTCTCAACACAGAGCTAGTTATGCACCTGAAAAACCTAGGCATGCTGCAGAACCTCCAACCTTGGGAGAATTTTACAAACAGGTGAGATAGACATGGATATTCAACGTACTCTTCTGTTGGTGCAGCCACCAGACAAGAACCAGCAGTCAGCAGGTGGCTGCCATCTTTGGCGTGGCAGCAGCCTCGTTACCTCGTTCACCTGGGAGGAGGTAAGTTTAGAAGCACGTCTCCTGTGGAGGTGACCTGGGCACCACTAGCCGAGGGGGTTAACAGTACTGCCTCTGCCCAAGGTGGAAGCACCAGGGGAGGAACTAACTGCTGACCTCCACCCTGAGAGGCTGAAGCACCTTGAAGAAACCGGGATCTTATCTTATTGCATCCCTTATGGGACACCTGCCTTTCATTTAAGTAACATAAACAGTGAGCTACCTGTAACCTGTTAGGTCACCCCGATAGGTACAAACACGTAATAGCCTAGTGCTGGCACTAACAGTTTCACAGGCTACGGAGATCGGGTCTAGCTGCACCGATAAGCATTTTAACGCGAATCTGGTGTTGGACACTGCTGGCCTCTTCTCCGCGGGCGCCAGAGCCACCCGCGCTGCGGACGGGCGGCGGGCAGGGCCGCGGGGGCAAACGCTTCAACGCGCCGCTGCTCCCCAGCGACCGCGTAACAAACTTCGGAGGCTCCAGGCGCGCCCCGGCACAGCAGCAGGAGAGCAGCGAGCTGCCACGGCTCTNGCTGCTGGCCTCTTCTCCGCGGGCGGCGGGCAGGGCCGCGGGGGCAAACGCTTCAACGCGCCGCTGCTCCCCAGCGACCGCGTAACAAACTTCGGAGGCTCCAGGCGCGCCCCGGCACAGCAGCAGGAGAGCAGCGAGCTGCCACGGCTCTGCGTTCAGCCGAGCTCCCGCCGCCCGGCAGCAGCACCCCGAGCGCCGCCGGCTCCCCCGAGCAGGGGGCTCCTACCACGGGCTTCCTGGCACCAGCGGATGGGCCAGGGCCCTGTCCCAGTCCCAACGAGCGCCTGCCCTACGTCTCCCCCTCCCCGGCCGTAAGCGCTCCTCCCGCTGCCGCCGGGGAAAGCCCCGGGCCTCCCCTCCGCACGCCCCTCCCGCCTGGCTGCGCGGCGGGGAAGAGAGCCCGCCGGAACCCGCAGCCCGATGCCGAGGTTCCGCCAGGCGCTCCCGCCTCGGCGTGGGCCCCGCGGCGCGTACCTTGGCGGAAGGCGGTCAGGGTCCTGCCCCGGGCTCTCAGAAACGCGTCCCCCTCCGCCGCCATAGCTCCCGCCCGCCGTGTGGCCGCTGCCGAGAGCCGCCGCCCGGCCCCGGGCCGGCGAGGGGGCGGCGGCGCCTCCGCCGGGGGCGGTGCCTGGGCGCGGGCGGGAGAAGGCCCCCCCGGAGGCTCGGCAGCAGGCCTGAGCAAGGCGGCTAGCGGCAGCGCGGTCGGGTAGCTAGGGAGGGAGAGGCTCCCCGGGGAGAGGCGGGGGCACGGCCCCGGGCGGGGGTGTGTGGTGTACTGCGGGGTGGCTCCCCGGCGCCGCCATGTTGGGGAGGCGGCGGGGGCCGGCGCGGCGAGATGGCGGCCTGCGGTGAGAGCGTAGCCTCAGGCTCCGGGAGGGGGACCGGGCGCTGGATTTTAAATGAATAATAATAAAAAAGGAATATATTTCCTTCATTTTCAACTATTTCCTAACCTGTGAACTGAAGTAAACTGATGACATCTAAAAGAGTTAGCAGTCTTCGTCTGTACCTCGGAGGCATGTTCTCCGGGTCAGATTTCACCTCGGCGTTAGTTGCACTTACAGGGTTAGACATCACCACCAAGTGCTCTTTGAAAAAGAGAGAGAGAAAAAAAATAGTTACATGAAAAAAGCAAAGGCCCAGTGTCTGTGTGCCCCAAGCGCCTGCGCTCCGGCCTGGCCCTGCCTTGCCCACGCCTGCGGGTAGTCTGGTGGGCACCTACCGCAGCCCACGCGGCTTCCATTGCTCTCAGCACCAGTCCGCTAATAACTGAAATACACAAATACTGAAAAGCATTGCAAGGCAGTGTTTTCTTCATCTTTTCTGGCCTGGAGTCCCTTTTTGGCCTAACAATACAGGAAGGAGAACGCGGTACTGATTTTCCATTCAAACAGGCAGGGCCCCGTTACTCTGCCCTCTGCGACGTGCAGAGTTCCAAGTGCCTCTTTATTCATCTCATTAAATCTATAGCGAAGCTCTAGATAAGGTTCCTGCCACCAACTAAAACGCGTTCCTATGGCTGGATTATTTTTCCATCTGTAAAATGGGGATATTATCCACAAATGAAAACCATTGCATTCCTGCTTGTAAACTGCTCGATGATCATTAGATGGAAAGCGCTAGATGGAGTCTTTTTTATTAAGTCGTTTTTGTCAATTCCCCTCTTTATGAAGTAGCGTTTGGTACATTAAGCAAGTAAATACTAAAGTGTATCTTTGACTCTCAGGTGCAGCTTATCTAAATATCCTAACATCATCAGTAGGAACAGGTGATCGTGGTCTAATGCTGGAACCACTCGTGCTAATAAAGAGCAATTGGCTGAATGATCCAGAGAGATTTTTGATCTGTTCCTTTTCCATTTTCTTCTCATGTGCTTAATAGGGCTGGGCAGTCATATACCACAATATATGACTGCTGCATGACTTCAGATAAACTCAGGATGCATTTTGCAAGTGAAATACCATCAATATCAAGCCAAAAAGTGTAGACAGAACATTCCTGTTTTGGCAAGACAGCATACTGTAGTTCTGTAGCACGGGGACGTGAGCTTGTGATCAGCACGCCTTTGTCTTAACCTGGATGTGTTGCTAAAGGCAACCAATTTTCTTAACTCAAGGTATGCACATCTGAAAGACTGAATCAGACCTGGCAGAGATGTGGATTCTACGATCTAGATTTACTTAAATCTCTATAATTTCACAGCTCTTTTTTTCTAGGCACGGGGGGGGACGGGGGGGACTCTCTTCTAGAAAATTCTGTTGTCAGTACTGTATTTGATCTCTGCAGGATGGGTCATGAATAAGCCTGAGGATGCTCGGCTCTTTCTAGGTGATGAGTATGGTGAGTACGCAGTGTGCCTACATTGTCTCCTCTTCAAATGGAATCTGATACTACATCAGCTTGAGCATTGTCTACTGTAATAACGATGTCACAAGAAATTTACATTTTGTAACTTAAACACATTTTCTTGTGATTTTGCAGCCTGACTGCAGAAGTGTTTTCATCTGCAGAAATAAAGGAACATTTGCATATAAACGTGAGAACTGCGGATGGGGACTGTGTGTGCAGGAGGGGGATTTCTGCTCTCTCCTGCTTCCTTTCCTCTGCCAAATTTGAAGTATGCATTTTTGAAGCCAAGATCATGGACCAAATGCTATGCAGCTAAACTCATTTTACTATGACTAAATCGTTTAAAGTTACTACTGATCTATGTTAGTTTAATTATAGATTTTCATGGACTTATTCCAGATGAGGCCTAGATAAAGCAGAAGAATTTTGTCATAGGACTTGATTTGTTATACAAAGTGTCATGAATATAATGACACTGAATAAATAATTTACAGTATCACATATCTGGTCTTATTTATAGACTATAAATTGAGAATAATTTTACTAATTTTAAAAAGTTAGTGTGAGCATACAGAGAAGAATATACCATTCTGGAACAGCATGCAGTATATTGAAAATAAGGTAGATAAAAAGTAAGAAATGGAGGCTTTGAAAAGGAATTGCTTATATAAGGTTTAGCTTAGTAATGACTGTGATTAGAATAGTGCAGATCTGAGGAGTCCAGATCTTCTAAGACTTACTCCAGTATGCATTAGATCATGCTGCCAGTCCTTACAGTTCTTAACAACTCGGAAGTTCTTAAAAATCCAGTAGCAGACACTCTACTTTATTTCTTACTGCAATTTAAAGTATGATTGTATGCACTTTGGGAGACCTAGATAAAGTTCTAATAAAACAAGTAAGTAATTCTAAAATTTACTATATCTGACGAGCAATTCATACAAAGAGCAAAATAGTCAAAGCATTGGTTGAAGGAAGGAATCCTTTCTCTATTCTCAGCAAATTACAAGAAGACAACAAATTGCAAAAATGGAAGAATACAAAAGGTGAAAAGGACAGAACAGGGTTTCTCCAGACATTAGAATTAAAATTACAAAGCACAGACGGATATGCAGAAACGAAACCATTTTAATCTTATACATAGAATAGAATGACTATCTCCCATCTGGAATTCAGGGAATCCGATGAAGGTTGGAGGTGTAAACAACACACACAGGATTATCAACATCTGTTTTCAGTGCTCGCTGATCTCCTTGAGGGAGAAGTTAGAGAAAAAAATGGGAATGAATAAAACCTGATGATCTAAAAAGGATCACATCATTGTATTTGTTTAGAGACAATATGGACTTACACACGCTGAAAATAAATAATGCATACAAGGTATCAAGTCTGTTTTCTATTAATCTCTTCTTCCAGCTCCCATAAATCCTATAACAGGACAGCATTCCTAACAGATGTAACATTTTGGAAGGTTTGGCATATGATATCCCTCCTTTTCTTCTCCCCAGAAAAGCAAATGGATAAAAATTAGTAAGTTTTGAAAACTTACAGTACTATCTCATACTAGCCTGCTCTGCCTCTGTCTCCTGTTCCATCACCGAGAGTAAAAAACTCCAGGATGACTATGCCAGTATAAATAAACTGAGCAATCTGAGCCTAAATCGTTACAGAATATGGTAAAACCGAAGGACTGCTCCTTTGACATTCTATGCGAACATAAACTAATTACTACACTAAGGAGTGCTTATTAATGTTACCAAAAAGGTCCTGTTAATATCTGGTCTTGATACCAAATGGCTTTCCATTTTCAAAGGCCCCACAAAACTATAAAAATATTAAAAATCTTTTGCACAAACCAACTTAAAAAGATTGGTTGACCAGGAACAATATTTTGTTGCTAGGAAGGGAACAATGATGACATTGATTATTGCCACAGTTAAGAATCCACAATGTAATTGATTTTTATCTGACTCATTTAGTGTGGGCAGGCTCCATTTGTTCAAGAAACCTGTAATATATTCCTTGAATCACTGTAACTATGAGAGATGTAAAAGTTGATGTAATGAGTTAAACACGCTATTTAACTCAATTTGTTTTGCACACTGAATTCCCAGTTCTGACACAGATACAGGTTCTATCTAGATCCACTGGTCGTTTTTGTGAGATGCGTCATTCATTTTGTGTGCTGCCAAATAGTCAAGAGTTCTGCTTTATTGGGGGTGCCTCTGATTTTGGATTTCCCTATCCTGAGATTTCATTTTCAGGTACATTGAGTACTTGCAGCTTTCTTTGAGTAATTGCGACCTGGGCTGCCAGCAAATTCAAAAGTCGTGGCCAATAATGACACCAGTCAATGAGAGAGCTAGACTAGAAGCAATTTTTTGATCTGGTGCAAATTTTCGACACATTAGGTGTCTACTCCTGAAGAGCCATGGATGTTTGGGTCATGAGTTTGTACTGAAACTGCTAACACAGAAAAAATGCATAGGAGTCCAGCAGGGCTAGAGCTAGGGGAAAAAATCAAGGCTTTAATTGAAGTACCTGGTTCCAAAATTATGCAGAAAATTTGTGATTGACTGCCACCTTATCCTGAACTATGTAAGAACTTTCTGACTTAAATGTTCTCCAGTATTATTCCAGTCAGAATTGGACAGCATTTACCTACTATCTAAAGTTTGTGATTCCTGCTGCTCATCAAGACCTGTCCAGTCACAAATAGAAGAGAATTAGGCATATAAGTAGATTTGAAGAAACTATTCAGTATATATACACACACACACACACACATATATATGTTTTTACAGGCTTCAGGTATATACTATGGGATTTGGTTTACGAAGAAAATAGAGATTTAAGAGCTTTTAATTCACATCTAGATATAAAATTTGGACTTGTTGGACTTTTCTTATTTTTAAACAAACAGATTTTCCATTAATGTACAAGCAAAAGCAGCAATCTGGCAGGAGAAGCAGTATTTAGTTTATGCATCTGTATGCATGACTTTCAGATTTCTTTCTCCTTCTTTGCTGATAAATGACATCTTATTAGAAAAAAAAATAAAACCCCCAGATGATCAGTAGCCACAGTTGCTATTTCTGCCAAAAAAAAAAAAAAATCAAAGAAGCAGCAATCCTGCAAGTATTAAAATTCAATAAACAATCAGAGCACTTAGATGTTTTTTCAGCTAGGCATACAACAAGGACATTCTTGTTTTACTGTTACATTGGTTAACTCAAAATGCATTGCAAGCATACTGGGCAAATCCCTTTGTTTCCTTGCTCAAAGCAGAACATTATTTTTCAGATTGGAAAAACTAATTTTTACATTACAGGTGACATGCAAACAATTTGGGTTTTTTTGAAAAAAGGATACTTCCTTTTTCTTCCTTTCTTGTATAAAGAAAATTAATCCTCTTTCATAAGAGGGGAATTTTATTTTTTTTTTGTCACCTAAATTTTAGCAGGCAGGCTCTTTGCAGCTCACTTATTTAACCAGATATATATTTGAGAAGCATGTGTACATCACCATTCTGACAGAATATAACAAACAACATAAAAAAATGCATCAGATTACTCTGAGAAAAAAAAAACAGTCTTAGAGATTACAAAAATACTGTGAAAGAAGAACCGTTGTCATACCACTTTGCAAAGTTGTAGCTTCTTCTACAGAGTGAAGTTTGACACCACGGAAGCGGTGTCTGTGTAAGTGGAAACTGTAGTTATACATCAGTCAGGCAAGTAAACCCCTTTGTTGATTGGCCTTCACAGGTCCCAGAATACCACTACTCTTCCATCAAAATACAGCCTTACCAATAGATTGCATCAGCAGTTGAGAGAATCTTTGCTGCCTTAGAGAATTATTTATGTCCACTAAAACCTTCATAGAACTCTTCTACACATTAGTATTCACTAATGTTGTGTGCCAGGTTTTGCATATGAAATAGATCTCAAAATTGACTTTACCATCTGTAATGTCACTAATATAGCAGTCACTGAACTTCCTGAAACAGGATGACTATGAAGGATGCATCTATTTTGCCACAGATTTCTATAAACCAAAATGTTTTTCAGTAATTAAAGCTGGAGATGAACAAAGAAGGTACTCCAGGAAAACCACAGATTAATTTAAGCATAAATGACCCATTTAAGTTTTTTTTTCACTAAAGTAATGACTGAAGAAAATTAGTTCAGAGACTGATGAAGGATGCTGAATAGGTAATTATTGCTATTACAAACCTCTTAGTTTAATTTGTAGGAAATATGATTTGAAAATTAAATTGAAAATTAACTTGATTTTTTTTATGTTTCAGTGTGGACTCTCAGCTGTGTCTAGCACTTTTGTTTCTCAGTATTTCAAAGACCTTTCCTTTTCCATTAATGATAGTATTAGATAACCAGAAGGATCCATCTTTCAACAGTATTATCTCAGCAATAAATTACATTTTCTACTTCTCTCAGGTTCCTGGTCTAAAGATCTGTAGGTGTTTTACAGGCCTTGGGTAAAAAGAGAGAAAGATCAAATCTGGACACAGGTAGAGGCACACAGAGTCTGATTTATGATTGAAAACATAACATGTGCCACAAAGCTTCTGCTTTCAAAATTAATAGTAGATGAGGACAAGACTGTATGCCCTACAAGGCAAAAGTAATCCACCTGATTTGCACTAGCCCTTCACTTCAACTACTCTCCTCCTTCACTGTGTTTGCAATGATTTTTTTCAGATTTCTTCCAGTTGTACTTATTCATAACAACTAAGTCTATGACAGCAAACACTGTGTGTATTCCCATAGTGGGGTTCCTTTAATATTTTAACCTTCCAATATTTTTCAGATCCGTTACAAATGTAACAGATTCCAATGTCCAAATATAAAAAAGCAGACTTTAATTGATGATGAAAAGTGGCTTTCCCACTCTTTGAATTTCTTCTGTTTTTAAAATAATGGAGAACTACAATTTTATTAGTGGAAATATTGCTTGGTCTTATCAATACATTCCTACATTTGCTGAAGGGTGATCACAATAAAGGTATGTCCCCTGTACAGCTGGCAAAATAGAAATTAACTGAAGTGCCTCTTCTCCAGATGACTTGGAACCATTAAAGACATTTTGATGTTTGCCTCTTGGTTGCAGGCATGTGCAGTAGAGAACGCATAGAAGCTATATGTTTTGTACATATTCTTAGCCTTCTGTAGGCTAAGAATGAAGAGTGCTACATTCAATGCTTAGCAAATTTACTCTGTGGAAAATTTACCCAGTGACCTTGCAAAATGAACTGCTCCGTCCCTTTTTGCTTCAGACACCCTACTTTAAAATCAGATAAAATTATGAGCCTACTATTATGAAGCCTAGTCAGGCTTGCTCAGCAAGCATGGTGGAGTCACGGAATGCTGTTGTTCCAGAATGGGCCTGAGAATGGGAAAATTACATAATGCCAATCCAAAGAAGTAGAGGTACCGAAGACCATTTGTCTATAGGGATACACTCAACAAGCAGAGATGTAACAAACCATGTTTAACCATGGCATGTTGATGACACCCATTTGACAACACAGTCTGGTTACAAACCTATGGTCTTGAACCTATGCAATGGTCTTACTTTGTAGACTGAGCTACTGGAATGAATGATAAAACAGGAACATACTAAAAATAGTGAAGCACAATTAACATTTTTGTTGAACACAGTGGGATGGATTCATCAACCATAACAATTTTTTGAATAATTAACTGTGCTGAATTTTTCATAAAAAAAGCACAACATTCATATGGTGTAATTATTACAGTGTGAAACACGTTTGAATTAGAACAAGAGAACTTTGTCATTGGGTAGGTAAATTCATAGTGTCAGGAAATGTTCTCCTCCCCAGGTTCTAGGAATTATGTTTCTAACATTCTCTTGCAGCACACAGTACAAGCTACTATTAATAATATATCTATAGCTGAACATAAGGTATGGAGGGAGTATTTAAAATGTTTAATTATTCAAATGAAGGAATTAATTGACTGTGCCTTTTTTGCAGTTCCACAATATTTCTAAACATTAGAAGAGCTCAGCATGCTAGGAAGAATATAATAAGTGCCTGGGAGGAAATAAAAACTAAAATAAGTGGAAACTGAAAACTTTTCTAATAACCAAAGCTATGGCATACACACTGTATATGCTGTCATTTGGAGTTACATGCATAAATCAAAAACATGATACATTCCCATGTATTTGGGCTCCTGAATGGAATGAAATCAGGTAAGAAAAATATGAGCTTATCATTCCTAGTGGAGTGTAGGCTGGTGGTGTTTGCATATTAACAACCTAGCCAAGGCTCTTGCAGAGATGGCAAGATTGCCGATTGGTGTTGGTATTTACCAATTAACTTTAATATCAAGAAAATATAAATTTACTGTCTTTTAATTAAATCTGTAGCACACACAAATTCACAGTAAGATGAGTGGTTATGCACATCTCTTCCCTATAAATCTTTTTTATTTTAGTATCTTGGCATGAACGGAAGAAGTCTTTCCAGGGAAAAGGTACATCACATTCAACTGCTTATAAATGTAGTACAAGGCTTTGATCTTTGGTGTTTAGGCTTAGACTTTCAAGGAGTGTCTCCTTACTCCCATTTGATGATGAGTTCCCTAACTCAAAATGTTTTCAGAGAATGCAGTCACCTTTTGAGTTGCAGATGTCATAGGAATTATATTGTACTCCAGTGGAAACCTTGAAGAAAGGCCTTGAATGTGAACAAGTAATCACTGATTGGAGAGCCAGTGGAGTATATCTAGTGTTGGTGTAGTATTCATACTTGTCCTGCCACTTCAGTTTTGAAGAGCAAAGTGAAGTCCAAATGATTCACATTTAGGCTTTCTGTGACAACTGCAAGCAAGATGATATTCTGCTCACCAAAGAACCTCTTCTTTCTTTTTCTGTCCTTCCTCATATTAATCTGAAGTAGCTTCTTCATCTCTTATTAATGGTTTCTGGTAAATAAACAAAACAAAAACAACAGAAAGAAAACACGGACAAGTTCTTCTTATGCTGAGAAGATGAAAGTGGGATTCAGAGTCCAGATTCTTGAATTGATTAGGAAGAGGCACCTTCTTGCTATCTTCTGCTGGCTATTTAATCTCCACAGAAGAGCACTGGGTGAGATAGACCTTTGTGATCAGCACTTCATTGTTGGTTGTCATGTTTTCCACTCAGTATGCAGACTTTCAGGTTCATCCTTCTGAGGCATCTAACCCTCTATATGTCCTATAGAGAGAGCTTATGTATCTGAGTCTCTATTTGAGATTCTTCTCTGAAAGACAGGCATTACGGAAAAACAGTTTAAAGTCAGGCATTTGGAACAGAGTAACTGGCTTTGGGGAAAAAGCATATCTATGTATATACAATGTGTATATATATATACACAGAATATATATATATAAAGTGTGATTGATGAATCTGATTCAGTAGGTGAAGATCTTGATATACTTTGCCTATTTGACATAAAAAATGTGATGTAATACTGTATCAACAAGCTTCACTTCACTACAATAATTACTTCTGTATATGACAAATTTGTTTTATTCCTGATTCAAAAATGATGGTACCTTTTTACCTTCATCAGTTCTCAACCAATTCTAACCTAGTCTCATCTGCCACCATACTGTTCAATTATTTCTGTGAAAAGTATTAAAGAATTCTGAATTGGTGAGAATTTGCCAGTGCTGAACTTTTGGCAAACTAGCATTCATTATTATACTTCCAATCTTACCTGGATGGAGATCATCACATTCCTTATTGGAACAGGCTGATGGGAAAGCAATTATTCTGTTTGCCTCTCCAGAAATCTTGAAAGCTAATTTGGCTCAAGAGAAGGTCAAACTTAACTGGAAACTAGGCTGATTTACATATTTATTTTCAGGCAAGCTATAGTAAAAGTTTAAATATTGTTAAATATAAAACGTATAGCTATATGGCCTTGTTTGAGGTAAAACAGAACCAATTTTCTTTTCAATAATTTTACTTTTCAGTTACAGAATCACAGAATCGCAGAATGGTCAGGGTTGGAAGGGACCTCTGGAGATCATCTAGTCTAACCCCTCCGCCAGAGCAGGGCCACCTACAGCAAGTTGCACAGGACAGCGTCCAGGTGGGTTTTGAATGTCTCCAGAGTGGGAGACTCCACAACCTCTCTGGGCAGCCTGTGCCAGTGCTCTGCCACCCTCAAAGTAAAGAAGTTCCTCTTCATGTTAAGATGGAACTTCCTATGTTCAAGTTTGTGCCCGTTACCCCTTGTCCTATCACCAGGCACCACTGAAAAAAGACTGTTCCCATCCCCCTGGCACCCTCCCTTTAAGGATTTGCAAGCATTAATAAGATCCCCCCTCAATCTTCTTTTCTCTAGACTAAAAAGACCCAAGTCCCTCAGTCTTTCCTCATAAGAGAGGTGCTCCAATCCCCTAATCATCTTTGTAGCCCTCTGCTGGACCCTCTCCAGCAGATCCCTGTCTTTCTTGAACCGGGGAGCCCAGAACTGGGCACAGTACTCCAGATGTGGCCTCATCAGGGCAGAGTAGAGGGGGAGGATGACCTCCCTTGACCTGCTGGCCACACACTTCTTGATGCACCCCAGGATGCCATTGGTCTTCTTGGCCACCAGGGCACATTGCTGGCTCGTGGTCATCCTGTTGTCCACCAGGACTCCCAGGTCCCTTTCCACAGAGATGCTCTCCAGGAGGTCAGCCCCTAAGCTGTACTGATGCATGGGGTTATTCCTCCCCAGGTGCAGTACCCTACACTTGCCCTTGTTGAATTTCATAAGGTTTCTCTCTGCCCAACTCTCCAGCCTGTCCAGGTCATGCTGTATGGCGGCACAGCCTTCTGGCGTGTCAGCCACTCCTCCCAGTTTTGTGTCATCAGGAAACTTGCTGATGGTACATTCTATCCCTTTGTCCAGGTCATTAATGAATCTATTGAACAGGACTGGACCCAGTACTGACCCCTGAGGGACACCACTCATTACTGACCTCCAGCTAGACTCTGCACCACTAACCACAACCCTCTGAGCTCTATCTGTCAGCCAGTTCTCAATCCACCCCACTGTCCATTCATCTAACCGACACTTCCTAAGCTTGCCTGTGAGGATGATGTGGGAGACAGTGTCAAAAGCCTTGCCAAAGTCAAGGTAGACAACATCCACTGCCCTCCCCTCATCCACCCATCCAGTCACATGATCATAGAAGGCCATCAGATTAGTCAGACATGACTTCCCCTTGGTGAAGCCTCTTCTAACTCTCTGAAATCAACGGCATGTTTTTCAGACCATGTCCACTTGTAGCAGATAAGGTCTGATGTTTACAGTGAATACCAAGGAATGGTATGCAGAGTCTCCTGCTTATACTTATTGCTGTAACAACCAAGGTCAGCTAATTTTGTTATATGTCATGTTGGAGGGTTGGAAGCAGAAAAGTGTAAAGGGGTCACACCTGTGGGGAATAGCGGACAGGACAGGTGAACCAAAACTGACCAACAGGGTATTCCATCCCATCTGCCTCATGCTCAGTATAAAATCTGAGGGATCAAAGGACCAGGTCTCTTTCTTTGGTGGCCAAAGGAGGACTCTGTTTGTCTGTCTTTGATCTTGATCTGTGCATTCCTGAAACTAGTTCTTCAGTTCAGCTCTCATCTGTGACTGAGTCCAGTCTGGGACTTTCCCAGAAATATTTCATTATTTTCTTATTAATATTATTATATTTTCTTTTTATTATTTAATATTTCATTAAAGTAGTTTAGTTTCTTTTCAACTCATAAGTCTCTCCTTCTCCCTCATTTTCTCTCCTCTCCTCTGAAAGGGAGAGAGGACAAAGAGAGCATCTGTCATTCATTCAGTGGCTGGTCCAACCCAAACCACGGCACCATATAAACAAGTTATTTAAGCAAGTCAGCATATTTTCAATCATCTACAAGAAGGATGCTAGAATCCATGCAGAGAATCAGCATAAAGACTGTGCATAACTTTTGTCTGCCCTAGGCCTTCTTTTGAGAGTTTATTTTGGACTGAACGGACTGTTTTTATAAGGCTAAGTTTCTTGCCCAGTGCAGGTTTTGTAAGCCAGTATTGCTAAACTGTAGTAGGGATCCTCCCACTGGGCATTTTAAGGCATTGAGAGATCTGTACATGGTCTGTTTGTGCACTTGATATGCTACAATACTTGAAGTCCGTCTACTGTAAATAAGGACAGGAACCTTGTCTAGGAACAGGCTGGGAGGCCCTGATCTGAAGAAGCATCTGTTGCCTTGCTGTCAGCCAGAAATAATGATATCATAAACAGACTGGTACTGGAATTTCTAGTCTTTCCTCTTGGCTTCCAAAGCCAGAAGAAATCTGTAGTTCTGGTGTTGCACTCTGTTTTTCCCCTTCAGCTCCTCATTGGGCAAACAGGTGACCTTTGTCTTAATAAAAAGAGTGATCAATTTTTTACTAACAGCCAGCAGAGAATACTTGCTTCTAAGGCTTCTGCCAGGTTTGCTTAATTGGACTCTTTGGATGAAAAAAGATAGCATAAGGCTATGCTACTAGTCTCAAAGCTCTGATTTTCACACTTTAGCACTAATTTGCTTCAGGATAAACTTTGGTTAATCAGATTTCTGCGACTCAAGCAAATAAAGAGCGAAATTCACCCTGGCTGAAAGGAGCCCTGGTCCCATTTAGAACAATTAGAATTTAATCTACCAATATTCTCCCAGTACTTACTACTTCATCCAGCTTTTGAAATATAATTGTTTTGGAAGCATCTAGGTATGTACACAGATAAAGTGTTTCAGTAGCTAAAATCTGTTCAAAATTAATTTCTCAGTGAAAAATGTTTTATCCTTAACTCCTAATATACTGAATAACAGATATATAAACCTTGCAGACTGGCATCTGGTTTCCCTGCAACAACAGGTCTTCCACTTCCTCCTAAGAATACCTTGTTCTACTTCCGCAGGTGAAAGCTTACCACCCTGTCCACACCCACTCAGACTTTTACTTATAATGATGCTGCCAGCAAGGACACAAAGTAATGTAAAGTGCAACAGCATTCTTGTACAATGCAGCTATTAAGAATTTGGAAATTGAAAATCGCAGTGCTTGCTACTTGAAACTTAGAATTTAGTAAATATCTTGAGAAAGGTTTTGTGAACCAATGAGATTGCTATTATTTTTCACACGTTTCCTTTCTTGAAGGGAAGAGAATTGCAATATTTCTGGGTTCTTACATAGCATAGTCTAGCAAGTATTTGTCTCATCTTCTAGATAAAAAAACCCCACACAACAAACCAACAAACCATCACCAACAAAAAACAATCCCAAAACAAAACAAAAAATTAATCCTTTTATAAATCCTATGCAAAGAGAAAAGGTGCAAGGTAGAAGTTAACTTAGAGGACTTTCTGTTTGAGCTTCTGAGCAATAAATCTCACCCGAACAAACATCATAATACCATTCTGGGTAAAACTTGCCTAACATGACTGAGCAGACAGATAGATATATAAAATACTTTTTTTTTTTTTTTTTTTCCAAGAAGGAGAACTCACATTTATTTATCAGCTAGGGTTTCAGAGGAGTTTTTTATCAAGAGAATAACATACCATATGGGTCTCATTTCTGAAAAAGTTGTGCACCTCTCTCATATAGTCTAGACTAAATCAAAGTGAAGAGAGCATTTTGCGGTTTCTGCAAGTAAATTCATTACGACCAACAAGACTCAACAGATTTTTAGGACAAAATCATAAACTTGTTGTGGTGAGCACCATGATGTGTGTGGGAGGAGGGAGAAGTGCCAGCTGGATCCATCATCTATCTTGGCAATTATACTGTGTTCATCACCATGGTATCAGAACACCTTTACAAGCTCTAAGAGTAATCACAATAAAGGATCTCTAGTTTCTCCTCATGTCCTAAGAGGGATGGCTTTGTTATTCTCATTATTAGCATTGTGGAACAGGTGAGTGAAAATAAGAGATTTTACATTTTATTCTTAAGGAGCTGACGTTTGCAATTGTTACAATATCATCAGGGAATGAACTCCACAGCTGTATTCCAGCTGCCAAGAAAATTTTATCTGTTCATGGTCTAGAGATGACTCTTCTCATGTCCCAGAAGAATGCAACTATAGTGAAAGGTCATGAAGTCAGCGAGAAGTAGCCTTCATCCTCTTATACTGTCAGGGCACAGAAAAGTTGCTTAGGATGGATGTAGGCAGGAAGGTAGAAACAAGGATTGTTGAATATACTGCTGATTTTGATTGGCTTCCCTAGCAGTGCAGGCAGCTTCCCTCAGCATATGTGCTAGAGAACTGTCCTTATCGCTCTGCCAACACACCATGCCTCCCTTGGGCTTCAACGTACTGATGGACATAGAGACCAGAGTGCTGTTTGAATACATTTTGAGCAATATATAGCTATCTGCAGTGGAGTCTAAAGGTGCACCGTATGCGAAAATATTTCCTTAACTATTTCTAAATTCTCTTATCCAATAGGCATCAGAATGTGGCCCTTATCGTTGTTATTTTTGTCTTTCACTTTTTCTTTCTGGGTTTGTTTTTTTTTCTGTATCCTTTATTGTCAGATTTTGGGTTTGCTTTCATTATGAATAACGCTAGCATTATAAAATAAGCCCATTGAAACAAATGGAATTTTATGTCCTATAAAGAACATCTCCATGAGAATAAACTTATTAAATCTTGATTCCTCACAGTGGAATCTTCACTCCATTGAATTTAATTGTAATATTCCTGTTAACTCTAATGAGTCAAGACTTTGTCCTTTGCATACAGCTGTCAATAAGTAACTAATGATAAGCAACAGATCTAATACTAAAAAAATCCTTTGCAATGAGATGAAAAGACTGAAAACTGGACCCAGGTTCAGGCTTTGCATGAAGGATCTATTTCTGATCTTGCTGTGCAAGTGGGTTTTTTTTTAACTTGAGCTAAACAGTATGACAGAAACAAGTGAGATAATTGGGTATTATGAGATATCTGCTCTTTTTCACTTATGGTCATTTTATGTGTTGAAATACTTGCATTGTTTATGTAGGAAAGCGATCCTATTGTTCAGCCATCTAAATTATCTGTTTCTTCATCATATTATCAAGGCTCACTTCAACTGTTCTAGTTTGCATAGAAATTAAATGCAATTTCCTTTTTAATTTTTTTTATTTTTTCTTTTTAAAGAAGAACAATCACTATATTCACAGGGAGAATTTGTTAAACTGGAAAATCATATTTAAGACTTCAAGGTGTATATAAATTGACTTTAAAGAGGCCAGCTTTCTGTCAGGTGTGTGGGAGTGAATGACAGACTAATTCCTACACACAGCCAAGAAAATTGTGAGTTGTCCTTTTACCAAGTATTCAGTTACAACTGGCCCTGTATATATGTATTATTTCCATATTATATAGAAGTATTCCTTTTGCAGCTTCTTTAAATTTTACTCCGATGTTACTTGCCTGTATAAATATACAGATCAAAAAATCCATTCTGAAAACTGTACTGTCAGGTGCCAGTGCTTTGTATTGAAAATGTGTTTAACCTTATTGTACTCTGCAATAATCTCCTATATATGTGTTAGGGAGCAGATATCCTAAATATGTTATTAACATTAGCTTATATTTAGCAGGTTAGAGATAATCTGCTGATTTAACTAAACACTACAAGAAGATACCACTAGAATCTCCTGTCAGCATCTTTTTGCACCACTTCTCAAGACTCCCTAATGTGCATTTCACATTACAGTTAAAATCCTTTTATTTGACCTATTATTTATCCAGCTGTGGGATCACTGCACTTTTACAATAATAATTAAAAAAAACCAAACCTCTAGGCAAATATATGTTACAAAACCACAAGAAAAAAAAATTATCAAAAAATGTTCTGCTGCACATTATTTGCTTTAAGCATTTACTTTTCAGTTTACTATTGACAGGATGCAAAGAGCAAGGAGATTGGATTGATGCCTTTTCATTCAAGACAGGTATGGCAGAATACCTAAACAGATATTCTAGATAGATATTCCATATATGTAGGTATAACAGAGTTGCACAGTGCTGAGAAGTATCAAGGATGAATCCTGTTAACATTATCAGAACACTCTTTAGAAAGAAAACATAAGAAATGGCATTTACTTTTCCACCTTGAGATCTTCATGGTTTTTTGACCCATCTGTCAGTATACCTGGTTGATAGATTATTTCTTCTCACTGGCTATCATGCTAGAGGACAGAGAAGCAAATCCCTTTGGAGCCAGCTTTAGTACTGCTCTTTACATTGGCTGTCAAGTGGAGTCAAGAAGGGACAGTTGTTACCATCTGTCTAAAAGCGTGGTCTGGAACCTATATATGTATTTGTGCACATCAACAGTTTTCCAACATATGTGCCTAAATTTAGTCTCTGAATTCATTATTGGGCTTTCAAATATGTGACCCGGTTTTCAGAAGTACTGACCACTCAGACATCTGGTGATTTCAGTGTAAGCTGTGATTATTCAGCATCTCTTGAACAAAATCACCCAGTGCAGTTTCCATTTTAAATCAGTTGAAAGGCAGTAGTTGAATTTAGTAGATACTGAGTTTGCCTGTGGATATTTAACCTTTGGCAACCACATTTGGCAGTCTTGGCCCGGCATGGTAATCACAAAAGTGAATCTGATAGTCGCATGAAAACTGCAGTGTCATATAATATCAAAAAAGTATCACAGAACTCTGCCCATGATTACTTCTTTGTACCTCTTATTTCATCTGTCTTGTGACTTATCGTTTTAAAATCCTGAGCATCTTTTAACAGTTAGCATCCTTTAAAAATGGAACTGTCAGAGAAATTTTCTTCATAAATCTGAAAGTTCCTACATCTATATATTATTACTACATGTAAGATATACATCAAGCCTTGGATGGGCATGTTGTGACATTGATAAGGAGAGACATCATTAAAGCTTATTATCAGGGAAGCACACTAAAAAGGTCTAATGTTCAGTAAGAACTTTTGATTGTGGTTGCCTGACAGTACATTTTGGAAGACACGCAAAATATATGGTGGCTAAAATCTTTTGTTAAGTAATACAGCAACTATACATTTCTGTGAAGAGCAAGTTCTTCCCTTCTGAGGTTTACAGCTCACTTCTATAGCACTTGAGGGTTAATAGTGCTAAAACTGACAGAAAATAACTGACTCACTGGTATGACTCCCTCCTGTTCTGGCTTCCACCCATGGATGTTCCAGGTCTGGGCTGGCAAATGTGCATTCTAGACTAAAACTTGTCTACCTCTTAATCTCAGTTACTGAGAAGTTTTTGGAAGAGGTACTGGTTAACCAGCTGCTCTAACATACGCCGGAGTCAGACAGCAGAGGATTAGAAAATTTTCTCTGCTATGTGTCCTCTTCTATGTCTAAGCACAGCTTCTCTATGCTCAGGCACAGTATACAGCCTATTATACTGACTTTAACCTTGAAATTTTTTAATGCTATTTTAGGTATGTTTAGAAAGGCTTCCTCTCTGCCTTTAAAAGTTGAACTCATGGGAACAAAGGTAGTTGGATTTTCAGTTGGAAGGATACAAAAGCAGTTCCAATTTTTTTGATCCTCTGTAGCCTTTCTTTTCTTTTTTGTTAACAAGACAAAGATTTTATTGGAACGAGTTTGGAATGATCTACAAAGCCTTCTTTGCCAGTTGCAGTAATCCTCAGACACCTGGCCAATCATTCCAGATCTAAATTCCATGGCAGTCTAATTTATAACAAGCAGAAACATACCTTGTTCACAGGTACTTGCAATACTCTTACAATTCAAAAGAAACATCAATTTTGCCAAAGAGAGAAACTGACTGGCAGTTTTCCTTGTTCAGAATCAGAGGAATAGCTGTGCAACAGGCAAACCTGAGGGCACAACTTGTTTTTCAGCTATACTGCTGAAAGCTGCTTTAGACATTTTGGCACTTTTTTTCCACGGCTGTATACTGAAGACGTTTGCAGTATACATGTGTTGCCTCTTGTATATTTGCAAGTGCGTCATTTAACTTCTAAATTTATCTGATTTTTTCTGAATTTCCTTTGAATTAAACTAAAGCTACAAGAACTCTCAGGATTTCATTAAGTCCACTCCAAATGTGAATGCGGTTACTGCCTGCCCCAACCCCAACCCATGCAATTACTACAGTTGTGATTTTACAAGAAGACTGAAGAGAAAAATGTTAGGTGATAAATGTAATTTCTACATTGTAGAACTGCAAAAAATTATCTTCCTCCTCAGTGAGCCATGAAAACAAGTCTCTCATGTTTTGTCATTCATGAAGCACCTCCTCTTAGTTCATGAAGATCTCTTTGCTATCTGCAAAGTGTATTTTTTTCAGACTTGATGACAAAAACTAAAAAATGCTCAATGTTTGTAAGATGGTCTAGTTAAAGTTGCTATGAACTCATGATATTGCAAGAACAAGCTCATTCTGTCCCAGCCTGTATGTGCATCTTTTTTAATGAAAAGAGAAAGGTTAGTTTAAGAGATGTGTGCTCAATAATTATAAAAGGAGAAGTATATTTAGTGTCAACACACTGCAGGCTGGTATTTCACACATTGCTGCACTGATACGATACTAATGATTGCAGTTACTGGCGAAAAGAACAAAGGCTTATGAAGTGTTAGCTGTGTAACTAAAAGAAAGGTCTAGAACCAATTGCGTTTTAACCAACCAGCAAGCCTAATACTCCTTATAGAGGAATGACAAAACTTAGTAGAAGCAAATGAGGCTGGCTGGGGTATGCTGATTCAATAATGTAGAGGTGTTCAAAACAAACTTCTGTGTTGTGTCATTCAGGGCTGTTTACAATTTTTGTAAACCACTGGACTGTTTTCAGTATCTATAAACCTCATGTCGTTTGTAGCCTCCTTGTTAAACACATTTTGCTTCAACTCTTATCTGCTAAGGTATTTCTTTCATGTCTCAAGCTACCTTATTGCTCCACAGCATACATCTTCTAACATTTAACTGTACTTTTAAAGACTAGTCATAGCAAACATGCTGCCAGTTGGCCTGCTACTCTAGAATCATCACCTTTTTTTTTTCCAGCTGCGATACATTTTGTATCTATACATCCAAATAGTCCATTACAGTATGAAATAACTATCAAGGAAACAGACATTGATTGCTTCATTCCGGTTTCCACATGACATTTCTTATCACAAAATACCTTTCACATCAATACTGCCTGAGATCAGGCCTGTCGAGCTGCTTTTTTGACAGATTTTCACAGCCCTAGAATGTCTGTTAATAATGATTGAGCTATATGGCATTTCTCAGGAATTAAGGATTGGCTAGAAAGCTCCATTGACTCAGTGCTCAGCAAAGGACTGTTCTCTCTAGCAGGTAATCAGTCCCTGGGAAATACTCAGAGGTTGCATCAACATTGTTATGATTAACAAAAATGAAATATAGAATTTGGAACATAATTGCTATTGCCCTGTATGTTCTAATTGTTCTATATTCTTCAGATTTATCACCACCTCAAATTCAGGTTAACTCATTAACTTTCTCTCCTAATTTTACTCTTTTTTAAACTTTTTTTACATAAAAAACCTGCAAGAATCAGTTCTAAGAGTATGTACAATCAAACACAGAACTGAACATGTATAATGCACACATACATATATACAGTATGAGCATGTATGCATTTATATAACTTCACTGAGACCTTGCTATACTTTGCTACAGGATTTACCAGAAAAAAAACGGCTATTTTCTAGTGTAAAATTGAACAAGCATTGCCATTGATCCACATGTGAAAGTCTCAGTGAAAACAAGTGAAAGACATTAGAGGAAAATACAATAGGAATACTTAATTTTGTATAAGGTCTGTGTCTAAAATTAAGTATTTCACTTAACTAAATGGATATGCATTTAAGTAAAGACAACTCTGCAGGTTCTAGTTGAAACATTCATCTTCTCAATTGTTTCAGAAGCAAAATACATTCCTTATGGGATCAAACTATAGAAAAGTAGGTTATTATTACTTACCTTAAAGCAACGTCAAAAAGAGAAGTCTTGAAAGTGGAAGGTGATGGTGCTAAACTGGGAAATCTTTCATGTTTCACAACTTGGTAAAGACAACTGAAATAAATTAGAAATTTATTGACTGACTTAATTGAGAAAAGCTTTATTAAAATCACATAATGTCCCAAGATATGCCTCAGTGCTGTGTGTAATACTACTTTCTCTCAACTAGTTTTCATGTTTCCATTACTATACGTAATGGTTTTATATTTTGATCATGGAGATGTTCTTACAACTACATGCTATGAAGCCATTAAAACACACTGCTACAGGTCTAGTAAAAAGGGTTCGTGCCCTAGTCTAGAAAAACTCTAGTTCATTATTAGAACTCTAAGACATGGTACAGCTAAAATAACTTCACTGCTAATATGACTAACATGCACAGAGAGCATAACAAGTAGAGTAACTTACAATTAATTAGGGTAACATGATTTATGGCTTCTGGGTTCTGTGGGTCTGATTGAAAGTCTTATGGTGCCACAGGAAACATTTTCTTTTAAGGAGCTTCAATCCTGTTTTCCCCAGTTCTGGACTCTCATTCCAAGCACATGCCACTTAGGGTCAGATTCTGATTGCATGGACTTGAATCCTGCAAATGTTAGATTCTAGCCTAAATCCTTTGAGATTTGTTGCTATAGGGGAATTCCTAAGGAAAACCCCAGGAACTCAGCGAAACAAGAAACTTGTACCACAGTTAGTCAGGATTAATAGCCCATAAAATAAATAATTTTTTGATGTTATTATTTCTGCACTTGTATAGCACTAATCATGCAAAATATTTAAGCAGCTTTTTAGCAGTCAGATCAACAGGGAAACTTGCATAATCTTAAGCGCCTGACAGGACTGGACCTTAAATGTCTCTAGATGCAATAATAAGTATGGAACAGATTCATTTTGTGCAGTATTTTCAGCACAAACTGCATCACAAAGTGTTAAATAATAAATAATAGCAGAGAGAAGTATACACAAGGGAGGAATGATATGATTTCAGAGGAGACTTGAAAGGGGATGTTGATGAGGTAGAGGTTTTAAGAATTAAATATTAAAACCCAAGAAGGCTGGTTTTGGCTCGGACTGATTGTTTTTCTCTGCTGAGAAATAAAGGGGCTTTCTAACCTACCTCCTGGACAAGGATGGAAGGCTTACTGTCAAACTGTTCAGTGGAATCATCACTGTACTTAAGAGTCTATTTTTAAGAGAAGGCAAAGGATCGCAATTAGCTAACTACAGCCCTCTCCGATTCCAAACGTCTGCTTTGTCCTCTGCCTCACCTTTCTGTTTATTTACCACTTAACAACTCGACATGGAATCGGCCGATGTTCCTGAAGTGTGGCGGCAATATAGCCCCCTCGCAAGAGCAGGTTGGAGAGGAACGGTCGCGTGCCATTGCGGAGCCCCCGCGCACCAGCCCCTGTCCCCAGAGACATCCACAGCCCACAAGGCCAGAGCGAGGGTATCACAGACGTGCCCCCAAGGAATGGGAAGCTGCTTGAACCACCAGCCCACGCTGTTAAATCACAGCATAATGGGCCTATTTCCTACATTTGGTGGCAGCATAGTATTCGGGATAATATTGTCACTACTTGCACAGGTTACTGCCAAACCAGAAGACGGAGATGAGAGAGTTAAATAACAGGGATGGGGAGTGAATCGCTAAGAAGTCTTTCCCAGAGTCAGTTCTCTGTTTGGGGGAAGTTATTTTAATTCTGTGTCTCGCAAACAACCCGCAGCTTCACTGTGTCCTCTGGAGCCAGCCTGACTGGCATTATAACAAGATTTTTAAATAAATGATGTGCAGGGGCAGCTCCCGTTTAGCAGGCATAAAGGTAGCCCCGCTTTGAAGCACGCAGTACCGGTAACGCTGTACCTGTGCACGGCGCGCCGGGCTGAGGGCAGCGCCCGCTCCCGCCCATGGTTTAGCGGCGGTGCGGCCCCATGGACACCGCTCCGCCGGGAGGACCTGCCTTCGCCTCGCAGGTAAGCGAATCTCCGGAGAGCGCTCTGCTGTGAGGAGAGCAGTCACCGGGAGAAGGAGCGCTCCACTCACCGGGCCCCGCCGCCCCGCTTTCCTCCCCCGAGGCGCCCACCCCGGCGCGCAGCCCGCGGGGGCTCTGTGGGGTAGAGGCCGCCCGACGCCCCCGCTCGTCTCCCCCGCTCTGGCCGAGCGCCCGGGCCGGCGCGCGCCGGCCGTTACCCACCTCAGCGCGGGGCGGGGGGAGGGGAGGCGCTCCCGCGCTTTTGGAGACGCACCTGTGGGGAGCGCCCGCCTGGGCGGGAAGTCTCTTATGTAAGGGACGGTGGGGAGCGGGGCCGGCCCCGCGGCGGGGCTGAGGGGGGCGAGGTGGGGGCCGATGGGCGGAGGGAGCGCCCCTCAGAGGGGCTGCTCGGGATGGGGAGGGTCGGCGGCCCCTCAGAGGGGCTGACTTGGGGCGGGGGCATGCAGGTCCGCGGGCGGCCCCGGGTCTCTGTCGCGCAGCCTCCCGCGGGCACCTCGGCGGACGGGCTGGGCTCGCCGGGCTGCCTCGCCCTCGCTCTCACCCGCACGGCGCCCGCCAAGGCGGATTCCCCTTTGGCGGCAGCCCTTCCCCGCCGGCTGGATGCCGCGGCGAGTCCGTCCAGCCTCCCGCGCTCTGCCCCGGCAGCCGGCGCCTCCCGCGGGCTCGCCCGGCTCCGGGCGGGGCTGGGCGGGCGCCGTGGCTCGCTGAGGGAGTTGTGCGAGAGACCGCGCCGGGCTCCGCGGGGGAGCGGAAGGTGGGTGCCCCCGGCGGTGCGCGCCGGCACCAGGCGGCGCGGGGAGGCTCCTCGCTCGCCCTCTCTCCTCCTTCCCGCCCCTGCAGCGCCCTCGCCTCAGCCCTCCCGCCTCGTGGCCCCCTCCACGCCCCTCTCCCCAGCCCGCCGCGCAGCGCGCTGCCCCGCGCTCCCGCCGCCACCTCCACCCCTCGGTCCTGGTCCTCCTCCTTCTCCCCCTCCTCTTTCTCCTCCTCCTCCTCCCCCCGCTCCCGCCCGCTCCCTCTCCCGCGCACTCCACAAGTGCCGCGCGCTCGCTTCCCCGGAGCGGAGCGGCGAGGGGCTGCGGGCGCTGCCCGGGGGGCGGCGGCCCCGGCCCAGCCCGCGCGGGGCTGTCCGTGGTGCTGAGGGCGAGCGCGGGCTGAGCGGACGCCCGGCCCCTGACGGAGCCCCTTTATGTTCAGCCCCTGGCGCAGCGCAGCATCCAGCAGCTCGAGCGGCGGCGGCGGCGGCGGCAGCATCGCTGAGCCGGGGCTGGGAGGCAGAATGGAAGGCTTTATTCGGCTGCTCTTCGGCTACTTGGTGGCGGACCTTCTCACGCTGGTGTGTCGGGCTCAGGAGAAAGCTGGCCAGCAGCTGGGGAGCTTCGTGGTGCTCTCGGGAGGAAACCACTCCAGCCTGGGGGAACAGCTAGACCCCTCTGAGCCACCTCCCAGCCCGGACTTCTGCAGGGGCTACTTTGACGTGATGGGGCAGTGGGACCCCCCCTTTAACTGCAGCTCGGGGGAGTTCATCTTCTGCTGCGGCACTTGTGGCTTTAGGTTTTGCTGCAAGTTCAAGAAGACGAGGCTGGATCAAAGCACCTGCACAAACTATGAGACGCCGTTGTGGATGAACACTGGGAAGCCTCCTTCCCGCATAGACGACCCTCTGCACGACCCTACCAGGGATAAAACCAACCTCATCGTCTACATCATCTGTGGGGTTGTGGCAGTCATGGTGCTGGTGGGGATCTTCACCAAACTAGGGCTGGAGAAGGCGCACAGACCCCAGCGGGAGCACATGTCCAGGTAAGCCTGAGTGCCAAGCAGCAGGCTCCCCTTCCCCTCTACGTCCCCGTCCCCCCACAAAGAGGAGAGAGTAGCCCATGTGTTCCTGTTAAATGAACAACTCCTGCCAGGCAGGCTGCATTGCCCTGCAAGGTGACTGAGAGAAACCAACTTTGGAGAGCAGAGCTCCTGTGGTTCCCCAAGCCCAGGTTATCAAAGTACATGCATACTGAGGAAGACTAGAAATAATTGTAGAGTCTGCACAGACAGTCCATTTTTATCTGCAGTGCCTGACCCTCTCCCCAGCAAGATCCAGCAAGTGTTCCCGGATATACTGTGCATGAATACAAAAACAAAAGATCCTGAAATCAGCAACACTGAATTAGAGAAAGCCTGATGGGTTCCCTCTTCCACCTGTTTCAAAGCTTGGAAAATGTTTTTACTTCTCAACAGAAGGATGTAAACAAATGTCATCTCACCCTCCCTCTCCAGCTGCAAAATGGTTTTGGCAGGACCTTCCCTACTCCCCCAACCCTTGCAAGTGTGTGAGCTATTTGTAAAATTTCTAAGCTGTGAAAATGAGCCAGGGTGGAAGGGAAGAGGGAGACACAAAAAGGAAAAAGCTACTGTAGAATTTCTTAACATTTTTTCAGTTACTGTTGAGAGGTAAAAAATGGAATATGAAAGTCTTATCTCATCCATATATGTGTGTGTTATAGCCATTACACTGTGGATACAAGATTGAGTTATATCAAAGAGAACCTCCCCCACCTAGAGTTAGGCATGCTGTGTACTGTCTACTCCAGATACTGTCTGCCTAGTGGTGGATAAGCAGGTGGGCAACTCAGGACAGAGCCCAATGGCTTTAACAACATATTCCAAACCCTGATTGTCAGAGCAGTTCAAAATCAAGGCATAACGCATTTGTCAAGTTTGCAGTCTGTCTGATTCTTTATGCTAATCCCAGGCACATGAAAGTAAAGCAGATGGGGGAAAGGCATTAAAAAAGGCAAATAGCTCCATTAAAGAGTCAAAATAGATTCCAGCATATTGGGCAACTTTAGTGATGAAATGCAATTAAAAGGATACCTTCTACTGGACATGCAGTGGGGCAGAAAGGTTCCTCTTGCCCTAACTGGTAATGGTGTAGTTCACAATCTTTGAAGCTTAGATGAAGAGTCATCCTTTGAAAGATAGTGCAAGAGATCAACTCAACACCTGGAGCCTTATTTTTTACTGAAGTTTCTGCATGACTTTTTGATTAACTGCTTATCCTGAAATGAACAGAGAAAGCCACAAAAATACTCCTGCAAATGCATCACCAGTTCACTAGCAATTACTTGCTATTTATAAACTTGCTGGTACGGTTATGCTTTTACTACTGAGGAACAAAGCACATTGCAGAAATTTTAGTCAACTTAATGTTGTGTCAGTGATACTTCTGCAAAGACGTTTTTTGTTGAGCAAGGTATAATAATTCTTTAGCCATTTTGAATATTCTCAACTACTAAATTGAGAAAAAGAATACATGGGTCCAAATTTCTTTTTAAAATCTTAAACTACAGAGTTTGTTTGGAAAAAGCTCTCCCTTGCTTCAGCCTCTTTCTGTAGTGTCTTCATGCAGGCAAAAAGGCAGGGCTCATAACAGTTACAAAACCCAGGACACAGTGAAGTTGTAGCCATGCCTGCTTATATATGGCTTAAATAGGTCCTGTTTCTACTAGCAGAAATATTTGGTAACTAAAGTACAGGTGTGAAGTATTCTGAAGGATATTCTGCCTTAGTTTATGGAAATAGAATTATAGGAGATTGGAAAATCACTCTGAAATCCTTCAGTCATGTATGCATAAAGATTAGATTTCTGAAGTGGTTCTTAGAAAAGGTCGTCTGTTACCCTGATTACTTAACAGTGTCTGAGATCTTGTACTTTTCTTGCCATGAAAATATTCAAGTCAGGATTATATAGAAACTTGGAAAGTCATGATCACATGGAAAAACAGTCACCCACTCAGTACACATAATAGCTAGTCATGTTCTGAAAAAGCAGCACTACAGCTTTTTTTTTAAAAAAAAGTTCTCACACTCCTATTACAGCTGTGGGGTGGGCTTACCATTAATTTGAAAAGGAATTAGATGTGTAAATCCCTTCGGCAATCTAAAAATCTGTTCATTGAGTGAGGAATTGAAGTAACCTTTTTGTCCTCGAATGTGTGTTTAACTAAAATATTCCATCCTAGGTCATTTTACACGACTAATGTTCTGAAAAAAAAGGCTGCAATGCTTAAGAAAGAAATAATTCATCCATTTAAAACGTTAATAGTACCAACAATTAAAATAGTATGTAGCCTATATTCATATTCATCTTCTTTTATAACACTCATCACTATAATATCAAAAAACAAAAAAACCCAAAAAAGAACACTTCTTATGTTTTTTTTTTCTGTACAGAACCTTATTAATAAGCAAAAGTGTAATGCATTGAGAGTGTTTGGTAGGCCAAACCAGAAGTACTAAGTGTTACTCCATTTTGGCTGGCAGCAATAAACACACGGAGGCTGATTTGTCATCTATTTGCCTATCTAAGATTGTCTCCTTTCCCTTCCCTAGCCAATGGCTATGTGAAACACTTGAATCCTCTTCATTACTATGAACAAATTCACCTATGGAAGGGATGGTACTGCTTATCAAAAAAGACAATGCATAATGTAAACTGTTCTTTTTTTATGAGGGCTGATTTTTTTTTTTTTAAAGTGGAATAGAATGCAACTGGTGTAAGTTATATATTTCCATTTTTGATTTACTAAAAATATTTAAAAATATGAACAGAGGCCTGACACATGGGAATAAGAACATGACATAAATAGGAAGCAAAACTGTGCCACACTTACTAATTTCTTGCATTATTTCATCTTGCAGTCAGTGGATCTGCTGTTGAAGTAAGACATTGGTGTGTGTAAAAGTGGTACAATGTTAATAAAGGAAACTTCACAGGCTTGGTGAGCGTGGTTTCTATGCACTCGCCTTTCATTACATTTTGTTTACTGCTATACCAAAACAAACCAAGAACATTTCATTAATTTCCCTGAAATTTCCTGAAATATTTGACAATGAAAAAGCATCAGGGAAATGTATTTACTTAGTGAAAAAAATCCATAGGAAAAAAATCTCTATTGGGCAAGTCCTTTTAGGAAAAAAGAGTCAAAATTTGTCCTTTTTTAGAGAGCTTGTGACTTCCCTTTGTTTTGAGAAAAAAGGCCAAGTGTGGCACTGTTGACATTTTCTTTCTTGTTAGATCAGTGTTTTTCAGTAAAACAGTCTCACTGTTGGCATGGAACTGTAAATTTGGAAGATGAAAATGGAGAGGGGAGTGCAGCATTAACTCTACATGGCACATTTCGCTTTAGACATCATATGATAATGTTTTGTTTATATAATTCTTTTCATTTTAAAATTTGTTACTTGACATTAAAAAGAGATAAATATATCCTTCAGCTACAGTGTCCAAGAACTAAGCAGTAATAGTAGTATCCGGACAGAGTAACTCTTCCTTTGCCCTCCTGCTTTCTAAGGGAATAAGCTGGTGTATGTTATCAGATATGGCAAAGGGCATGCATGGGGCAGTATTGTGCCTAAAAGGAAACAGAATTGATTTGCCTCCTGAAGCAGAGCTAGAAGCTGTTAGGCATATGAGGGCAGCATGGTCTTGCTGCTTAAGACTAAATCAATGGGAATTCCAGGCTCCGTCAGTTAAAGTGGAGAATCCCCACTTGAAAATGAGTAGAAAAGTGAAAAGCTTTACTTCTGTTTCATGAAGGATATTTTTCTGTAAATAAAACCGCACCTTTTCCCTCATTCCTGATCCTTGTGGAGAATGTGCAAACAAACCAAGAACAGAAAGGACAATGTTTACAATCATGCTTGTATGCTATAGCTCCTGGTTTTTTGAAGCAGTGCTTCTGACAGTATGTTAGCAGCCTTCCAAATATTGTGAACCATCTGAGCTCTTCTGTCTTCCTTCACAATGTGCTGAGCTCATGAGTTAAGTCTTTTGTTGGTCATTCGAAAGGCATGTACCTGGGGCCAAAACCAGTCTGACTTGCCAAAATCCTGAATCCTATGTGTGAAATTATTTCCCTTATGGGTTTTAACCCAGTTTTGGAGGCAAAAAATGACAAGTGACCTTTCATGAAATAACCTGCGTTTCAGCTTCTTCAAGCTTGTACCTATAAGTCAAATGCCTGGCTCCAGATGCTTTATAACACCCAAAAATAGTATTATGTATCCAAAGAGAAAAATCTTATGGCAAGAGAAATGCTGAAGTTTTGTCATACTTTGGTAGTTCTGGGCAGTGAACTCCTATGTAGGTAACATTTCTCCACTTTTGTAATACTGCAGCCAGTATCAATACACAGGACCTAATGATACCGCTACCTGATTAGAAGGTTATCTTGTATTTTGCATTTCCTTAAAAAAATCATGCAGTATAGCAAAGGTATAGATAAAGACTCTCTACGTATACATAATTTTTCAATGAGACTCACTCTAACAATTTCTTCAGATAACAAACAAAACCTATGTGACAATATTCAGGTGAGACAAATGCATGAAGGTATTATAACAGTCTGTTAGCCTATGTGGAATTTCTCAAAGCAAACTTCTGTTCAAGGATTTTCTCATGTACTGGGACGCAAACCTCCCTTTATCCATTTCACTATATGGGCAAATCCCTAAAAGAACAAAATGCAGGTACAGTATTTCCTTTGTACTTCAGTGGTACAAGCTGCTACACATTTTTAACTCTCCCTGACATCAGTGGAAGATAAGGACAAGCTCTTTGTTATATGAGCTATTCTGCCCTGAGAAGATTGTACAACTTTGGCTAACACAATATAAACATAGGTGCTGTGCTGTTAGAAATAGTACTTGATGGTGAGTAGTTCCTTTTTTCTTAATATAGTGGGAGTTGGACAGTTAATTCCTTAAAACCCCTTTGAAAAAAAGCCATCCTAAAATGGTAGAAAACTTAGCTGGCAGTTTCACAGACAGGCAGTAGTTAATCTGCTATCATATGGGGTGTTATTTAAAGTCTACAGTGAACAATATTTACCATCAGATTAAGGGCAATGAGGAAAGCATTTCTGAAAACCCATTCTCACAAAGTTGGGAAATACTAATCTGTGTATTATGAGAGCTCACAGTTTTAACTCCCACAATGAAGTTAAGAACTTTCATTTGCTTTTCTTCCCTTGTCAGAAAAATGTGTCCACTTGCCTCTGGAATTAGAATTAATATAGATGTCAATAATTTCCTTTGTATAGAGACATATTTGCATAACTTGACAAGATACTAATGGTTTTGATCTCCACTTATTTTAAACTATATTTTGCAATATAATGCTTTCTTTTTGCATCATTTTCTACATACCTTTGTGAGATCTCGTCTATTGAATTTTTATTATTCTGCTATGTAGGCCAGCTCTGCTATTTCTGCTGTATAAGCATTGCTTCAAATGGGAGCATTGCTCTGATACCATTAATCATTTGGTTACTGTCTTCTGACCTTTTATAGTATCAACAGAGTATTCTGTAACATGTTGATCACAACTGTAACTAATATTTTAATAACGTAATGCTAGCCATAAACACAATGAAACATCAGTATCATTCAGCTGTGTACCAAAGCAATGTTCCTGCAATCTGAAAGCAAGATCCAGCTCAGGATTCCTCTCTGTCTGTAACTTAAGTGACGCTACAGTTTAATATTTAAAAGTACAGTGCTTCTTGGTCAAGAAATCATCATGTCACAGTGGAGGAGCTAGATGGCACTTGCCACGGGTTTCACCAGTGAATGTGCTTATTTTTCTTCATTTATTAGTTCATAAACTAGTCTTTCTTGATGCAGTATCTGGGACACTGTATATAATTTTGCAGAAAATTAAACTAAACTGGGCACAGTGCCCAGAAAATGCATCCATTCCCTTATAAAAAAATAGCTTAAGGGGTCTAAAAATTAAAACTAGTAAAACAAAAAGGAGGCAAGCAATGGTCAGTGATACATTGACCTGAATAGAAAAGACTTGTGTTGAACCCTGAAGACACTGGTAACACATACCATAGCTTTCCTTTGCCTAAGGCAACAGCTTCTGCAGGTGGGCCAATTACTTTGTATGGCACAGTAGGTCAGCAGGTAGCTATATGGCATATAAGGGCTAATCCTGCTCCTACAGAAGTCAGTGGTAAAACTCCATATCCTAGAAGCACAGACAGAGTTAGATGTTGCCATGCTGAGAGTTTCAGAGCTTAAAACTTAGTCGCTAACTCTGGATCCACAAGGCTGATACAGGTGTGTGTGCTTATCTGTATGTCTAAGAACGGACTTAGACTCAGCAGGACACTCAGCAGTGAAGCTAGTCCTTAGAAAATACACCAGAGTGGGATGAATCTGTCTCTCTCTCAGATATAGTTACTGCCTGCAGCTCTGCAGAAAAAGTCCACAACCAGCAGCAGGTCGGGCCTGGCCTATCTGTTAGGAATCCTTTTGCTTACTCTCTCTCTGCTAGAATAAAGCTTTCATCCTGTTTCTGGACTGGCTTCAAAGCATTAAGGAGTGTTCCTGTGCAAGCTTGGCTCCATCTTAATGACTTGGACACTCATACAAGTTAGAAAAGACATTTTTGATCTCCCCTTCTGGATGGGAAAAGCTTAAATCCCTGATCACAAAGAGTGCCATGCCTACTGGATTTCTACATGAAGATTAGGTGACCTTTCAACATTGGTGACATTTTTGAATGAAAATGACCAAGACCACTGCATTGTGCGGTGCTCTGTGCACGTGCGAGAATTTTTTTTGACAGGCCCCGCTGATAATCTATGTGTGAAAATAACTAGTTTGTGAAAGCTATAGACGGGCTGAGTGCTGAGGTGCTCAGCTTAACCAAGATGGCACTGTTAGTGAGCACATGCGATGGCAGAACTCCACAAGTGTCAACAAGCTTAAATTATGTTCCTACAAAGCCAACACAGCTAAAGAATTTAATGTGTTTCTGTGTATTACAGCTAGCACACTGTCTAAGACAACCTAAAAAGAGCCTTAGGTGCAAAGTCTCACAATGAATCTGATTCCCTGATTTTGCTGTGAATGGAGCTGGTTTCTCCAGCAGACATGATGACGGACTGCATCTCAAACTAAAAAAAACCTTGGCATATATTGGTAATGCCTTACACATTGTACAACAGGTTCATTCTGATTTTGTTTGGTTTTCAGGGCTCTTGCTGATGTTATGCGACCTCAAGGTCCTTGTACAACAGATCATATGGAAAGAGATCTAAACATTGTAGTACATGTGCAACATTATGAAAACATGGAGACGAGACCTCCAAATAATTTACGTAAGTTGCATTATAACTTTATCAGTATCTGGAATGCTGGCACTAAAATGAGCATTATGAAAAAAATATGGCTGGATGTCAAATGAGGATTGACAGTACATGGGTTCTTGCAAATTAGAAATATTCTTTATTTCAGAATTAGAAATGTTTAGGATTTCCTAGTGCAAATAGTGTAACACTAAGAGAAAGACATTTTGAATAGAAGAATTAGTTATTATATTTATTTTTAATTAGTTGTCCTGGTTGACTAATATTTGTTTTGTATCTTTGTCTCCTTCTACCTGGTGTTTGTGCTCAGCTCATCAAGCTATGCCTTATTTTATGTTTTGTTATACCAAAATATACAAATAGTTAAGCATACAGCAAGATTTAACAAGATGTTTCATAGGTCCCTATCACCCAATAAGAAAGCTGTCTCATTAGGCTGTTATATCGTATCCACTACTAAAATAGTTAAATACTTTCCTGGAGAGCATAAAGTTATATGTGGTTTTCACTTTCTCATACTTTTGTTCTTTCTAAGGGAAATGCAAGAGGAAGATTATTATTTTAAGTTTTAAATAATATTTTTATTCTGTCTCTGCTATTACGTGTTTATGTTATTGAAGGCAAGGAAAAAGTGCACCTTGGAGCTTCAGAGGAAATACGGTGACATTTCAAGTGGTTCTGAAGTTCTAGGCAACTTATTTCTCAGTCTTGTATTAGACTACAGTACTCATGCTCAGATACATTTTCCTTTTGTGATTTACAGTTCCATTGCAATTTGAATTTGGATATATATATGTATTTTATATTCATCTATATCTTAAATATGTATGTATACATGCATACAAATTATAGATACTATATTTACAAATTCAAGTTCAATCTATTTATAACAGAAAAGGGTATAATTCAGGAAGGTTTAGATTATTAGGCAGTGGATGGCTTTATTCTGTGCTGTAGATCAATGCAGATGTACATTTTCCTGTAAATATACTTTTACTGCACTGATATTTGGATTTTGAAACATAAGTATATGCACTACTCTTTTCTTTATCTTTCTGTAATGGCAGAAAGCAGAAAATTTGTTTATATTCAGACAAAGAATGAGTTTTATTTGGACTGCACTGTGTAGTTATTGTGAGATTTCTACTGCTTTCTTTTTGGGGAAGGGTGTAGAAACAATGGGAGAAAGAGCAGATTCATATGCTGCATGCACCCCTGATACTTGTTTTGTGGTAGAGGCTGACTGTGATTTCTTATGCACATGGTTACAGAGTAATAGGAGAGAGTTAAAGCTGTGACCTCTAATAAAGATACCACATATAGTGAAGTGTGACATCTAATCTGTCTGCACTGCTCTCCAGCAAAGTACTTCCACCTGGGCCTGTGCAGATCTACACTGCAGAGGGGGAAGTACATACATACTGCAGCATTACATCCCTAATGGTATAAAAACACACCACTTCTGGAGGGGAACTTCTCTCTCAATTGCTTCTCTCTCAATCAAAGTTCCTCTAGCCCCCTGGAGCTGAACCCTGAAGACACTGGTGAACTTCTGAAGGTTTAAGGAGGATAGGAATATACACTATCTCTCTCTTTGCTCTGAGTATAGGCTCTTTGCTGATCTCTGATCCTTTCTATGACCATGTTTTCAAGAAGAAATATGTCAAATGGTAATGAAGTTACGATACCATCCTTATTTTCTCTTATATGTGAAATGTTTACTCAGAATCCCAGTAAATGAAGGAGCCAGAAAGTAAAGAGATCCTTACTGCACTGATTGTATCAAGATTTTTGTAATCATCACACTGAGATATTTTGCTTAAAACTCTTTGTATACTACAATATACACATAACACAGCAGGTCTTCAAACTCATTGTTTCTTGGATTTAAATTCAGATTTAAGCCTTGCTTCTGTAAACTCTTGCATATAAATGCAACTCAGAGCCACATAGTTACTGCATCAAGGAAGAAAAAGATACATTTAATAGTACCTTAGGATGGTGGCTTATGATGACCACAGACATCTGTACCACCTCTATCTCAGAATTTGGCCCTCTGGTACAGATGGAAGAATTATATGTGAAACAGCTCTTGCACCACTGCAATTTACAACATAGAAGCACTACTGCTACTTTGGAGCTGTCTTAGTCCATTGGGTAATGAATAGGAGCAGTCCCAAGACTGCTTCACATGCAGCTCAGGCATTCCTGCTACAGATGGAAACCTCAGAAGCCAGCAGCTACGATGGTAACTGTTTCAGTCTTTAATCAACTTTATGGATTAAGTCAATCATTTTAGTTTGTTCAATGCAGACCTTCAAGTGGTGAAATTACTCAAGGCGTTCTATAACCAGTATTACATACATTTACTTCATAGCAAGTAGATCGTTATTCTATATTTGTTGCCGTTCTATTCCCTCATAAACTCATCTAAAACATCACTAAATAACCTACTAGAGTTAGCCAGAGTCTCACAAATGATTAAAGTCTGTTGAGAGCACGTGCATTTATGGTGCAGAAAAAAACTTTATAATGAAAAATTATTAAGACAAATTTTCCAAGTCCAGTATCTTAGCAATTTGAAATTTTATAGTGGAGTTCTGAAACACTACAAGAATGGGTATTACTTGCAGAAACTTTGGCAGTGCAGCGTTACCTTCTACTAGTGCTGGAAAAGTGACAGGCTTTTTTGGATATTTTTACAAGCAAATAAACCAGAGTGAATTATGGCTTTCATAGAAATTCTATTCTAGAGCTTTACCTATACAGAGAAAATGAAATGGTACAAAATTGTTGCATCAGACACTTTGATACGTATTTTTTTAAGTTTTCTTTTCTAAGTTAACCACTTTCTATCTACTAGCCATCTCAAAAGGAGACTTAAAAATTTGAGACTGAGGTACTTGTCACATAGGTCCACAGATATGAAGAGGGCAGGAGGAATTTCTTAGGCATTGTGTACCCCTTCCGTATTGTGTCTTTCAGAATACTGGAGACAAATTATTTGAGGCCAAACATCATTAAAAATATTCTAATTTGAATGTTCATTTACTCTTTCTGCTCTCTTGAAAAACATTTTGCTGATGCTGCCAACCCATTCTGAAAGTGTTTTATGAAGGGAAGCTCTGTAAAAATGACAAACTTTGCATGATCTTTGACACTGAAAATAAGTGTGGCTTTGTTTCTGGACTGTTTGTTACCAGAGGACAAAGGTTTTCTAAGTTGCCTGCAGCCAGCACAGCTATTTGCCAAAACTAGCACTCCAATGGAAGGCCAAAAGTAGAGATCTCTTTTCAGCGTCTTGTAGTTTACTCAGTTTCTTTTCTGATATTCAGAAAGGAAAAGCCATATTGGAGGTTTGGAAAGACACTTTTTTTTTTTTCTTTGCCCACGTGAATCCAGACAACCTAGATGGTTTTTAGTAAAAGCTTTTTTGTTCTTAGTGGTTGTTAGTTGTCATAACTTTCTTCCAGTGCTGTGCTTTACTTTTCCATTATTTCCCTTCATACGTTAGAATGTAGTAGTGCTTTGTAAACAAGCAGCAGATATCTACCAAGAATCATAGCATTCAAGTTTTCTAACATGAAATATTAAATAAAATGAAATGGAAAAAAAAAGAGGACATTTAAAAGTTATATTAAAAACATAAAGCCAAATGGTAACCTTCCTGCAGAATTTGTGTTGTTTTGTTCATCTCTGACTTTCATGAATCTTAAGAAAGCAGCAGTATTCAAGATTTTATTTTTTCTTCTTTTTTTCTACTTATTGTGTTAGAAGTAAGCAATTTATTTAACTTGTTGGGATCGTAACACTGGTGCAGTGGGAGTCAGAAGGCTTTGTAGCTACATCCTCATTTCCAAAACGTGATTACGGCTATTATTTCTAAATCATAATCTATGACAGCAGAGTGAAACAAACACTTAAGTTAGTGCTATCCACAGACACTTTTCCTAATGATCAGTAAAAGCTCAGTTACTCTCTCCTCAATAATAACTAGCCTTGCACTAGTACATTTAAAGCATTTATGTAGACTCCTAAGATAAAGGTGAATTTAAAGGGAAGCCAATTCTAGATTATGGAGGTTGTAAGATGAAAAATGTTACCTTTTAGTTAGTTTGACGTGTATGGATTATTTCTTCATTTTGAATTTAACATTAAAAAAAGTGAATTGTAAACACACCGGTGAAAGAAGGAAGCGTTGCACTGTATCAAATGGCCAATTTTAATAACGGCCAAGGATTTGCAGCACATGTGATTAAAATTACTTTTTCTCTTCTTAAATATATGCAAGGGAATAATGTGTTTGCTGCTGCATTTGATTGTCAGTTGTCCTGGATACTTACCGACTACAAATCCTAATGCTGAAAACAAAGCTAAGACATTTCTGTAACTGGTGCCTTATGATAAGTTAACTTTTGTTATTTCTTTGTTTTTGTGTTAAGACAGTAAGCATTTAAATAGGAGGGTATTTTTTTAAGTTCTCGCATATTAGAATAAGTGTTCTGTATTGCGTATTCCTGTGCTTTCCCCCATTTCTGTAAATAGAAGCTCAGCCTCTGTTTTCCAGTGAGAGAAACTGTCACTGGTTTGACACTGTGGAAATACAATTAGAATTTGCAAGAATTTTTTGCAGTCTCTTTCATCCCTAGTGAATATGCTTTTTGTTGTTGTTGTTGAATACAGTGGTCTTTGGCAAACTAATTATTTTTATGTTTAACATACATAAACATGTTTATATCAGATGATTCATTGTATCACATTGCCTAAGCATAATTCCTACTGTTGCTTATTGGAAATAAGCATACAGGCATATTATGAGACTTTAGTAAAGAGGAGTACTGTTCTTTGAAATGCAAAGCTCTTGAAGTGTATAAAACACGATAACTAATGTACTTACACAGTAACTGTTGTAATTCATGCCAATGAATTGCATAACATTGAAGAAGTGGTCATTGAGAACGTGCATGTATTACTGTAACAATACGCTTCTGGTGACAGGGGCCTTGAAATGCTACTAAAAACCTTGTTCAGACAGAAGGCTGCAAAATCCAAAGGACTGAGCAAATAACTGTATGTTTGCCTTGTTGGTATCTAGGTTGCTTGATTACAGTGAAACGGGTTTTTTTAGGCCTGGCTATGTGCACGGGTCTAGCCCAGAGGAACTGGACTATGTTCTTCATAAATTTAGGCTGTTCGGCTCCTCACTTAAAAGGACAAAGTACAGTCAGAAAAACTGAGCTGTACAGACAGGGCTCCAGCCATGTTTTATGAGTGAAAAGATGGACAATACTAGTAAGTTTTCAGCCAAGAAAAAGATAGTTTTAGCACAGTGACAGAAGGAGAAGCGAAGAAGTACTGCTGATGGAGTGCTCCGAGACAGTGAAGAATGAAGGAGAATAAAATGGCTAGCTTAATTGGAGGACATACTTAGTTTGCAAGAAACTACAGTGCTATGACTGAGGAAAGGGACTGTAGTCAGTAAGTCCTGGGAATTTGTTTCCATTTAAAGGCTTAGTCTTCACTGCCAGTATGCAAAAACTCATTTTACTGGAGTTTCTATGATCTATCCAGGAAGCACTTTAATACTATTCAAAAAAATCTGATAATTTAGGTTTAATTCCTGAGCGAAAAAGCTAGTAGACTTAAGTTAACCCTGGGAGAGGGCTACTTAATACACTGTGATTGTAATATACAACAAGGAGGACAAATTCCACATTTAAATTATACGCTTTACAAAACTAATCATTCAAGAAAAAGCCCACACTACCATCACCAGCTCTGTCAAGAGAAATATTGTATTTTTTAAATATAATTTCTGTTTGAGGTTAAAAGCTGCAAGCTGCTTTGTCATAGCTATCTTGAGACCACTTCTTAAACCACTTTAAATTAATTTCTAGATACTGACTTCAACTGAAATTATGCTACCAGTAGAACTTCAAAGCATTAGCAAATTGGTGATAGAATTTTTGTTAATATAATTACAGCTATAGCAATGCATTCCAGAGCTCCAAAGCTTCCATGCTGGAAACAAAATTTCCCATATAAACTTAGAGTATGAAGATGCATTTCTTTTGCAACTCAGTCAGTCGCTGGAAGACAGTAACGTTTAATCAGTTCTGAACGTGTGTTTAGCCTCACAATCATTAATATAAAAAAGTTTCTAATTTAAATTCAGTTTTTAATTCAGATGCATGGTGCTAATTTATGTGAAGATGCTATGAAACTTCTTGAAACACCAATGAGTATTTTCAAGGAAGTTAATTACAACCTGGGAGTGAGAGCTTCTGAGTTCGTTTAGGAAACACAAAGTAAAACAAATGAAATATCTCATTTGTCATTGACTGATGTACATTTCATCAATTAACTTTTTTTAAAAAACTGGATGATTTTGAAAATGTTAATATATATCATACACAATAGCTTTTTATTAATAACTACACCAGTCTTCACCAAGCATAATATGTCAGAAGTCTAGCAATGCTCCTATTATCCAGTTAATTCCATGCCTTCAGAATCATCCTGTTGGCTTAATTTGGCAAATGAGAAAAAAAAATTAAAGCAAATAGTAAACACAAAATTTTGCATGAGCAAGGACTGCGGGATTGCATCCTGGGTCTATAATCAAATAAACTGTGACCTTAACATCATTACCTATGGTCAGTGGGTTTCTTCTTTATTCTAAAATATTTCTTGTTAGATACGATTTTATTGGAAACTCTCTGAGAATGTTATGCATCCTACCTACAATTTTAGTCAGTGGGATATGTTTTGAACCATACTGGGTAGGTCTTCATAAGCTCTGCTTCATGTAACCATTTCCATTAGGACTGAACAATGAAGTTTTCACTCTCTCTTTTTTCATTTATTGTACAATAAGAACAATTAGATTAGATTACCGCCTTGCATCCTATCATTTACTTCTAGTCAGCTTTTAATTCAGACAAATTTGTGATACCTTAATAAAAATATTCATCAATGTAAAATGTATTTGGGAGAAATACAGTTAATCACTGACATTATCCTTTAACAGCAATAATTAACATTATAGTAATAAAAATTATTTAGAATATATTTCTACACTTTACAATGTGGTTTAAAAGGCTGAATGATTATTTAATAAAACAAAAATTATTGTCATAACAGAAGAGAGCATTGCTGTAATAGACTATTATATAGGCAGCTTTAAGTCACACAACAGCAGACTTGAAAAGCACATATAAAGGACAAGACTAATTTTGCTGTCATTGGGTGCAGGTTAAAGCACTTTGAAATGTTGCCCAAAAGTAGAGGGATGTGTTTGCCATCTACAAGATGAAAAGTTCAGTATCTAAATGTGGTTTAGCTTTGGAAAACAGTTATGCGTTTCCCTTGTGATTCCACTTTTACTTCCATTCTATTAGCGTAATTATTTTATAAGGATTTAGTTCCACAGGTGTTTGCTATTAGATATTGCTATGTCCTGTCATCAAAGACTCACCTGAAAACAAAAGCAATGCTTAGAAGAATCAGCATCCTCTACTGTTTTGGCACTTTGCAATCTAAGTTTTACTTACTAAATTTTTTAATGAGGTGCTATTCCCATATATAGTACTCAATATAATATCTAAAATTGTATTTTGTCTTTGGACAGGCACACTGAATAATGTTGAATTACTTCCGGTGCAAAATATTCCCACTATTAAGCACAACTGTCAGCAAGATCAATCATCAATGCTTCATGCCTGTTGCAATCTTTCATGTCGCTGGGATTCTTGATGTCAAAAACTGGTATAGAAGACAATGCCAAACTAATAAAAATCATACTGGGGAAAAAAAACCCACCAATAACACAGCCTTTTAATGATTGTATTCTGCCAGATTTTAGCTCCTTAAAATGAAGAGGATAGAAACTGAGCTAGTTGTTGGGTTTTTTTTAATATGGCATGAGTCACCTCATTGAAAGGCAAACAAAAAGTACCTTTTGCTTTCACTGTTGGTTTGCCAACACCATCACACAGACAAACTACACTTGCCTTTTGCATGCCAAAACAATATAATTTTTAACTGTTGACTTACAGCTTAATCATCTCTCTAAATCCATTAACTCCCACTCTCGTATTTTGTCTCAAAAACCATAGATTTGTAACACAAATGATAAAAACATAAATTCGTTAATACATCAGGTTTTGTCCATGCATTCATGTGCAAGCACTAACTATTGCAAACTGATATGTCCACAGGGAAACACATACATTTTTTATCATTCTGGCTGTGTGAAACTTTGATATTTTATTTTAGATGTTAAAATGCTCTTATCAGAAATTTAACATTCTGTAAAATGACTTCCCTCTTCATTTTTTAATCAATCATACGAACTTTGCCAAGCCAAATCAGTACAGTGGTTACAAAATAAAGTAGGAGAGGTTGGCTGCATACATTAAAAAGCTTACGAATACACATCCCAGTATTATGAGGCAATTGTGATATGCTATTCAGTGAGAGGTATTTTCCACAAATTTCAATCTACAGTTTCAATCATATATGATTTTCAGTACCTTTGTTCTATGTTCTCTGCTTTATATCAGAACTTTCTTTGAAATTACACATCGGCTCTGACTCCAGTATTTTTTATCATAAGATAAAGTCAAGAAGGGAACTCAGTGTGTTTAATATTTATGAAATACCTTTGTTGTTGATTTTTATAATAGAAAAAACAGTTGAAAAAATTCTCTGGAACCATGATACAAAACTACATTGATAATCATTCCCAGTTGATTACAACGTGGATTTTAATGTTTTCTTAGGTATACTAATAAATTTAATCTTTAATTTTTAGTTACCACAGTTAAATAGCTTTTAAGAATGCTTCAGTAACATATTTTTGTTTTTAACTCATACATTTAAGAAATGTGTCCGTGCACCCAAGCTGAAGGTTATAACTATACTTCTGAATCCATAATGGATTTGTAACATAATCCAAAATAATCCAATTGTCTTTTACCATCCACTCCTTACCAATTAAAGGAAATGCACATTTGATAAATAGTTATTTATACCCACACACAAACATACACAAAAGAATGTGTGCATGACAGAATTTGGACGCTATTGGAGTTAGCAATTTGTTTAGCTGGAATTAAGTGTCTCAAACACAGATCTGTTTTTTACCCTGAAAAGTTTGTTCTTACTGCGTTAGTTCACCTTTCACACTCTACAGCATGAGCCAGGGAAAAACACCCAGCCTTTCCCATGTAGACAGTTGCTCTTCCAGGGCTAATCTGATCATACCTTAGCACTTTTGAACTGCTTTATTGTTTTCTTTTAATATTTTCTCCATGCATACTAAACCTTGTGCTTCCTATTGTTGTCTCTTCTGCTGCCTGTGAGAAGCTGGTCCTCTGTGACTACAAATACTGTTTGATGATGCTAGTTTTTGTTGTTTTAGAGAGTCTGTGGTCAGCCATTCTGGACAACTTACGAAAGAATACCACAACATAGAAAAGTATGGCAAATGTCTACTAGCACTTCATCTTATCAGTGGGGCACTGAAGATTAACTACTTTCATCCGTAAATTACAAAATGGTAGTGGATGCAATTCAGAGGTGGGGGTAGACACAGTCTGTGAGCCTCGCAACATAAGTAGGATTTTGACAGTGCTTACAGTAATGGCTACTTTAAGCCAATTAGATGAAATTCTGATTGGTCAAAAGTCATAGTAAAGCATTCACCATCTTCAATAGCTCAAGGATTTTACCCAGGGGCACCACAACTCACTTAGGACCTCATATATTTCTTATTGAGGGGAATTATGTTTTTGTTATTAATCTTAAATAAGGAGAGAGATAAAGGGATATGCAGGAAATTTATCTTACGGCTTCACAAAAAAACATTATACAGCTTAGAGAATTCAGTGTTGGAGAAGGAAAAATGCATGTTCATTGCCAAGAGTAATAAAAGCTAGTCAGGGGAAGTGCAGTGAAAACTACCAAATAATTTACCAAATTAAACCCTCCTGAGAAGTGTTTTGAGAAGCCAAGAGGCTAGAAGGAGTTTCCAGATAGCTGTACTTTGCATTTTTGTTCTGATTTCAGGAAAGTTTGGGTGTCTGCAAATGAGGAAAATGCCCATGCCCTTGGTGCGCAGCAGAAAGGGAACCTTTCGTGCTCTTCTTCCACACTCCTCCCCATTGGCAGCACAGCTGCTATAGTTGAACAACTGCTGTCACCCCCACTATGCAGAACAGGGCTATGGGAGGGCTTGTGCAGATACCGAAGTCTCAAGCTCTGAACCCTGGCACAAAACAGAATTGCACGTGGCAGCTTTCACTTACATAAACGGTCTAAAATTTCTCTGGAACCTTATATGAGTAGAGGACTGAGCACAGTGGAGATTTGTTTCACTGAGGCCCTTCCAAGTACAGAGGCATCTGAGTCAACACATTTGCGAGGGGGTAGTTGGCCAAGAACAGACTAACTGCTCTGCTAGTCTGGCCAGGTGGGTTTGGCCTATGTAAAACAATATGCTTATATCATTTGGGAGCATATTAATAGATGAATTCTGGAGCATCCCTATGTTAAAAAGAATGAGGCCTACCAACAGTATTTTATAAACAGCTTCCAAAAAGGAAAAGTAGTCCTTTCAGCATCGTTCTCTTCCAGGAGATAAAGTAAGGAAGCTGATGGTGATTTATATATTTTTGCTCTTTCTTTTATACATCTGAGGGCCCAAAGGAGTTGCTGTGCAACACGCTCTCAGCAATTCCTGCTGGGGGCTGGGGTAAGAATCAGGAATGTGATTTTTTCCTAAAAGCTTTGCTCTACCTCATCAAATGACTAATTCTAGTTTAAAGAATATATTTTGCATTTATAATAATGGATTAAGCTATTTCTCATTTTTTTCCAAAGCTGTAAGGTTGGGGAACTACATTTCTCCTATAGTAATCCAGATTCCTGTTAAAGTTTAAAGTTAATTTCTGAACAGCCAGCGGTACTGTAATGAAATGTTCCTTATCCTTTGTCAAAACAAACCTGACCACCATTTCAATTAGAACAGTTTCAAGTTTCTAGTCATAGCTCTGTAGTTAAATTGTCATTAAATACTTTACTTAGTTAAATGAACTCCTAGAAGGATTTTTTTAAGCAAAATCATTTACATTTATGATTGATTACTTCTTTCCTATCATTTTAACACTTTATTTTTCTTTGGTTCTTGCTTTTCCTCCGTGCTTAAGGACCTCCACTTAAGAAAAGTGGTCTGTGAAAAGGAATAGTTTCTCTTGGAAATAATTGGCCCCAGCAAAGATCTTTATGAAACCACAGAAAATCAGAAAAAAAAGTATGCACTCTGTGGGGTAAGATGTTTGCACAAGGTTTTTGCATAGATGTTTAACTACAATAAAGATCTCTTTAAGAGTGGTTATGAGCAAAATTCACTTATAACAGCCATCTCCTTATTCTCTAGTATGTGTCTGGGGTTTATCTTGTGTCTGCAAGTTCTTGCATCAAAGTCAGTAAACTAAAAGTTTACCTTGGGAGCCCAGTATACTATTCCTTAACCATGCAAAGGTATGATTGTGATGATAGAGAGGCCAGGGGCTAAGCCTGGATAAAACTGTAGAAAAGCAGTAACAATTACCAGAAACTTCTGAATCTTGAAGAATACAAAAAGTAAAATTATTTATGCTTCTTTGAAGATGTCCACATTTTAGCAGATATATTATAGAGCATAAGTATATAAAATACAATTTATATTATTAGGGTAGCTCTTTCTCTGACTTGTTCATTGTGTCAATAATTTAATGTGCCTATCTAAGAATTACCTAACTCACTAATTCTTTTTCCGACTGTGATCCTACACCTCTTATTGAGGTCTAAATAACCATATGCGAATAGATTAGGCTTATTTCCTCTCAGAGTAAGCAAATTAGAATAGAGAAAAGAACACCAGTGCTGCAGGATTCTTTTCAAGTGCATACGAATGACACACTTTACAATATAATGATCTTACATTGTCATAATCTAGCATGTTAGAGCCATTAACATTTACTTGTGAAAATCCGATTTGAAATATTTATTTGCAAGCTACACCTTATTTACTAGGTGACACCATTTCTACAAATATAGAGACATAGATGAAGGTGTCTCTGGAACCAGAGACACGGAGCTAGAGGTATGCTGGAAAGTGTGAATCACCTATCTGCTCTCTGCATAGGAAAACATTTTCAGATTTTGTAAGCGTTAAAATCACCCAAACATTTTTAGAAAGGAAGACAAGTGGTCCATGAAAATCTGGTCTCTGTAACTTAGTGCTTTACTCTGCTGAAATTGTCCACTGGAATAACACTCGCGTTCCCCTTTCCTCTTTACCACCGCTCATGTCTGTTCATCAGGAAGAGGAAAGATTGTGCCTCTCCACTCCAGTGCCTCTCTATCTCAATAACCCATACACAATACCTCAGGTTCCTCTTGCGTTTCTTGATTTTGTCTGGACAAAGAATGATATTCTCTGGCTTTTTCAGAATTATCCATTCTGGTATACATATACTGACTGATTAGCAAACAGAACAAACCAAGCAAACAACTATAGAGTTTGTATGTCAGCCTTTTGTCTCCATTCAGCCATTTGTTTTCCTAACAGCCGTAGAAACGTCTCATCCTTGCGATCTCAGTAACACCAGAAGGGGCAAATGAGTTAAAAGTTACTAGAGGGAGTAACAGATAGCTAGAAAAAAAAAAATCACATTAGCCTTGTTCTCTTTTAAGAACAATAAATCTCGAGTTAGTTATTGAGTGCAAGAAAATGCTACAGGGCATTGTTAGCACGAAATTTGGATCCATAAATCAACTAAGTATCGAGATGCTGCCCTGAGAGTCTGTTATCATCAAACAGGGAGATCTAGTCATCAAAGGCTGGGAATGCCAGGAAAACAAGAAAAGAAGGATAGAATAATCTATGGCACATCCCCTTCCCCATGGCTCAAAGAAGTTATCTATCAGGATGATGCCTGGTTTGTAGTGTCTAATTTTATTGTATAGGAAAGTCTGAAGGGAGTTGGGATATGTCAGAAGATCAGATCATAGAGGAAAATACAAGCTTAAAACTTGGCAGATGATTTATTAATTGCTAATTATTCTTATTTCTACTTTACATGATATTAAGTGCATGCTAGAAGCTTCCAAGTGGAAAATCCACACGATAGTTAATGCAGTTCAAAAGCAGCGTTAATCCTCCTTTATGGCTTGCAAGGCTCTTGGGAAAGAAGATATTGCACAGCTTCAAGGATGCAAAGTCACTGGTATTAAGCAATCTGAGGCTAACTAGCAGATTACAAAAGGAGGAGTCCTAAGTGTGTATTTCCCTGTGTGAAATCTATGTATGTAGAAGTGGATTTGCTTTCCCCATATACATGTAGCCTATACCGAGTTTCAGATCAGTGCACCCTGGAAGTTGGTAAGCATGAGCTAGTAACTTTGAGAATACTCTTCTCATATCGTTACTGACAAGTCTTTTCAGCTTTGAAGGAATTAACAGAAGAGGAGTAATTTTATCTTAATTATCATCCCAGTAAATCAAAACTAGAACATATGCACGTCACAGTTCAATACCACAGGCATGACTGAATCCTGGCAGTCAGTATGTCATGATCAATACTCTTTACCATCCGAAGAATCCTTTTGAAATATTCTCATAGTAGCTTGCAGCCACAGATTTCACTAGATTTGACCTGTGTGAGATAATTGCAAGCGGTACGCAGACCGCTTGCTCTGTCTTGTGAATTTGATATCAGTGACAGCTCCTAACTCTGTCTTTCTCACCAGCTTTCCTTTGATTAAGACATGGAGTGCTTTTTTACATTGTACACAGGACTAAAACAGGCACACGCTTCCTCTTGCATTGAAACAAATCCTGACACCCCCTCCATTTAAAAAATGGTGACGCCTTACAGCTGGACCTATGTCCACGTAAAGCAAACCTGAGGGTTTTTTCAGTCTGACTGCATGCAAGCTGGGTGCCTCTGAGCATCCCATTATCTTTGTGCTTCATATTGTAGAAAGGTGTTGCAGAAGCCAGTGCAGAGCTGGCTGTGGTCCAGCAATACAACATTATCATATTTACGGTTAGATACCTACAACTGGATAGCATAGATTGCTGCTGCCACAGCTGTCTGAAGTTGTATCCACTGCTATCACTACCAGTCAGACCGAACTAGGTTTGGCAAACTACAGTATACGGTATCAGCAAGCCTGGCAGATCCAATTCACGAATGAGGATCAGCATAGCCTTAACATAAAGACATGCCAGATGAAAAGGTAACTCGCTCTGAGCGGATGTATTGAACGTATGGGATGAGAGAAGCTGTCAAAGGAAGACGACAATGAGGAGCCTCACTTCACAAGGAAGATGTCAGAAAGCACACAGATAGAGTGGGTTCAATTTAAAATGCTCCAGAGATTCTTTTTCAAAAAGGATTCAAAATTTCAGAACTAGGTAGTGTGTAACACCTGGAGCTGCCTACATAGCTCACTGAACTTTCAGAACAGAGAGCTGTGTCTGCAGAACAGTCATTACCCCCATGGGTAAATTTACCTGGACTGACCATTTGTCACTGTATAAACTTAACTCTTTTGGCAGATGTTTGGATGTTAACCGTATTCTATTTTTCTTTTCAAGCCACAGATAAATGAAAGAGAGCAAGCAAAAATAAGCCTGAAAACCAAACTCATTTTACAATAGCAATAAGAACTTAATGATTTACCCAGCTGTGACTCAAAAGCTGGCCAGGCAAAGTCTCCACACCCCGAGGAGTATCTAGTGGATGATACCATTGTTTCAGCTCAGTCTCTCTCTCTCACTTATCTCTTTCTCGCCCATCAAAGCTTTTCTTGCCTTCATGTTTGTGATTCTGCTTTTCTGTGCCTGACAGTTGTAATGAAGATATGCCACAGTTAGTGACAAGGCAAGTATTCTAGAAAAATACTGCCAGAAGAGATGAAATGAAATAGCTAATACCTGACACCAGTTTCTGGAAGTGATCAACAATATGTAAATTTATGTCATGCTCTGTAACTTACAGAAAAAAAACCCATATTTGTTTAAAGGTCATCATTAATTAAAAAATCAATGAAAACACTTATAAATGCATGGAAGAAAATAAGTCACTGTTAAAGTGTCATTGCAGCATAAGGATCCATAAAGGTGATATGGGAAAAGACAGCATATATTTGTCTCGGTTTCAATACCAATTCTAGCTGAAAAAGTGTTATGGATTTTTAAGAGCTTGAAGTTGTGCTACTTGACTTGGAATAACAAATGTGGATTTTTTGAAGAAGTAATTGTGTTTTCTTACACACTTTAACATTCTTATCATTTCAAGATACTGCAACTCTATATATGCTCTATGATGGAATATGACATTCCTCTTCTCTCTCCATCAAATTTCTGAATGTAGGCCACTTATGTACAAAGTACGTGTAAGCTGCCACAGTATACATAGCAACATACATTAATATATATACCCCCCACCTGCGCTATGTAATATGCAACGTGTATAGCACATTGTATTCTCAGTGCGCCATTGACATTGGATCAAAAGGGATCCAATGAGAGTAACACAATGCATTTTTTCCTCAGCTGTGTAAGCAACCCTCATTTTGCTGTTGCCTCACTTTTAAGTATTAGCGGGGGAAGAACCTGTTTGTTATTAATACACCTTTATAGGAATATATAAACAAAAAGTGCCTTCTGAGAGATGCCTTTTCTAATACTATCCTTAGTTACTATTACAAGATTCCCTGAACTAACTCGTTGCACGTTCTGAAGCAAACAAATGTATTTTAGCAGCAGCAGCGTGATCTTTTCACCCATTATTTACAATGCTTTATAATTATGGTAACAATTAACTCTACAGGCACAGAAAAGTCAAGAAATCTGTATCTTCGGATCTTAGGAATTAGTGCAAAATAATGGGAAAGTTACAATAGTATACTGATCCTGATACAAAACTGGGGAAAGTCAGGTATTGTCTTTCGTTGTCTTTGACAGTCTTTGAAATCCATCCAACTATGTTTTAAATAAATACGCTTGAGATGCGGCAGTATAATTTGTATCAGCATGACACTATAATAATTTCAGAAATATAATACAATAAACACTATCATTGTTTACATAATCAAGATATTCCCATCTCATAATCCAAGGATGCTTGTAACAATCTGTTGTATCACTTACATTAACATTATTACCTACCCTGGGTACACTGAGATGTAATTTAAAACAGAAACAACAGAGTATTGGGGTTAAGGAAATGCTGATCAAAACCTTAAGGATTTCTAGAGGTCACAAACATCCCGGCAGTCTGCCAGGATCACAGTTGCTGACTAGAGAACACTTTCCAGTTTCCCTGCAACTCCAGGTTAACACAGTTATTAAAATAAACACTTCAAAAAAATTAAGAATTAGTACTAATCAGAAGCTCATTTGGGGGGGAGGGGGGAGAATGGGAGAACCCTAAGTTTTCTAGTATCTATAATGCTTCAAATAAGAGTGTTAAAATATTAAAAAAAGTAAAATTACTACCCAGACTAATTTGTTAATTTTTATGCAAGTCACTAAAGAAGTTATCTTAGTTAAGCAATGGCAGTTCAAAAATCAGATACAGAATCTGAGTGAACATAAAAACTCTTTCTATTGAAGTGGATGTAGGCATTGACAAAAACATACTGTTGTGAAAAGAACAAAGCCTTAAATGACTGGATGGTGATTAAACAGAACGTGGAGCTAGTCACGTCTGGATGCCCAGTTTAAATACAGTCATAGCCAGCATAACAGTGGCCAGTTTGTTAGTTTGCAGTCCAAAATATCTGTCACTAGATTTCTAATCCTTTGAGCATTAAATATTCTGGAAAGAAACAAGTTTGCCCATTTCTTAATAGTGTCAGTAACCTGTTCTCTTAAGCAGACAGACTTGCTAAAAACAGAGGTGAGAGTGTTTATTAGCAAATGTTTAATTTATGAACACACTTGGTCTTACCGAAGAAAAATAAAGGTCTTTTAAACAGAAGCATGTTAGCTTTATTGATTGACTGAATTTCAGGTGGAATCGTTACTTGGGGGAACTAATTCTGTGCCAGCCTGCCAGAGTAGCTGGGCTATCTGGTAAGGCAGAGTGCCTCTGCTTCCTCTTCTCTCTCACTGTTGCTACAACATGCTTCGGGCTAAAGCAATGTCAGTGCTATCTAAGTTCTCTCGCTGTGGGAGAAAAAATGGGAAAAGTGAACGGGCAAAACTGTGATCCACCAGCAACATGCTCACATTGGCCAACCTCCATCTCTGACCAACTCTTAGCTGCATGGATTCATAGCTTTTAAACAAGAAATTAATTCTATCAGATCTATGAGAATACAAGTCCTATAATTTTACCCAGCAGCTCCTGTAATCAGCATGTGGGCTGTGAAGTCAAACTGCTGCTATCCTTCTGTACTGAGGGTTGTATTTTAGTCACTTTTTTTTTAATGATAAATGCTTGTTTAATTTTTTCTTTACTTGCTTTGGTATCATATATTAATACAAACCAGAAGTGTAAAATATGCTTATAATCCTGAGAGCTCTGTTAAACCCTAACTGATGGTAGGAAAAAGGAGAAGAATACTAATGGAAACAGCGTATAGTGAAGATTTTGCTTTCATGTGAATGCAATTAGAGCTTTTCCCTTAAGCTAATAGGATAAGTAACTATATGAGGAAATCCACAGACACTGCAAATGTGCAGGAGGGAGAGAGTAGTGTTTGCTTGGTGTTCAATGGTCCATGTGTAATAAGCTGGCAGTTCCATCTAGTTCCTACCGGACAAATGTCTACATCAGAAATTCCTGTTTCTCCCCTCTCCCAGTTGCACATTTGGAAGTTTCAGCAGTGAAACCAAAGGCTGAATTAAGAGAGACAGGACTACATTTTCAAAGCTATTTTATTTTTCATTCTATAGATAAAGATAGCACACAAATAAATTCCTATCGCATATATGGCAGTGAGATTCAGGACATCAGTTAATTTCCTGAATATCTGTGCATGACTTATCAACTCACATGCCTTTTGCCAAATTATTCTATGAGATCTATTCTGATATTCCTAAACTTTGATCTTCTCCTAACAGCATTTGCCAACCTGATATAAACAGATTAATACTGTGTCTCTTGAGAGTAAAATAATTTTTTACAGTTTTCAGTAGTTACTCTGATTCCTGGATGACAGACTTGTAATAAATGACGTACAGGATGGATCACAGCTCTAATTAATTTTTTAAAAGATGTTGAAATGATTCCTTAATAATGGTAGTTCTTCTATGGAAGATGTAGAATATAAATAGCATAACACAAGCAGTGAACACGTGATAGTTTGGTATGGCACAATTATTGCTGGCATTAATTTAGGATGTCTTATTTTTGGATTTTGCCTGCACAAATAATGCATTTGAAAAACAATGTTGACATAACCTCTGCAGCAAACCACAGTTACATGTAGCTCCCACAGGTCTTTATACAACCAGCAGGAGACCGTCAGTTTTACTTTCATCCATAATATTTTAGCTTGATCTTGGCCAGGACATGGACCATTTTTTGTAATGTACCATATACAAACTATGGAAAAGATTGTCAGGCCCATTCCTGCCCAACTGCCCAGCTTGGGGTAAGAAGGGCCAGGAACTGGGTGCTGTTGGCAAGTTCCCTCAAATAGCTAGAGCTGCACCATCCTTTTTAGGAACTGTAGCGGGCACCAGGGATTGCAGCCCTTTAACAAGGAAGAAGAATAGGGCATCACTGAAGATGTCCTTGTAACAGCAACCTCAGGCAGTGCTTTAACTCACTAGGAGCCAGGATGGCTGGCATAGCTTTGAGGCTGCTGTAAAGCACATTGTGACTGAAGAAAATACAGAATTAGGATGTAAGTCATGGAAATACAGAAGACTCTCTTCAGCTTTTCCTTTTGTTTTGTCCTTAATGACAATGAGCCTAAGTATTATATGTAAAGTGCTACGGATTTATGACTCAACAAAAGCTAGAAGCAATCTTGCAATCTTTCTTTTTTTTTTTTAAATCTTGACATTTTGGAAAACCATACAATTTTTAAAAAAAATCTTAATGGAAAGGCTCTTTTAATATAAAAAGATTTCAAGCACTATATATGTTCAAAGATGATCAGAGGGCTGGAGCACCTCTCCTATGAGGAAAGGCTGAGAGAGTTGGGGTTGTTCAGCCTGGGGAAGAGAAGGCTCCAGGGAGACCTTATAGCAGCCTTCCAGTACCTAAAGGGGGCCTACAGGAGAGCTGGGGAAGGACTTTTTACTAGGGCATGTAGTGATAGGACGAGGGGGAATGGCTTTAAACTGGAAGAGGGTAGATTTAGATTAGATATTAGGATGAAATTCTTTACTGTGAGGGTGGTAAGACACTGGCCCAGGTTGCCCAGGGAAGTTGTGGCTGCCCCATCCCTGGAAGTGTTCAAGGCCAGGCTGGATGGGGCTTTGAGCAACCTGGTCTAGTAGAAGGTGTCCCTACCCATGGCAGGGGGCTTGGAACTAGATGATCTTCAAGGTCCCTTCCAACCTAAATCATTCTATGATTCTTTCTCCTGAAACAATGGCTGCTGACCCTCTGAGGCATTCTGCCACAGTTAAAGATTCACAATTCTCTATTCAGTCTGTAAATCTTTTCATGCCTGTCACATCTCTTTTTTGTCCTCCAATATTCTTTCTAGTGCCTACATATAATCTCCGTGTGCAGCTGATATTACTGACCTAACCCAGAATTTATACTTTTTGCCCTCAATACCTGCAGGTTTGAAACAACATTTAGCATAGTTGGAATGAAGGACATTAGAATAATCCATCCTCTTGTTGCTATAAATGGTCCCTACTGTATGAAATGTGTTTTAATTTGCGGGCAATATCTTGGTAACCTAACCGACTCCCACTTTCCTATACAATCTCATAAACCTTAACCTCACTCTGTGCAATCTCTGTAATTGTTTAGATGCATAGTGACTTGTCATTTGCATCCCATGAAGCTTTTATAACAATAGCAGCTTCAATTACACTATGCCACTTGGCTTCATCGTACTTCCCCCAAAATATCTTTGCCATCAACATTTCTCAGAGTGGCAATTCTCCCGAGCTTTCCAGAATTTATAGGTCACAGGTAAAACAGCATGTTCTCTGCAAATGTTAATGAGTTTACAAACTGCTGAGTATTATAATGATAAATTTGATCATATTTCTCTACTGACTTTACACAGTCTTGGCACTGCAATATTTTTAGCTTATATCTGCTCTCAAAGGGCCCAATCCAAAGCTCATTGAAGTCAAGGAAAAGAGGTGTATTAAGATCAGCAGCTTTTGATCAAGCCTGAGACAGTCAGTGCTGTAAAAACATTATCTGTGCACATCCCTTATATGCAACTGACATCTCCTTGCACCACTGCGAGTTACTGAATTTCATTTTCTTTGTAGCTTTTCACCTGATCAGGGAATCTATTGAAGTCCAAGCAGTCAAGGCAGCTGTTTTGAGTCAGATAATTTCCAGCTTCCTAAATAAAGGGAACTAATAGAATACCTACTTTATGCCCACATCACTGTTGTAACTCACATGGTATTGTGGAGGGTTTTCGGAGACGAGGAGGGCAGAATGCAAGCAGCAGTGGTTTCTAAAGGCCTGTCCCTGGTCAGTCCGCTGTTTCTGCAATAGGCTCCCTCCCCTGCTTTTACAGATATTTTCACCAACCTTCTTGGGCACAGTTCACTTTACAAAGTAATCGCTATGCCTCTTAAATGTATCCTTTCATACCTGCAGGGGTGTAGTGCAGACTGTGAACAGCAGAGAAGGTTGCATTGCTGTTTAGCATCTCTGCTGACACCGGCACGAATACAGAACTGTGCATTCCTGGGCATTTTAATATATTTACAGATAGAAAGGTGACCTTTGTTTAGAAAGTCTTTTTATTTCAGAGGGGTGCAGGTTTTTTTGTTATGGTAAATGATGGCATTGATATATAGCTTTTGAAGTGCTAGTAACCAGACCTGGCACTACTTTTAGAGAGAAACAAAACTGTTTACATCTGCTTTGTTGAACAATCTTCTATAACAAGTTAACTTAAAAATACCGGTGACAAAACTAACATTTTTCAGATAAGAATCTCCAAGAAATACAGACCAAATACTGAAAATACCTAGTCGTAACATATCAACTATCCTTGTCACTGAAAAATGTGTCTTAAACACCAAAGCCCCTTAGGTTAGTCTTCTATCAGTAGGCCCATCACAAAATCACTAAAGCCGTGAAGGCAATTGTTCACTGTTGCTTGAAACTATTAGTATACATGTGTGGAAAAAAACTGTTATTCAATAGTTCAGTCAGATACCCTCAATTATGTCAAACTTTAAAATCCATGTGACCTTTTTTGGTATACGAAATGATTTAAAATCTACTTTGCCTCTGACATTTAAATATGGGGGACTATACCATTCATTTATTTACCAAGATAAATAGAGATTAATGGAAGATGAACAAAGTAAAGCAGAATCTTACAGAAACAAATTAAATTGTTAGAAAGGAATGAATAAATAGGACAGCTTCTGGCTTTTTTCTTTTCTTTTTTTTTTGCAAGTCATGAAGTTTACTTTTACACAGCTTAGGGACTAATAACTAGATAGAAGTTACTCTAAGCACTTGTTACTTCTGCCAAACTATTCTCTGTTAATGAAATAAAATTTGGTAAGAGTTTTGGTATCATTCTGCTGAATGTCACTTGTGGAAAAGGTTATTATCCAACAGGACTAAACGTTACCACATATACTAAGTCTTATGCAAGTATCAGAAACTTCCCTTCACGTTACCAATGAACAGGATTTTTGTTGTTTGGTTTAGACACTCAGTGGACTGCTTTGGAGGTCCACTGAACATTTAAATAACAGATTTTAAAGTTGAAACTAGTTTTAAAGTACTTTAGTTTGCAGACCCTGGCATCGTCAGGTGTTTATGAAATTCAACTATATGACTATTTTACAGTTTCCTATGAAAGCCTGCTCTCATAGTAAGAAAAAGACATAGAAGGTGACTGTTTCCATTTACTGTTTTCCATATTTTGCTAACACTCTGGGAAAGTGAGTAGCATGAACAGTAGTCCTTTCTATGCAAAAATAATTGAAGTGCCTCCTCAAAGGATAACGTTAATGCTTCCCTCTTCCATTCCACACAGCTACAGTGATGAGCTAAAATACAAAATTACCCAAGTCCTCAATATTAGACAAAACTAAAAATACATTTTCTGATCTCAGACTCTTGTGTTTTTCTTTTTTCCAAAGTGTATGCTCTAGTCAGTGTAATGTAACATGTAAAAAGACTGTGTACACTCCATGTACTTTCTAAATACCTGGTGAAAAGGCTTTTTGACTTTTTCAGGGCATAGGATGAATGTGCAGTGAATTCACAGAACAAGCTGTATGTGGAATTTATGAGATGATATCGATAGGTGTAATTTATTTTTTATTTACAATTTCTCTGGCCCTTAGTTTTCTTTTCTTTCCTGCTGTCTGAATTCAATATCAAATAACTTTGCAATCCCACAATGCTGCTTCAAGCCTTAAAAAATGGACTACAGCCAATGCCAATTTTGGTCAACTATCCAAAATTACAAACCAGCTACATAGTGCAAAGTAACTTTCATTAACTTTGTTTCATGTAGCCACAACTTTCTTTTTCTTCTCCCTATTCCTTTGAGGAATGACTTCCTTGTTTGGGTTGCTCCCATCTAGGAAGTGTGCTAATTGTTATTACTTCGCTTCCTAACATGAAATGCGTTTAAACCTATGCCTGTTAAGTGCCTGAACAGTAGCTTCATTGTACATCATGTACTGCTTGGAAATGTAAAGCATAAGCACTCTTCAAGGTAGCATATGGTGTATGATCTTTTTAGCTCTTTGTTTTGAAGGTGAACTTCTGGAAACTGGCATCCATTATTTTCTATTTCTTAATGTATTAGAAATTTCTGTCCTAGTTTTGGAGAGATACTAGAGCCTACTGGCCACAGTTCTGACATCTTTAAACACAACTTCATTAGGGAACTAAACTAGAGAGCAACACACACAGCAACAGCTATGCTGGCTGTTTCAAACACAATTAGAAAGTGTGTGTCTCAGGTCTCAAAATATTAACATTAGCAATATACCGGTCCTGATTTTGTACACACAAATAATTACCACAAATAATCTGTTATTCCAACATATACTTAAAATATAATGTATTGTATAATAATTGTATAATAATTATTTGAGTTAAAATAAGTGAATAATTGCATTTCATGAATGATCAGTGGATTTAAAAATATTTCCAAACCAGTAATTTTTTATACCAACTTTATATAGTGATATAATTACATAAACGGGAATATGAAATAAGCAGTTTAAGGTCATATACCATGTACTTCTGAAAAATTTTATGGCTGTAGTTTACTACATCAGTGACATTACTATCAATTCATTGTTTCCAGCTACAGTGCTCACGGCAGCATTTTCAATATGAAATATCAGAAGAATTATAAAAGTGAAGAGTCACAAATATTTCTCAAATGATTAAGAGGCTTTTCACAAAGTCTATAACAAGTCCATATCTACAAAATCAATAGTCAAATGAACCTCAGACATACAACTCTAAGATTAGCTAACAGATCCTCTGCTTCACAGTAACTGATACTTCATATCTTAAGAAAAAAAAAAAAGCAGCTCCACGGATTGCTAACATTTCAGCAGAACATTGTTGTAAGTTAACTTCATGAGGCAATGTAACCGAAAATATTTCAGCATGTCTAATTCCGTATTATACATGGCAATAGTGAATATAATCCACAAGCTGAATGTCTCTGCCCAAAGCTCTTACATTTGTGTCCAGTCCCTTTCAAGAAATAAGCACTTAGTCCAGCCAACAGTTCATAGGGAAACTGCTGTTGGTTCACATGGGAGTATGCAGGTTCCCTGTTCAGTAGGTGCCAGTGATGCCCATACCAAAAAGCTATTCAGTAGGTCAAATTAGGAAAGAAGTTGAGCTGGAAGTAGAAAACAAGACTTTTGGAGTAAAAAGAACATGTTTATGTTGGGTTTAAGAAGGCCATCCTGCTCACATTGTGAAACACTAGTGCTTCTCCTCCAGCTCCTCCTGCAAAGTGAAGCAGAACTTTGCTTTTTTGTGTAGATTTTGTCGAGGACTATGAGGGGGTAGTATGCCTTCCATTTATAGTACACCCACAGGTTTTGTTATTGCTCTTTTATTAAAGGCATGATAGACAGAATCATTAGCTGTGCAAATTATTTTCTTACATAAGAAGAAGAGAGTGTCATGCTGTGATGGTTCAGGGGTGACTAGCAGCCCTGGTACCCCCTGCTTCTGTGTGGGTACTCCCTCCAGCTGCCAGGCCCTGCTTCTGCTGGTCGGTCATTCCATCTTTACTCTGGATCTCAACGCTTTGAAATCACCCTATTCCCACCATCTTGCCATAAGAACACAGTGAGTGGTGCCACGGGTCTCTGGCAAATCCCTCAAAACTGTCCTCTCGTGCATCCTACTGTCATATTGCTTTTTGGAGAGGCAAAACTCAAAGTTTTCCCACCTAGGTCCAGCTGTCTCACAACTGCCGTTTTTGCCATACGCCATAGTCTCCTCTGCAACTCTATGATTACAATAATCCATAGTAGCTTCTTTGAAACAATGCACCATCCCTTAACACAAAAAAACAGAGACACCTGGCAAAAATATTAAAATTATGCATGGTTTGGGTGCCTGGTTCATTTTTCTTAATACCTTGGTGACCCACATGCCTCAGGTATATCCCAGGAAGCCTGTGGTTCAGGCAAGTTGCGTCCTTCTATTCTTTGTGGCTGTGGTGTCACCAGACAAGATTTTCAGCAATAACACCGCGCAGAGTGTGCTCATTTCAACCCCTAGCCATTTTCCTTCTCCTGCCTCTTTATTGAGGTGTACCCCCCTCCTCCTTCCCACTAATTACAATAGCATCGCTACTTCACAGCTGTCTTCTGAGTCAGACTGAAGAGCTGCTACAACTTTAAAATAACTTAGCAAAAAAAGCCCTGTATATGTAGTTAAAGCTAGCATGGTTTCCCTCCCCTCACCTAGTCCTCAGTGTGGCTTCACAAAATGGGGCTGGAAGAACACCGGGACAGCCGGCTACAGCTTGGGGGTATGAACAAGCTCTTTTGTTGGCATCCCTCCATTTTTAGCTGCAGGCAGCTCATATTTCCTCTGTAGACACAAGGTTTGTTTTCAACAATTTAGTGTCCTTCTGGGTTTGAAATATGAGAGAAATAAGCCTGCTAATCAGATTTGAGCCAGGAAGTGGGCACCCCTAAATTAATGGCTATTTTCTTAAGGACTCTTAATTCTTTTAAGGACCTCTGATTTCATTTCTTGCTGATTTCTCAATAGCTCAGAATTAAACAAAGCAAATCCATTCACATATTTCAATATACCAACAGAAGTTGCATAGTGATAACGTAATTGTACATTAATCCCGTGTTCTTCACGTATGTATACAGACATAATAGACTAGGCAAGTAATTCTTCCTAGAAGAGCTAATCAGACGTTTTAATTTAATCAGTTCATTTTATGTTCATCTTTTCTGTTTTGTCAGCCTAATACACATAATAAAAATTTAATCTCTTCATTGTTTTAGTAATGTGAACCACTATTTTACAATGAGTACTTGACTGATGGTCATAGCTAAATGAAACAACATGTTTCCTTGCCCTCACAGGGATTTTAAATAACTGTTTTAATTCTATGCCTTGAATAAAATAGTTTCTTTCCTCAACAACATGAGGGACAAACAAGGGAAATGCGAGGCTTGTGTTGATCCTCCCCCCCCCCTCCCCAATTTTCTGATACTGGCTTAGAAATCTTTCAATATAAATAATTCCCAGTATATGCATAAATTGTCCACTGTGCCGTGGTTTTATTGAGTCTCCTAGGAGATCTGTGGGGCAGGTATGGGAAAGGCAGTGCAATAAACCCCCCCAAAAAGTGATTTTTCTTTCATGGCCAGTGCCTTTCATTTATGGACAACAGAGTACTAGTAAAGGTAATGCAAGCCTGAGAAACTACTATGAGGGCTATACGCGCCAGTGCGACAATGCTTTGCCTGTCAGAAGCTTTCACAGAACACACTGAAATAAGTAAATGATCTCCTTGCTGTGGACCCCATAAAAAGAACTCTTTGCCTTGCTTCCTTTTATCTTGGAAGATGCAAACATGGTCTTTTTGATTATTTTTGTCTTTTCGTTCAGCCTATACAGGCAATCAGGCAACCCTGGAAGGAACTCAGCATCTCAATGACTGCACGGTGGAAAGGAGATATTCAGCCTTTCCATTATAATGTTTTACACAATGATGTTTTCAAAATATGATAGGTTCCTTTCTCCTCTCTTTTTTTTTCCTGTCAGACAAGCCTCTGTAACGGCATTTTTATAACTGTTGGTAACTTTTGAACTTATGTTTATACCATCATTCATAGCATTACCGTTATCACCACAGAACATACTGGTGAGAGAGGATCTTCTTTCCATAAGTCTTTTCTAATAGCAAATTTCATAAAGATATTGATTTTAATTAATTGAGCAGAGTAATAGCAGAACATTAAATGCATTTGGCTGATGGATTAGAGGAAGCCCAATAAGCCATTTATAACTTATCCCAGGATTCAGACTAATTCAAGACCTGGAGAGCTGAAAGCCTCCTTTGTTCCGGATATAGTCAGGCTACAAGATGCAGCCCCTCGACAAAAACAAAATTACAAACCTGCTGCATTTGCTGTCAGAAAAGCTGCCTGCAATTAAGATCTTTGGCTACCAACAATGACAATAAGAGTGGAAATAGGAATACATTCAATGACCTTGAAATGTAGTCAGGTATCATTATCCCTCACATTTTATTTATTGCTATGAAAGAATTAAACCTGCTTGTCTGAAAAAGTAGAGTTCTTAAATTTATATATGTAGTTACTTGATACCATTTGCATTAGCTGTATAAAATATATCAAATCACAAAATATTGTACTCCAATGATGTGTGTACACACACATATATTTTTATATACATTTATATAACAATAATCCTACTTAGACTTCAAAAGAATGAACTTAACTAGATTTCAGAGAAGTTACCAATCCATGGTCAAAACATGCCACTTTATAAAAGATTTTTCAAACTGTAAAGTGAAGCAAGGGAAGGGCACTTTGAAACGACATACGTATTTAAAAATAAGACACTTCATTTCTTGCTGCTAATAGGCTCTCTGTTATCTTTTAGTGGTGCTATATAAAATTGTCTCCCACATTTTTCAACCCTGATTGTAAAAATGCTATTTTTTGCTTCAGCTGGCACAAGATTCTTTTGCTCCAGCCTTTATAGATAGAACAAAAAGAACCAGCCTGACACAGAAAAGCTCTTAAAGACTCAGACTTATCCATGAGAAAATTGTCCCAGTGTAGGACTGCAGAAAGCACGCTTTACAGAGCATGCTGAGACAGCCTCACCATGCTAAGTACTACAGGCTGTGGAAGAAAAACGGGCATTGTAGTCAGCTAGGCACTGCCACCACACTTCTGCATTCACTTTCTGACAAGCTGGAAGTCTTCTTAACACCATGTGCCTGTCCTATGAACACAAGGCTGTCTTTTGCGGTGTTCCTAAGGTTCTTGTTACTAAAACCAATCCATTTTAAGACAGCTTTCCAATTCTCCCCTTTCCACAGACTCTCCTTGTTACAGAAAATCCTTATAATACCAGTACAATATGCAACCCAGGCACATTAGCTAGCTGAGCATATTGAGACCACTGATTGTTATTTAACAACTTTGTACAGGTGCTACGTAAAATAAGTGATTTAATAGCTTATAGGAAGAAGTTAGAAGGCTTGACTTCAGTTCCTAAAATTTTTATAAAGACTTTATGCTTTCTAGTAATGCTGAGCTTGTAATCCCATTAGTCAGCTCCCTTTTTCATGGTACGCTAATTTGAATGCTTTTATTATTTTTCCTGGAATATGTGTATTCTGCAGGCACAGTTTCGGGTCCTTTCCCATTGTTTTGTGTTGCTGTGCTCCTGCAGCTGGAGATGGCATTTCTGAGAAAGCAGGTGTGTGGCCAGAACATCCCCATGACTCAGTAATCTCTGGCTGCCAGAACTATCCCATAGGACTTTTGGCTGCCAGTTGTAATTAACTTTAAATCCATTATTCTTTTGTGAGGAAAAAAACCTCAACCTTCCCAGGCTGGACTGGAGATACACCTATATAAACAGATCATGTTTATATATCATATGGAAGGGAAGTACATGTTGGTTGTATTAGAAAGGTTGGTCGGTATCAATTTAGAATATTCACAAGTGAGCTTTAAAAACCACTGCAAATAGGGATCCAATATACCAGAGAGGAAAGAAAAGTAGTGGACAATTTTCTACAGGACACTTGTTTCAAGACTGGCTTTATTTCTGTATCGTAATGCACAACACCACATGGAGGGTCATAGTACCAACCCTTGCCATGAAGTCGATTATTTCAGCGTTTCATTACTTATTATTTTAAAAAAGGATCTCTACATTGCTAGAACTCATTCTTTGAGATTATGAGCCCATTTTTTAAGGACTGTGGGTTTTAGAGCCTTTTCTTACCTCATACAGTTAAGGTTATACTGTCTTGTTATCTCCTAGAAGTTGCACAATCACACTGATCAGTATTTTAGTGAGAAATTAGAGAAGTTATAAAACATGTTTGTGTCACTACCCTGGAGCTGAAGTCAATGAAACAGTCCTTTTTCAGAGTGGGAAGAGTTTTCTAACTCACAGAAAAAAAAATAAAGTGACATTGCAGTAACCATCCTACAGATCTTCACATAATTACCTAAATATAAATCTAAAACATACTGCATTCTTCAAAGTCTTCATACGTACAATAAGCAACATACAGTCATAGAATCAAAATCTGGGGTGGAAGGGACCTTCAGAGGATATCTAGTTCAACCGCATGCTTGAAACAGGTCTAAACAGATTAGGTTGCTCAGGGCCATGTCCGGCCATGTCCAGCCAAGTCTTGAACACCTCAGAGGACAAGAGATTCTGTAACCTTGCTGGGAAACCTGTTGCAATACTTAACCACTTTCCTGCAGAGCTGCATCCTTGCAGCTTGCACTGTTGCATCGGATTCCTTCACATATACAAGACCTCATACTTTCACTTGTTGAATTTCTTGAAGTTCTGCTCAACCCACTTCTCCAGCCTGTCCAGGTCCTCCTGAAGAGCAGCCCCCCGCCCTCCAGTGTATTCACTGCTCCCCCTGGTTTTGTGTCATGCACATAATTGCTGAGAGTGTACTTCATCCCATTCTCCAGGTCATTATTGAAGAGATTAAATAACATTGGTGCCACTGCTAATCCCGGAGGGACCTCACTAACTACTGGCTGCCAGCTGGACTTAGCCCCACTGCTTACAATACTTTGATCCTAGCATTCCAGCTGGTTTTCCACCCACCCTGACTATTTATCCCATCATTTTCTCATGAATTTGGCAATAAGGAGACTATGGCAGTCTGGGACAAAGGCCTTACTGAAAATTAAGGTATACAACATCCACTGTCCTCCCCTTCTCTACAGGGCTGGTAACCTCATCCAAGAGAGAGCAATGAGGTTGATCAGGCATGATTTGCCCTTTCTAGATCCCTGCTGGGTGCTCTCAATCTCCTCCTTGTCTTGAATATCTTTAGAAATGGAGCTAATCCCCATAAAAGCCATAACTTTACCAAGGACCAAGGTGAGGCTGATCATGGATTTTATTACAGTAAATTGAGTTGTTACCATTTCATTTGCATTCAGTGAAAAAAAATAAAGCTAACATAGAATAGATTAATTAGTAAGTTTTATGTACTTTAATATTACAAGCCATTGGCTTCAAATATGGGGAAAAAGCTACAAACCTGTTTGTAGTAAGAAACATCTCACTAACTGAAGAGGGATGGAAGCAGCATATTACCAAATACACAAGATAACCGCAAGTCAGTTAATTTCAGGCTGCTATAATGGAGGTATTTTGCTACTACTGTGCAAAAATTATTGAGGTACTTTATTAAAAAGTGGATAAATAATATCCCATTTCTTTTCTGAGGATGTGTAAATAAGAAGCTCGGTTAAAAAAACCAACCTAAATCACTGTTAGTCTTTGGGACTCATCCTGTAAAGTGCTGAGCAAACACTTACTGAATAAAATGAGCCTTACTGAATAAAAATCTAATTAGAGTAATTGAGCTATGATAACTGCTATGTCATTAAACATAAATTGGCTTTAAAGTAATTGTATTTGCATTGTATTATGATTTCTATTAATGAATGCATTAATGTTTATACTCTGGAAAGTCTTTTGAAGAAAATATTAAAGTCTATACCACTTAATCTGAAGTGAAATGCCCTTTGAATACAAACCTGGCATGGCACTGGTGGAAAAGTTTCTGTAAGGAATAGGGTCCAGATCTTCACTGTTTATGATTAAGAGCAGAGGAAAGGTGCCTGTCGCCTTTTCGAGCTTCCTCCATTCTAGACAAGAGGAGCTGCCTATTGCTCTCTGCAGTGTAAGCTGGGGTACGGTGTGGGGTTTCTCTGATTTGGGCCAGCTGCCACCATTCCTGCAGAGTCTATAATGCAGCCTCACTAAACTGCTGGCTCTAACTATACTTCTTATTCCAATAGTAAAGTGTGCAGAAGGACCCAATAGTTTTAGATATGGTGAAAGATAGAAAAATCATACAGCTGTTTTCCACTTAAAAAGCAGAACCGCCCACCAACCAAAACCAATCCAAAATACGGAGGTAAGAGATGTAAACTGGTACTGAATATATCATCCCTGAACTACGTAATGCATTTCTTTTTGTGGCACTGAGAATGTATACCATGAGGTCAGTGCTAACACAGACCTCTCCTGTTGGGCAAGTCAGGAAAACCTTATTCCTTAGCGATGCAAGGTCCCATTGCCAAGCCTGACTGGCCTTGTCTAGGGGAAAAAAAAAAAGGCAAACAAAAAACCAACACACCAAACCAGCCTTATGCAGTTTTAGCCTGAAGGCAAACCTGAGGCCATGCATAGTGGTGTGTTCAGAATGGCTACCAATAACTAAGCATTTGCTCTGGGAATTCATCTTTACACATAAAGCCTCCTTTTGTATAGCTGGCCTTGCCTTATTTCATTTCGGCTCCTATCAACAGACAACAGTCATAAGAATTATTTGTCTAGTTGGACTCAGAAACATGAAACATTGCTGTTCTTGTACCTGTGGCATACAACTTGCCACTGCTCTTTGACCAAATTATTACAATTTCTACTGTAAATTTACAGTACAATACAAAATGAAAAAAAAAGTAGTAATCTTCTTAAAAAAAATTCTTTTCATCAATATTCCTAATGTTGACCTTATTCATTGGAGTATTTGCAGAAGGCAAGACCTGGGAGAAAAGAACATGGACACAAACTTGTTTAAATTTTGATGTGAATATTCATATGAACAGGTGCGCATTATTTTCTTGTCATTGCTTTCATGAGGAAAGTGGTGCAAGTAATGAAAATTAGACAAAGTTCAAAAAGCACACAGGAATAAAAGTATTAAGGAAAAATTCTGAGTTTAAAATCGGCCGCTTTTCTATTAAAAATTATTGCCTAAAACCTACTTTCAGGAGTTTGCATTTCCAAATTCAAGTAAACTAAAATAAAATAATTGATTAATTATATGCCAGCTGACCATTAGTATTGTTTCATAAACCAAATCATCCAATTTTCTGATTTAAATACATTGACTATTCAGTGACATCCCATAATTCTGTAACGGAAGGCAAGGATACGAAGATCACTTTTTGTCTAAATAATTCTAAGCAGCTGGCTGGCTGAAACTCCATTTGTCAGGCACTCTAGCGCATTTCCAAGAGTTTACAATACCTTACACGCTACAGGACAGATCTCACTGTTTCTGTCCTGAACATTTGCTGGCATTCAGTATTTCTGGTAAGCCTTTCAAGATAATCCTAGTTTAACTCACTAACTGATACCACATTAACACTGATATTTGGACTTCCAGAAATTTGGAGTCTGTTGTGATTTTGCCTAGGCACCTACTGCAAATATTTTACACCATGCGAGTAGTTGCTCTGTAAACCCAGACCAAAAATTAATGCTTCGTGGAGGTGAGCTTTATCTTCAGGGTTTGGCTCAGCGCTGAAGGTGAACTTCTCTGGAACTTGGAGTTTGCAGGGAGGTTTTGATTTATGCTCAGCTGGTATTCTCAACCATGTGAGATGAGATAAGGATGGTTATTACTGTCACAAATGATAAAGCCAAAGGTAAACAAGGGAATTTCTTAACAAAGCAGTGCCTTACGTTTTGAACTTTAAAATGGAAAAAACCCCAAAACAATGAATGTCTTATTTATTTGCTACACACATTTTACTTGCATAGTTTGATTACCCTCTCAATATTTTTGACTTTTGAGTTTTTGAGAGTTTTATAGTGAAGTCTAACTCATTCAAGCCACTGCATAAAGTGGTGTACAAATGAGGGGCACCTATACCCTGGCTCCCTGTAATGACTGATGCCTTGCACTTTAGGCATGCAGGTAGCTGTCTTGGAAATCTCAGGAGAAAAATAGAGGTGGACATACTGCTTAGCAAGTCTGATGCCTTTAAGATATGCTGAACTCACAGTGTGATTTACTGCTCTGTGCATGCACCTGTATTCCTTTTAGCATGAATTAGACTTACTGTAGACTTGACTCCCTGCTTGACTTCCAGAGATCTGAAAATCTAGGATAATATGATAAATCACCCTTTTTCATCTTAGACAATATTTGTCAGCATCTCCAGGGAAACTCACTGGTAAAGAAGTTGTGAATCTCCAGATGGATATTAATAAATAGATTGAGTTAAAGTGGTGGAACCACCAAGTCTCCTAGCATTTTAAGAATGGAAATTCAGATGTGTCCAGTGGGATAAGCATACCTTTCATACCTACTGAAAGGTCAGGTTGTCTTCATATCAAGACTATCTTTTCTAGAATTATGCTATATATTCCAGTATAAAGCTTTGCATAATTGCATAGTATTGGTTATTTTAAACAAACATAACGCAACATAACCAAATATAATACTGTAGTTTAAGTGTAATGACTTATTTTTACTTTTTCTACTTTCAAGATCTGGCAATTTTTTCTGAAGTGCTATCGGTCTAAGACAGTGCTGGGAAGTTATTTTTCAAATTAATACCTCCTATGTCAGAAATACAAAATGCAGTTTACTTAGTTTATTACAGTGCTGTATGGATGTTCATTTAAGTGATCCTTCATGTGTTCTTCAAATATGCAAATAGCATAATCCTTCTTTTTAAAGAAATAGTTATACATACTAATTCAGGATAAAAATGTAATCTTACTGCAGCCTGATGAAAAACATCAAGCCTGCCACCCTACAGTATTCACTTTTCACCAGAAGATCTCTGTTGACTTAACTGAATTACAGCAGTGTAGGAAAAAACTGACCAATATAGCTCATACACCATAGATGTAATAATTTATAATTTTTTCATCAGGAACAAGAATAAAACGCTACATACACATAGCACCTGAAAACAGAGACAAAACTAGTTACTGCCATTTGCAAAACGGCCACATTAGGGCAAGGGATTCTTAAAACTTACAAGGGGACCAACAGAATGAAGGTATAGTGCGTGAAAAATGTGCTGTAAAAGGAACTTTGAAGAAGACATAGTACAGGAGGTGAAGTGCTGCTTTGGTGTCATGTCAGCCATCCCATTCTACAATCTACATTCTGGAGTTCTACATCCCCTATGAAAACACACAGGCAAATCTGCTTTCTGGAGTGTGTAGGTGTCAGTTAGATGAACAGAATTCTTCATAATAAATAAAACCCTACTATTTTGAATGGTGGTTTTAATAAAAAAATGGGAAATGTAAATGGTCTGTACAGTGTTCTACAAAGATTAAAGGTGGCAGAAATATATTTGAGTTTAACAGATTGTCTTATGATGAAAAATAACATTGTACAATAGCTTAAGTGCTGAATAAAATGTTTTGTGACAGAAATTTCCTACAAAGGAAAAATTGAAGGAGGCATGTTTCCAGTGCGGGGAGCATATATTTGACATACTGTAAAATTCACAAGTATTTAATTGTTGTATTTGTAAAATATATGCAGTGAGCTCTCTGCAGTTTTCAGCCAGTGTCCTGTCTGATTACACTATTTTGAGCTAAACGTTGGAAATGTCCCAAGCAGCCTTTGCTAAATGCTTATCTATAAATAAGCCATACCTATGTGATTATCAGTAACTTCACTGGCTAAAGCACTATATGCCTTCGGAATACTTACCCCGCAGGGCTTTGCTTACACTGTAGCTACCCCTGCATGACTTTTTGCTCGTTTGCAAAGGCAGATGACTACACAACTTGTGGGAACCTCAGCTCTTGCCTAACACTTGAAATTTGACATTGATTAGCATCATCAGTACAGGGTTTGTCCTTTTCCGCTCTAGTGTTCGCAATACCCTTCTATCATCTGTATGTAGGAACTATAACAACTTCTGTATATGTACTGCTACATAGCGTTAAAAGGTCTGTCAGAATCTCACCCTCAGTCTAATAGGTACAGCATTATGTTATCACCCAACAACATAGAGCGATAGAGAGGGAAAACTATAGCTTTTCAAACAAAGCTAAGTGGAGGATAATTTAGTTTGGATCACAAGCTGGATCTACTGGTAAAAACTAAATTTCATCTAACTTTTGGGCATTGCACTTTGTACATATCTTTGGGAGGAAACAAGAACATAACAGATTAAAAAGAAAACAATGTTCCTGCCCATAGATTTTCTGTCTTTTATTAAAAGTGTCATGACTGGCGGATGCAGATATATTGTTTTGTAAATGTAATTATTTTTTTGTATCACTATTAGGAAAGGAAAGTAAACAGGATTCAATCTAATTTATGAGACACTTTAGAAGATTATTTGAAGCAGGCTGATTACAGTGTATCAGTCTTAATTACAGCATATATAAACTAAATAATATGAAATATTAATCCGCTGTTTTCAGACCAAAGAATCAATACACAGAATGGAAGTTAATTTTTTCCGTGCACTTAAGTCAAGAAATGAAGACAGGTTTATGTAGTTTTAGGATAGTTCTGGAATTTGACAATTAAATTAAAATCAGAATCCCATTCCTCCAAAATAAAAGCAGGAATCTTCAGAACTAAGCACTTGACTGTTTTTTTAATTGAATTTTTAAGTCTAATCTATTTTTCACTTGCTTCTTGCAATGCTAAATAAAAGCATAAATAATTTAATTGAAAAATTAAATTAAGGAGAATCAATTTGTGACAGATTTATGAAAGCATATAATGGCTCTTACAGAATATTGAGCAGCTATACTTCTTACTTAAAAAACAGATTTCCTACATGGTCATAATGAATGATTCCAGAAGTATCACATATTTTGTTTTAGTTCTCCGGTTCTGGGATTCCCTCTTCTTATTGACACCCTAAAACCATATCTGTAAAGCTCAGCCCTGTGTCGTGCCCTGCAGAAGATTCTGATTCAAATGTAGAACTTCTTGATGCACAGGGAAGATATTCTCCATACTTTAGCCCTTAGACTTGCAGCCTATTTTTTCTCTGAGTTCAGGACTGAAACTCTTTTTTATTGTGTTGCCCCTGGACACTGAATACAAGCTTCAGTCCTTAGTCTCTAGGATTTTAAGACTTGAAGTAATGCCCCAAATATGTTGAGGTGCTCTTTGTGCTCTCCTCCCCTGCCACACCAGTGGAACAGTGAGCACCACCCTACATACGCTACAGAATGATTGGTCTTGAAATGCAGCAGAATTTCTTACAAAGAGAGCTAAAATATTCAGGTTTGAGTTTCTAAAAAGTACTGTATGAATCAGTACCTGAAAAACAGGATTTCACTGTGGTTTGAAGTGGTAGAGAGTGAGGCAGGATAATGCAGACAAGTTGCCAAATAGGCAGGTCAGATTTTTCAGCACAGACGAGACCCTTAAGCCTACAACTATATGAGTAAACAGAATGAACTGGGAATAATTTTCTGGCTTGAGGTCAAATGGTATGGCAGAGCACATGTCCACACAGGCAACTATTCTCAGTTCTCAGACAGAGTGGCACCATCCAAACTGCTTGCTGGGAACAGTTTGTGGCCTGTGCTGTCACCCAAGCCATGCGGGTCGGTGCTGCTGGCCTGCGCCAAATCTGCAGAGACTGTGCAAACCAGTGAACAGTATGGGCAACTGTGTGCTAATGCCGCGGCTCAGACAGAGGCCCTGTTGAATCTACTGTTACAGTTTGAACCTGAAGGATTCACACTTACGCAGAAAGGAGGTCCAAGTCCAAGCAGATTTCAGCCAACAAAGTATAACTACAATAGCCTAAAATTATCCCAAGTTAATGATAATCTCAAGAATTTTGTGTGCAAGTTTTGTGGCTTTCTGGTACACAATGTCTCAAGGTATGCACGCACGTTGGGCCAAATTAATCAGACTCGGGGACAGCATATCTCCCGTTCTGGAGGAGCTGGTGCTGATAGAGCGTGGGGTAGAGTAATGACTCCACCCCACGCTCTAGCCAGCACCAGCTCCTCCCATGTTGGTAGAGGATTACTCTACCAACACTAGAGTACTGTGTGGCTTCCACTGCCCTCTGGGGCTGGCAATCACGACGAATCACAGAGATGTGGCTACAGTGTTGAGCCTGCCTCCTCCAACCTGCTCCAGTCCCTTCTCTCCTCACATCTGTTTACTGCCCTGTGGCTTCTGTGAAGGTCAGCCATCCAGCCTCCAGAGCACTAAGATTTTGTGACGAGGCATTTAAATTGCATTTTTATTTTATTTTCAAGGCAATATTTTTGCTTTTCCTCTTTGAGTATTAGTTATTCAAAAATGTCAAAGACAGTTTCCAAGCAAAACCAAAAATAAATCTTTTTTCCTCTCTCCCTGTCTCTGTATACACGCACACAGAGCTATTTCTCTCTGTATTCTTTTCTTATACTGAGGATAAGCATACAGGTTGGGGTTATTGGTTCATTTGTTCAGCCAATTTTGCAGAACTGTCCTTGGCATTCAGGGACAAATAATTCTTTCCAATCAGCAAAAAGGAGACAAAAGAGATAATCCAATACTGCATTAGATTTGCAAACAGTTCAAGGTCTTATCAGGCTTAAAGATCTTTTTTCAAAGAGATGTAGGGGTTTCTCAAGTAAATATATAGAACATTATAAACTTGAAGTAATAGTTATAGCAGTGGAGACAGCAGAGCAGAGGCAGTATATGATTTCCTTTCAGATTCTGATGACCTTGACACTGTAATTATGAGCAAACAGTCCATTATTGTTATGTCTTTAAAAAGACAATAATTGCCTCTACATTTCTTGATTGCCAAGAAAAGGGATTTTGATACTCATTTATCAATTACTTGGAAACACCTAATACCAAGGTTAGTTCCAAATTCTAAGTTCAATTTGCTGAAAGAAAAGATGCCAGTAAATTTTCAACCTACCAGCTTTGGCCCAAGATAGGTCTTATGATAGCACTTAAAAAAAAAAAAAAAAAAGTCACTGCTATTTCCTATCTACCAACGATGCAATTTTGTATTTTTTTCTGCATAATAAACAATTTCCCTCAATTAAGGGTGAAATACATCACTGATTAACATGGAAAGAATTGCAGGAAAGGAAGCAGAAAGGAATTGTTTAGAGAAAGATACAGGGACTAGGCCTGAAAGTGCCAACCATCCTTTCTTTCTATTGGTTTTAGTGCTCAGCATTTCACAAGGTTTGACCAGGGCCAAATTGATCACTTGAATTTAAATGCCTGCATTATTTCACTCCAGTTAACGGATGTCATGCTTTAGCATGAAGGCAAGCCTGAAGAGAATTGCATCAAGTAGAGTGAGAGTGCAAAAAGTAGTCTAAAAGCCAATCAGGTCCTGAAATTAAATACTTGCTCTGTCTCCTACCTGCTAATATCTGCAAATTTTCTTTGAACTTCTAAACATAGAAAAGATCAATTTAACGGCAATATAAACAGAGGTGGCAGTCAGTGCCTGCTCTTAATCCATTAGAACAGCCGTACCTCACTTGGACAAAACTCGTTTTAATCTGAAATTCTGTGTGAAAAAGAAAAGTAGGCATTGAGATGGCTTTCACTGCTGGCTTGTGCTGATGGCCAGCATAAGGTGTGTGCATCAGTAATTTCTAAAGGCAGGTTTAGATGGAGCTGAACACCTTCCCTGCTGGGAACGTGAACTGGCCAGACACGAATCAACTCCTGTCAAGAAGCTGTGTACTCCATGAGCCATTGCCTCCTACATCAAGGTCCCCCTGCTGCACACACAGGTAAAACCAAATCTTCTAGCACCAGAAATAAGATTCAGACACCAGTCCTGCAAACAAATATGAAAAGAAGGGTGGTTTCACGTGTCAGTATTCAATACCATAAAGTTGCTAGACTTTGCAAGCACTTGCGAGATGTGAATAAGGTTTAAAAATCCCCATCCTTTTAAGGAGCAATTACTTGTTTTAAATTTGCTTAATATTTGAAATAATAAAGATTTTGCTTTATTTAAGGAGAATTGATTAAATTGATTTAAAAGACATAAGAATACTTTCATCTATGGATTCAAAAGCAAGTCCATCGAACTCAATGGAGATACGTCTTTTCTTCAGGCTTTGGATCGGGCTTGGTTGCCAGTTTGATAGCAAAGACAGTGTTTTTACTGAGAGCACTCTAATACTACCTTACTGCAAACAGCTACAGTTTTAAAAAAAGAATTACAACTCTGCAATGAGCAGAGAACCCTCAAAACAGCATAGTAAAATTGTGATTCTGAGCAGATTTCTGTTGGCATGCATTCCTCTCATTTGGAGAGACTTGGATGTCAGGATTTGGGTGGGCTCAATGCTACCATCCCTGCTGTATAAAATGCAGATTGGATCCCAAGAAACCCAGAGGTTTATCAGCGTTATGTAGTACTAAATTATATCTTTTAATAAGCAAATCTGGAGTTAAAATCCTTGGCTTTTGCACCCACTGGTGGTTTTCAATATTACTTTGATCCTCTTATGTCCATCCAGGATCACGCCTAGGCTTTTAGTGAGCTCTTTGTTTCTTCTGCTGATCCTGGAGCTGCTAGTACCTTCAACAGCATTGTTTGTTTGCACCAGAACCTGAGTTTGACAGTTACATACTACCACAAAATCTCATTCAGCTCTTTATAAAATGGATAAGTCATACAAGCTCTGTTGAAGACCTTGGTATTTTTGTCAGCTGGTTGTAACTGTAGGCAGCTCTGAGAGGCCATGTGCCTCAAGGGCTTCCAAAACTTTTGCCTCCCCTGGGCAAGGAGATACAGTTTGTCTTAATGGTTCCAGATGGTTACTAGAGATTAGTATTGCTTAGCTATATTGCATTGAGGATCATTCTCAGAGCAGGCAAGCAGTAATTAATTGATTCCATCTGTATCTACATTTGGGCAGAGGGTGATTTATAATGACCATTGCTACAAAGCAACAGAGGGCATATGATTAACAAGTCGGCTCTGATGGGCTATAGTGGTTTCGAGAGACTGACAGCAGTGACAAGGCTTTCCATAAGAACATTAATATGCAAGTTAAGCTATTGCAATCAACTTACTATAGCTTGAAGTTTGAATACAGTATATGTAACCTTGCTATGCTATTCTACTGTAAGAATTACTTTATGACAAAATTTGTCCAAATACAGAAGAGCTGAAAGTAGTATCTGAAACTACTATTGTGTAATTTTCAGTTAGAAGGTCACACCACCTCAGATAAGTGAAGCAGTTTCTATTAAGGTTTACCATTTAAAATCGAACCAGAGATTCTCTGTCAGTGACCTATTTTAGGAAACACAGAGTGCAAGATATTACAGCGCATATACTGAAGTTGTCTTTCATTATTATTTTTGGAGTACCTATTATTCTATTCTGATAGGTTATTACAATTACATATTCATGAAAGAACAATGTAACTTTTCTGACTGCCACAAAGGTTCCAATATTTACTGTAAGCAAGGATCTTCCAGAGATCAAAATTCAAAGACTGTTCAAAACTTAGTCTCATAACTGTCACTATACGTGGTCAGAGTTACGACCCATACCGCGTAACGTTCTTATTCTGACTCATTCATGAGATGTAAAGGACTTTATAGGATTTGCATAAGAGTTCTCCAAATTAATATTTTTGGAAGTTGTCGTCTTGGCACTGGGAAGCCCACCAGAGAGCCAAGTTCTTCCAATTCACCTACTTAATCCAAAAAAAAATGATCTGTGGACAGTTCCTTATTTCTGTAAGGCACTTTCTACAGTATTGAATTACATAGTTTTGATGCATTTCCTTGTTTGTTTCCATAGATGTGACTCACTGTATCACAAAAGAAGCATTTGAAGGACAAATGCAGAACTGTTCTTGTTAGTGATAGCAGTTTTTCCTGGAAGAAAAACTTGCTGAGATTATTACTTGATTATTCCTGATGGGTGAATTTCTCCCTGTGAAGACTGGACTTTACTTCATCATATTTTAAATGGGTCTTTCTGAATATTCTATACACTTTGAATAGAAGTCTAACGAATTCTGTAAGTGGATTCACCTGATCACAAACCTGCTAAAAAGAGACAGCGGAAAATTCGATACTTGAAAACAAATTAACTGTGTGAAGGCCAGCACTCTTTCTTTTACAAAGGCAAACATAGCTCATGCTATTATTTACCACTATTTTGCAGTCCAGCACAAAACAGGTGACTATAGTATTTCAGTGTAGGCCTATCTATAATTAAAATAAACTTGCAAGTCATCTATTCTGGTTATGCAGTAGTAACAGCTGTCAGATTGAGCAGCACTTTGTAAATCACCTTCTGTCTAACGTGGAAGCGTTAGAGTTATTTATAACTATACCACATAAACGTCACAAAGGATGTTTGGTGATTCACAGGTGATAACAAAGAACATACTGTGGGACAGACATAGGAGAGAAAGCAGCATGTTTTTATAGACAGAGCAATTTTGAGTTCTTCACACTATTCCTGAGCAGTCCCCAAGGGCATCAGCATCGCCACTGGATTGGACTTCTACTCACTTTGCCTGAAAACCCAGCTCTGCTGAAGCCAGCAAGATTTTTGCCCTTGTTTTTCTAAGAGCCAAACTTTCACTGATGGCTTTATGTGACAGTTAATACTATATTAGTGTAGAACAACCAAGTGAAAATTTGAGCGTGGCAGGTTTGCGTCAAGTGCAATAATTCCCCAGATTCTAGCTACCTCTGAACCATCAGGTACCGCTCATACATATGATTAAGTGACATATATGCTATTTTGCTAAATATGTTCCAAATGACAGCAAAGAACCATCCCAGGGGTTCCACCAGCCTGACAAAAAAAGGCAGGTTTAAACCTATTCTGGCAAACTCGCCTAAAACTGTGCAAAGCAAACATATTTCTAATTTGACAACTGTAATCTCTTTAACATCAGGGTTTTCAAAACGTCCACAAAAATTTAAATAAAAATTCTAACTCTGTCCGAATGTCCTAGGAAATGAAGCCCCATGCTGTTTAAAGCTTGATAAAACCCAGCTTTCAAACAGATTGGCTCCTCCTTTCAGCTTTTTGACCAGAGAAATTATCTGCTCTGAGGACCTTCACACCACTACATAGAGAGCTAACCTTGGAGTTCACTGGTAAGTGCACAAGATAATTCAGGACAACTCACAGTTGTTTCCTCAGACTTTCAAAATTTGTGTGCCGCTGACTCCACGGTTATATGTTGATGATTGTTGGGGAAGTATCATTCCAGTCTCAAGGCTCCTAATCACACTTCAGTCCCATATAGCTTACATACTTCAGAATGTAAAGTAGGTCTACACAGAGAGATTAAGGTAGTATAGTGAATGAGAAAGCAACAGAACAGAGATTTTTTTAAAAAATATGTTAAAAATTAATTCTTATTAGCTGTTTCTAACCAATAGCACATTAGTATTTGCACTACCTTAAAATCAGTAGGGATATAACATTCTGACACTTACAAGCATTAGAAACAATTGCTAGAAGCATTCCCTAGCCACTGAGTGAATTTAATTCGCTGTGGTTGACAGAGGTAGTTTTGACTGTAATTACTGGAGATGGCATTGCGGATGATTTCAAGGGTAAAAAAATATTTAAGCCAAAATTTACAGATGGAAAACAAACTTAGAAATAGTATCAGACCTGCAATTCATCCATGGCCATTAAAACTTTCTTTATGATTGTAATGTAATAGAAAAGCTACAGCTGCATCCAGATCTTTTTATTTCTTTTCAACTTTAGATTTTTTTTCCTTTTACTCCTCTGTTTTATTCATGTTTCATAGCAACTCTCAGAGAAAACATATTACAATAAATTTGTCTTTTCAAAGCACCTCTAAAACCTCATAGCATTACCTGGTAGCTAATTCAAATCTAATCAGCTCATCTAGCATAAGTTTCCATTGCTTGTTGAAATAATAGCTCATAGTTGCTCTTGGCCAACATAACTACTGTCTAAAAATTGCAAGCTCAAAAACCACCCATAAAACAAGGCAACAAACAAAAACCACACAGGCTTTATAAAGGCAGAAACAGTCAATCGGATCCTAACAAAACACACCATATAAATGTTATGTTTATTTAAATTCTTCACACTCTTTCTTTGAAATGAAGAGGCAGTGTCCACATATCCTTCACAGTTCATTAATCTTACCAGGATGCAATGGCACATTAATCAAAACTAGTGAAAGGAATGCTGTCCACAGCTGACTGTAATATACCCAAGATGTCTCATTGCATTTCTTTAGAGAAGCATGTTTATCCCGCAGAGCATCCTTAAGGATTTAATTCCAAACAGGCATCCCCAGCATTTGTCTAAATAAAAATGCAAAGGATCTTTTGTCAAGAATTCCTTTGTTTTACTTAAAGTAACTTCGTTGTTGAGGAAAACACCAAAAAATTTGGAAAATTCTCTGTTATACCTCTTTAAATTTCACCCAGGATTTAATTTATAACTTCAGCGAGATGGGGAAAATGAGATGAGATAGAGACATCTGCTGAATAAACGTTTCACAACTAAAGAAAAATGAAAACGAATATTAGAAAATTAGAGCTATTTGCAAAGCTTGACAATTGAAGAATGTATATGAAAATATGCAACTTTGCAGCGTACTCTGGAGTTAGCAGACTAACTACGAGAGAGAAGTTTGGGAAGAATAACAATAAGAGATTCTTTGGCTCGGCTTTCACCACTTTGACTGATGGCTAGAAATCAATACCACAGCTGCCACAGAAAGCAATGCCATTGACTGCGTGTTCATTGCTTTTTCTACCTTCAGGAATTAGATTTTTGAAGTTACATGCGATCAATCATTAGTTTAATCATTGCTTTGTGTTTTATCAAGCAACAGCTATTGACCTTTGAAGTTTTGAATTTTTAATACAGTTTTAATTCATAAAGTTCTCTGCACTTCACCGATACGTGTATTTTTCCCGCCCCATTTTAGTTGCAAACAGAAGTCCATATAGCAAATCTAGAATGTGTCCGTGAAGCAGCCACATATGAAGCTTTGAAACACTTGCTTAGAACAAATACATCTTAAGTATTAATAAGCATTAAGTAACATCACAATAACAAAAAACTTAGAACTAGACTTTAAAGAAACTATATGCATACTTTTAATTCTTGCAATAGCATACTCCAGACTGTGTTTAGTTTACTGTATTTATTTGGTTTAAAAACTCTCCCTTTCTTGTCTCCTTCCCTCCCATTTGGAACATACGTTCACTTTGCTGAAGTATGCATCTTTCCTAGGAGATGTAACTATTGGTCTTGAGCAAGTTCTGGTTATGGGCGTTCCTCAAACTGTGATTTTCTGTATGTTAATAGCACAGTTAATGCTCTTACGTTAATAAGACATTTTCATTGCTTCAAAAAAAACCCCCAAACAACGAAACCAAGAATAATATATATAATTTTCTAGACTTTTCAGAATTAAATATAGGTGTTAAAATGCAGAATCCACTTAGATATAAGGATTGTGCTTTGGGACAGGTGTTGCAGTAGTAAACTACTAAAGTAAAAACAAATATAAGTTAGGAAAACACCCTACCAGAAATGAATTTTTATGATAACCGCTTCTCTGACTCTGAGTTTCCATAAACTACTATGGACTAAGGAAACCATTGCAGGCATCTACCCAGACCCTGCAGGAAGTGCTCTCCCCACACTCCCATCGTGATCCACCTGACAGATAACCAGGGCAATGGCTTTAAACTAGACTCAGCCAATCCTCCTTGAGTGGGAGGACTATGAAATCTGTAGGCAATAATTAAATCAAAATAGCATTAGGCTTCCTCTCATTTTATTGAAATTTGGGAGACCTTGGGAGTGAGTAGATTGACAAAACCAAGGTGCAACAGGAGAAAAACCAGTATAAGTTAAAACATATTTATAAGAATTTGTATGAAAACAGGTCTGCAGTGTTGAAGTAAGTAACATACCGGGTGTTTGGGCTGTTTTATCTGACATTTAGAGTCTTAATTCAAGGAGTATTCTGCCACCAGCATGGACTCCATACTCCCATTCTGAGTAATGGGGAGATTTGGAAACTGAGAACTCATCCTTAAAATATACATATTAGACAAAATTGGAGCATATATAGGTGTAATTTTTTTATAATTTTCTCAAAACATTAAGGAATCTGTAGATTGATATCTGTAGGAATATGTTGTATCTTAAATATGTTCTGTATTTTCCCTTTAAGAACAAAAATAAAACTGGAAAAATGTATCAAATTTTAGTTCCTGTATTGTTAGGATTAACTGATTCAAAGGATGTACATGCCAGAGAAGAATGTTTTATGGTAGGAATAACTGGATACATTTCCATGTTAATCTATCTGAAGAATAACTCTTTCTGATGGCAGCTCTTTCTTAAAAATTGTGTCTTAAATCCAGTTCCTCACAAAAAAAGAATTAGTAGAGCAGGAGACTACGACTGTTCTAAAAGGCAGTTCATGCATTGCATTACATTAGACTTGTTTTCAAAAAGACAAGTAACAGAATCTCTTACACTTTTTGCTGCTATGCTGTTTTGCCTCTTTAGCATAATAATAGGTGTATATATCTTATCCCTTGCAGATTTTTTTAAGGACTAGGGAGTGCTATTAAGCAAATGCAGTAAAACAATGTAAAGCAGGAGTGCGAGGAACGTGGACAAGATCAACACATGGTTTAGTCATAGGAATCACTGTTTTCTATTACTGAATTGTTAATCTCCAGTTTGGTGTTAATCTATAGTTTGGTAAAGAAATGTATTTGTTTTATGTGCAGGCCAGAAGAAGGGATGGGGTCAAGTAACCCATTCCTTGCCTAGCATGGGTCTTTGCGAAAGAACCAGGAGCACTTACAGCCCTGGCACAGCTCTGCTGCTTCTCACCCCGTGCTCAGAACGTTATTCTTCCTCCACTATTCTGTAAAAGCAGACAGGAGAGCTGTCTACGCACTAAGGAAGTACATGCTGTACCCTTTCTAAGTGAATGCAGGAAAATGTCCCTGTATGAGTTGAGTCCCCTAAGCTGCAGTTGAAGCAACAGGGTTTCTGCATCCGCAGCTCAACACTATGCACGAGGGCCCTCATCTGCGGCCTGTTATAGTCAATGGGAGTCACCACAGTGACTACAGTGGGCTTTGAATCCAGCCCTGGAGAGGAGTTAAGGCTTCACTCGTCAGTGTAAAGAAAGGCTGAAAAACCTATGAGCAACACAATTGCCTTGAAATATTTCTTCATTAAATTCTCACAGAAGGGACTCTGGCTACCAAACACTGTGTGGCATAAGGAAAGAACAAGACTCTGTTTCCCAACTCATGAATTGTCTGATGAGCGTTAGCCTTTCAACTTCTGGGAAATAGTCAACCCATTCCCCAATCAACAAAAATAGTTGCTAAATAGCAAATATTACATAAAAATCACACTACATTTAGGCACGTTGAATAAAGACATCTATGTTTATGTGTTACTGTAAGTCTCTTGTTTTCCTATGTTGTTATATTTCTTTACTGTATGTTTTTCTGTTTATGTGACAGTGTACTTGTAAAACAGCAGAGATTTTAGCCAACTATTACATATAGATTCACACTAATTCATGCTGATTTTTTTTTAAATCTGTATTTCAGGAAGATGAATTTTTAATATGGCTAGTACTGAATTCTCTCATACAACATTAGGTTTTTTCATTCTACAGTTTTCTGCGTTTTAGCCCTGCAGTTTATTTGTAGTTACTAATTTTATCTGCTAGTAAAACTTACCCTTAGGTCCTTCGTACAACTAATGTCTTGGGGTAATAATAAGAAATAATCTGATTCCCTTATCAGAAATGTAAAATGTTGATGTTGCTGTATTGTTACCCGCAAAAAATGGAAAAAAAATTAAGGTCAGTCATTTAATGGAAACAAATATTCAAAAGAGAGAAGTGCTACATTATGCCAAGGATTTGGTTCTTGTCAAACTCCATTTGCTAAATAAAAACATTTTAAAGTGAAATGACTGAGGAAGTCCTCCTAACATGTAAGAAGTGAAGTATTATTGTTTCCCTTTCACAATCCAAGAAAATAGTTTCACTGATTTTAAGTTATTCCCTTTGCTTTCAAGCGTTGGACAAATCAAATGCATCCACATAAAACCCCACGCTCATTCTGAAACAAACATCATTACAGAGGGCTGGAGATAATAGATGCAAACTATGAATATTTAGGAATTAGGACTCCAGAAACTACTTGCCAGAGGTAAAATGGTCTGCCACAGACAAAGGACATTTAAACATGAGTTTAAATTACTCACAGAGGTATCCTCAGGCTCTGTGTCCGATTCTCCTTTGTGTTGTCCAAAGATGAACACTGGAGCACAAATGAGAGTTGATCTCAGCTCATCCTTATGTATCCTCACTGGAATTCTGGCTTTTTTTCCATTTATCTAAGCAAAAAGTTTAGAAAAGTTAAGTAAAAATCTCTTAATTTTTAAATTGGAACTACAAAAATATTCTTTCCACCCACAAAGAATCTACTGGATTACTGCTCAGCATCTTTTTGCCAAGGTATCTTTTTAGCTAGTACAAAGAATACCAACAGAAGAAGGAGCTGCTCCTCCCCACAAACAGACTAACATGTTTCAGAAAGCGAAAGCTGTTAAGAAAGAGCACACAAGTCAAAAATTTCAGATCTTAGTCAGTATTGATCTTCTTGGGCTTTTTTATTTGAGGTGAAAAATGTTTTAGAAAATAAAGCAATGATAAAAAAATGCCTGGATATTTATTCAGGAAACTTTTCATCAGTGCTTGCTTTTAGGTGGTCCTTGTATGGAACAGGCAAAGCAGACAGTTGCCCAAGGCAGCAACCTGGGACAGTAAAACAGCTATTGCCCTCCTGTTTACTTTTCCTCTACCAGAGCTCTGAAAAACAGACTGGGTCTGCTAGTAACGATATGCTAAAGATTTTACAAACTGATGAAGGAAGCCATAACAGCCCACCTTACAGAATGCCTTTCCCTTCCAATGGGAGAGGATTAAGGCCGTTAGAAGGAGGCAATGAGTCAGAGTTTGAAAGGAAATTTCATGCTGCAAATACTGGAGCTTCCACAGAGAGAGGCCATTCCGCAGCGCTCGCTGGGCTCAGTAGAAGCAGGGGACACCTCAGCTGACTCTGCACCCTGTGATGGGGAATGTGCTAGTGAAAGACTATGAGCTGGTTCTGGCAGTGTAGTCCAAATGCGCGGAGGGAGACATGGGGATTCACGGAGGGCAGGGCTTACACGTGTCTCTCTCCAGAGACAGGACTTTGGGATCTGATTCAGAGCCGAGGCCGAAGGAGGAGACATTTGCAGCAGCCTAGTGCAGTTCCCAGAAGAGGGGACTGCAGCAGTGGGTGGGATGGGAGCCTGTTAAGGGCATTTATTACCAGCTGGTGCTATTAAATCAGCCTTCCAGCACAGCCTGATAGTTTTTCCAGCACTAATTTCATAGAGCTAGGAAGTGGGAATGCATCAGAAGATGGCTCCTCCTGCTACCCACCACTCCAGTGAGTGGCTTGGTACACCATCCTTCAGGGTCTTGGGAGGGAAAGAGGAGCATGCTGGAGATGGGCAACATTTGCTTTTGTATTTTTATTTTCTTTTCCGTGTCATGGCTCTGTATGTCTCATGGGAGTTCCAAGTGATCAGCCACAAACTCTGACTGATGATCCCTTTAAAAGCAGTTTGCTGTGCTCCTGTAGAAACCAGACTGTCCTTCAGGCAAAGCAGCGTATACAAAATACGATATATTTGCTAAAAATGTGCCTTTCCCTCTTTGAAGCTGCCTGTAATTACCTATCTAGGGAATAGTTTGATGTTTACATTTTCAAGTATATGGCTGGTTGTATTTAGCATAATATTTTTCATCTTTTCCCTTTCTTGTTGCACTTTTTGTGGTCATAAATTAAATTATATTATGCTACAAAAAGAATGAGGATTGAGAGCAAGTCACAGCAGCCCTGAAACAAGAGGCCAACAATCAGTAAGGCACTTTTAGGTGGTGGCCATCTCCCCTGAGCCTTCTGAAAGAGATGCCAGCTGTCTCTCTCTAACAGTTACCATTCAGGAGAAAGTCTGGCTATTTCCCATGATGTCTGATGCCCAAAGGGATCTGCTGAATAGCCTGACATCACTTCTTGGGGAGAAAAGCTGGGCAGCTGCCACAGCCTCTCCCCCCTGCAGCCAGACCAAATGTCTCTCGCTCAATAAAGCTGGCTTTGGGCCTTTGGGTTAAATTCTTCTCTTGGATTTAGGAGCACAAATTCTGAAAGCCTTGGTTGGTTTCAAAGGAGGTATTCCAGATTTACACCAGTTTTCCTGTGATCGGAGGCCAAAGTGAGGTCTAGAGTACGTAAAATAAATCCAGGCTTTTGGTCTAAATTTATAAGGCTTCTTTATAAAGCCTTCAAAGAAGATTTATCCTCTGGTTAAAAATACGTTTCAGTTGACTTCATCCTTGTCAGCCATTGAACAACATCCTAAAAATCTTCTTTTGCCACTAACACAGCATTTATTATTTATATATGTGTATACGTGTGGACAGTACCATGGAAATAATTTCAACTATAAATTTACTGTCTTCTTTTCACAAAATAATTGTGGCTTTATCATTTTTCTTGAATTCATTTATTATTTTCACACACATTCTCTAAAAATTTTAATAGAGTAATTTATATTCTTTGGGTCAGTAGTTAATTTTCTTCACACAAATAGACTGTTAATGCAACTTTATAGTTGCAGACATGAGCTCCAAATAATGGCCTCCCAGAGCTACGCACTGACATCAGTGGGATTTGTGTGTGTTTCTGGAGGCCAAATGTCACTCTATGTTATTAATTTTTGGGCAGTATTTGTTTGCACATTTTGGTTTTCAATATCTTGGGCATTAGAATTAGAGAAGCTTAATGATGCATATTATAGTTTAAGTCTCTGAATACTTAACATATTCCTTAAGTATTTGCATGTATTTCCTGGAAAAATTCCTGCTTTTTTACCAGATGCTTTAATGGATAGTTAGTATACCTGCTATTTTGCGCTACAATGGACATCAGCTGTTTGGGACAGCATTTAGGAATCCTGGATATTTTTAAAGAGTTATGCTATTGGCATGTTAGTAGGTCTGTCTCTTATTAAGGTGGCTTAACACTGCTTTGTAAGAGCATGTTTTCAGTTGCAAGCACTGAGAAACTTCAACCACGTGAGTTGTATTTTCTGTGCTGTCTGCTTCAGGCTACTTATTTTTAGCTAGCGAAAGTTTCAGACAGAGCAGTTCAGCCTTTAAAAAACATTTAGTCTAGCTCAGGAAATAGGTGGGAGAAGGGCATAGGAAGTGGCAGTGGGGATGGAGAAAAATGGGAACCCAAGGGAAGGAAACTAATTTAGGAGACAATTACTGGGAAAGGGAAAGACAGCTCAGAGAAGGAGGATGGAGGAAAGTATTTTACCGACCAGTGAGGTCTGCATTAAAGTGAATGACAGAGATGAGTTTAAACTGGAGTCTTGAAAAGTGAGCTCACAGAGATAGAACAGAACTGGATAAGGAAGCAGAAACTGAGGAAGAAAGTTTTTGGAGAGACAGGGCAAGTCTTGGAAGTGGTTTCCAGGAGGGCTTGCTCCATTACCTTCCCATGGATTGCGGTGAGGCTAACTAGCCTGTAGTTCTCTGAATCCTCCTTCTTGAAGACGGAAGTGACATTTACTTTCTTCCAGTCCTTGGGAACCTCTCCTGATCACCATGATCTTTCAAAGATAATAGATAGTGGCCTTGCAATGGCATCAGCCACTCCCTCGGCACTCATGGGTAGAGCCTGTCAGGTCCCGTGGACTGATGCACATCCAGTTTGTTTAAAAGCTCCCTAACATGATCCTCTTCCACCAAGGGTGAGTCTTCCTTTCTCCAGACTTTCCCAGTGGTCCCAAGGACCTGGGATTCCCAAAGGATGATATTACCGGTAAAGACTGAGGCAAAGGTTATTGAGTACAGCAGGCTTTTCCATGTCCTTTGTCACCAGGGTCCCGGCCAGCAGTGGGCCCATGTTTTCTCTTGTTTTCCTTCCACGCTGATATACTTGTAGAAGCCTTTCCGGTTGCCCTTCATGTCGCTTATCAGATTCAACTCTAGGTGGGCTTTGGCTTTCCTAACCCCATCCCTGCAAGCTCGAACAGTGTCTCTATTTTCCTCCTGGGTCACCTGTCTCTGCTTCCATATCTTGCATGCATTTCCTTTATGGTTGAGTTTAGTCAGGAGCTCCTTGTTCATCCATGCAGGCCTCCTGCTGCCTTTGCTTGATTTCCTGCTCACAGAAACGGACCATTCTTGAACGTGGAGGCGGTGGTCTTTGAAAATGAGGCAGGGAAGTTGCTGGAAAAAAACACACATCCGGAACGTTAAACGCGGCCTCAGAAAATCACATCATAGCTCTGCATCTGTCAAAGGTTTCCTGTCCTCCTCTCATTAAGCAAGGCACTTAAACCAAATTTTTCATAGCCATTCACTTCTTATTTCCCAGGTGCCTGTCCTGAGCTTAGGTTCTGATTGACAGAAACACCGAGCACTATTTATTGCAACTGGGGTGAATAATGATTTGTAATTTGAACATAAAGAGCTTTATTGTCCTAAACACCATGTTCAGAGCAGCTCAATAGCACACCTCCAAGTTAGGGGATACTTTTGACCTTCATTTCTCTGTGCCTCAATTAAATGCCAGCCCTTATCTCGCAAGAGTTTGTGAAGTTAAATTAATTAGTCATTGTGAAGCCCTCAGAGACAGTAGTGATAAATGAGACAGAAAAGTCTATGCGGGAACTATTTCTCTTCTGAGACGGTTTGAACAGTGAGAAACAAATAGGACTGGTGCCACACACGGCATAAAAAGTATCAGAAGGTGCTGAACAGCTTTTTGTGAGAACCGTTCACCCTTGGCACTTAAAAAGGCAAGGGTCCTATGGAAAACGTTCTGAGAGATTATGAAGTGTGTATGCATGAAGAATATAAATACGGCTACATAGACAATCTTAAATTTTGGCATTTTCCAATTTTTAAATGATGATTTTGCAAACTTTGAAGGGTTTCTACATGCAGTTGTGACAGTGTTTGTGATACCTCAGCACAGTAGGTGGTGACGTCAGAAGGTTTTGTTGTTTGTCACAGCCCTTCAGTTTTTCTTTACTTTGTGACTCTCATTTTTATTAATATGGTTTCATTATTAACACTCAGAAGTGTTTTCACTAATGAAACTACAAGAGTGTCTCTGGTAGTATAATAGTCTCATTAGAAATAACATTTCTTAGACAGAATACCAAATGTGGTATATAGTTAATTATCTTTCCATGTTTTTCTCTGAAGTGAAATATGTATCTTAAATGGTCTATAATCACACATTTCACCCAGAGCTTAGACTGTGTGCATATCTTGATTACTGAGAAAATAAGGTAATGGAAAACATCGATATTGCAAGGAAAAATACATATTTCATTTTCATTAACATAATGGAACACATTTTCTATAGAATTATGGTACTTGTAACCACTGCAGCTTTGTCACATATTTTGTTACATTCCATTATGTTCCCTGGTTTAAAGCTTAGCTATGAGCCTAAGCTAGAAAATTAAAACATCAACACTCTCCCCTATTATCTTCAAAAAAATCAGATTCTCTAGTGCCAAATTTTGAAGTTCCAACAACACAAAGTTTTCTTCTTTCTAAAAGATGGGACAGGCACTTCTGATCCAATACTTGCCATTCAGACAGCAAAGCGGGAAACTTTTCTCCTATTCACTTCAAAGAGATTTAGAATTAACAAACTTCAAAACTGAGAATTTGATAAAAATTTTGCTGTGATTAAAAGCCAGTCGAAACCATGGAGTCAGCATGGTTTTACAGCAAGCTGAGACTGAAACAAATGGGATGAGTCAGTGCTCACATGCTGCTGGACCTTCAGGACTTGGTAAGTCCTTCCTGTGAGGTTGTTCCACAACCTAACTTCTCTGCTAGCTAGAAATCCACTTCTGTTTTATCTGTTGTCAGCTTACAAACAACTGGTTTTGTGCTGTCCCTTCTTCCTCTCTGGTGCTTACTTTGCTAAAATAAGCTAAGTGAGCTAAACTGTTAAACTGCCTGTCACAGAATAGAGTTCTGCCTGGTCTTCTTGGAATGCCCTCTCTGCATTTCCTTTGGTTTGAATTCAACATTTTGATGTGGCTGTCCAGAACAATAGTGTACAGAAATTCTTTCAAATACTTTCCATAGAAACACTGGTATTTCCCCTTTTCCAGCTGCAAAACACTTCATCTGTACTTATAAACACTGTACTACCTAGTAAAAGGCATGTTTACCACAGCTGTGGCACACGGAGGTTTACAAGTATCCTAAATCTAGCATGTCCACATCTTTTTCCTCATCTGCTATTCCAGCACAGAAGAGGAGACTGGGACAGTACCTTGAAGCAAAACTGTTAGGAACACAAACAATATACAGTGAAACTCTGAACCAGACCTAAATTCTTCTCACCAGAGTCAAAGCAACTCATTCTTTATTGCAAAAAGAGCAGAAAAGAGCACATAAACACGTGATATACAGGAACATTCTCTAATATTTAAAATTTCTCTGAAAATTATGATTACTGCCTAGTAATGCTAAGAGCAAAATTGTAGAAATGAGCTTACAAGGAGCCAGTCGCATTTCTGCAGAATGCATTGGAGGGGTAGGGAATGGTGGGGATGGGAACAGGATTCCAGTTCCACTGCTTCTATTTAATTTTGGGATATCAGGAACACACGTAGCACAGCTCCTCAGGCAGCCTGGCAGTACTGCAGCTCCCTGCTGTGCCAGTCCCCCACGAACACTGCCACCTGCCCCTCTGCCAGCAGCCCCGGGGAGAAACCTGTGTGAATTACTTCTTGTGCCTGGAAGAGGCTGCAGGACTAACTGCATCCTTTCCCTGCGACCTTGCAATCACCACCAGTGAAGAAAAGTTTACGCTATTCTTTGACGTCATTTATACACTGAAAACTACTACTCTGAGTTGTGACAACTGTCAATTTTCACATAATTAAAGAGGGCTCGATGGAGCAGAAGAAATGAACATGTTTGCACTTGTGCTCGCTCCCCTCTGCCCCCTCCCGAGAAAGAACTATTTAATTTGATCAGATTGTTTATGAGGGCAAAAGTGGCACTCAGAGGCAGCTGGAATCTGAACTTTCAAGTTTTAACATGACAGTATAAAAAATATTTTTTTCATTAAAGACAGTAAGTATCTGCTTGATGTGTCAGGTACTTCACAGTCGGAGATATTGTTAAAAATGTAACCAGCCATGCAGGTTTCAAGAGGAATCTGTATATATGGCATGCTCCAGTTGATGACAGAAATAAATCTTTTACATACAATGTCGCAGGCAGAATTCTTCAGCCTACACAGACACAATGAAAAGCAGGATGATCCTAGGGGATATTTTTAAGTCTGTACCACTATTCAGGATTATGCAATCATTCATTTACTTAAGAAAACGAGAGGTACAGAGATGAGAAGACCAAAGAAAGGGATGAGGTCTTCACAGCTGACCAGTTTATTAAAGGTACCAAAATATTGTCTGAAAAGGCCATACAAGTAAGAGAACTAGAGAAAAGTGAATTCAGTGAACCATGAAAAATATGACTGTTTCTTTCAAGCTCCATAGTTCTCGTTTAACACTTGTGTGAAACAATTTTCCTTTGTGGGGGCTTTTTAAATTTATTAATGAATGGTCACAATTATTTTCATTCTTTACAAAAACTACATATCCTGTGGGCAGTAAGGGCACAGTTCTGTCTTTGGGAAAAAATTCTAAGTGTTCACAAATTTCTTTTATACAAAAAAAAAATCACCTTTGCAAAAACACTTTGCCACTCTCAACAGGTTTTAGTGATTCTTTTTTAAGTCAGTGATGATTTTGGAGGTTAAATCATAGAATCATAGAATGGTTAGAGTTGGAACGGACCTTAAAGGTCATCTAGCTCCAAGCCCCCTGCCATGGGCAGGGACACCTCCCACTAGACCAGGTTGCTCAAAGTCCCATGCAACCTGGCCTTGAACACCTCCAGGGATGGGGCTTCCACAACTTCTCTGGGCAACCTCTGCCAGTGTCTCACCACCGTCACAGTAAAGAATTTCATCCTAATATCTAATCTAAATCTACCATCTTTCAGTTTAAAACCATTACCCCTCATCTTACCACTACACTCCCTGATAAAGAGTCCCTCCCCATCTTTCCCATATGCCCCCTTTAAGTACTAGAAGGGGCTATAATGTCTCCCCGGAGCCTTCTCTTCTCCAGGCTGAACAACCCCGACTCTCTCAGCCTGTCTTCATAGGAGAGGTGCTCCAGCCCTCTGATCATCTTTGTGGCCCTCCTCTGCACTCACCCCAACAGCTCCATGTCCTTCTTATGTTGGGGGCCTCAGAGCTGGATGCAGTACTCCAGGTGGGGTCTCACCAGAGTGGAGTAGAGGGACAGAATCACCTCCTTCCACCTGCTGGCCACACTTCTGATGCAGCCCAGGATGGGGTTGGCTTTCTAGGCTGTGAGCACACAGTGCTGGCTCATGTTGAGCTTCTCACCAACCAATACATCCAAGTCCTTCTCCTCAGGGTGGCTCTCAATCCATTCTCCGCCCAGCCTGTATTTGTGCTTGGGATTGCCCCGACCCAGGTGCAGGACCTTGCACTTGGCCTTGTTGAACCTCATGAGGTTTGCACAGGCCCACCTGTCAAGCCTGTCCAGGTCCCCCTGGATGGCATCCCTTCCCTCCAGCGTGTCAACTGCTCCACACAGCTTGGTGTCACCAGCAAACTTGCTAAGGGTTCACTCAATCCCACTGTCCATGTCGCCAAAGATGTTAACAGCACCAGTCCCAGTACTGACCCGTGAGGAACACCACTTGTCCCTGGCCACCATCGAGCCGTGCAGAAGTACTTTTTATTTTGGTCAGTCCCGTTGTTGTTAGGGACTGACAGGCAGCTGTGGATTCTGGCAGGCCTGGACTGGGCACTGACATGGTGATACCAGGATGGCCATTTTATCCAGGAGGGTGGTCCCATGGCACCCCCGGAAAACACGATGCTTGCCTCGGTCCCACTGGTGCAGAAGCAGGTTCTGTTTGTGTGATATGGCCAGACGGGTGGGTTTGGTTTAATGTTTTGCTCCAGCTATGGCAGTCAAGTGCAGAGCTGCCCAACAGATACCCTAGACTGCACCAATCCTGTGGTTTGTATATTTTAATATCCCTTTTTCATTTCCTGCCTTATTTACCACTTCCTTTGCCCTAGTCTCCTCCACAACACCCACCTAATTACTTTTTTTCCCCATCGCTCCTAGCTTTGCTATATCCATCCCAAATTTGCCAATTCTGATACCATTACCGAGGTAATCTCGGCCTTTTGTGGTCTTGGTGATGGTGCCTTGCAAGATGTTACTCCCCCAAAGGTCTCCAGAACACCTCCCCAGTTATCTGTGAAGTTGGGCCTTCTGTTCCATTTCTCACAAAACTCCCCCTTAACCACGTGTGAAACCCAGCCATCCCGCACAGTGCTTATCTGTAACTTTAGTCAATTTCTCACATGGCTGTCAATCACATTCAGCACTTTCTCATGTAATGTCCAGTAATTTTCCACATCCTGTTCCCTTACCTAACCTCAGGCCGGGGCTTAGTCAGTGGCCTAGTTTTTGCTCTAATGTTGATTCCCTAAAATAGGTTTTCCATATTTCTTTTTCTCATCCTTCACTCAATCCAGATGGATCCTCTTCAATTTCCTTAATTTTCAAATCCCACTGCATCATTTACCTATAAGCTTCTTCCTTACTTATCTTCCCCCCCTGCTCAGCTGATCCACTTGTTTCCTGGATTAGGGACGTTACAGGATGAATTCTCTTTCTCTTCGCCTCCTCCTATCAGCCTGTTAAAATCTGAAGACAGTTGCTGGCCTGAAAGAAATTTCGTTAACTGCAGAAAGAATTCAGCAAAGAGAGGAGTCTTACTGTCAGGCAGAAGCAAATGAAAGTGCTTATCTCGAAAACAGGGGTGTAGCACTAGTTCTTCCTAGCACGCATTCTTAACCAACTCCTACTGGCTATTCTTGAGTACAGAAGCACAGACTCTGATGCGGGATGATAGCTGTATGCTTTTACATGCATATTACAGGGAAGAGATAGTATTGGCTTAAGATAAAAAAATTAGGTGTCCTTAACCTGAAGCGCTTCGAAACACCTCTTTTTTTTTTCCCCATAAATTTCTACAATTCATGGCTCTTCGAAGGATTTCAAGTTAGGAACCCCAAAACTGACATATCCACAATAAACAGAAACTCTGAATATTTTGTTAATAACAGCAAACTATTACAGACATAGTCTTATGTATTCCCATCCCAGTGCAGTACTGAGGCAGATACAGCACTCTGCATTACAGCTTTTTGTCACTTCACATTCCCTGTCTACTCAAAGCTAGATCCAACCAGCGCTGTAAGTCTCTGCCATGCTGAGTTGAATATAGCACTCCAGCAGCAAGGAGAGGATCTGCAGAGTAGGAGGAGGCAACACAATGTGTTTGGAAGTAGATGTTGTACTGATGGGACTACTTGGGTAATTAAAGCAAGCAGGGAAAGTGAAGTGATAATACAGGCATCAAGATGACTCCAGTGAATTCGAGATTGCTATATTGTGTTGGGATGAGGCTTGACATTTTCCCCTTTTCGGTGCTCCCCCTCAAATTTATGCAGTATAACAAATAATTGAGAAATTAAATATTCCAATTTCATTAAGGTCTTTTGGCTATAAGCACAATTTTGAAAGAAAAAAATTACAACTTTTGGATGGTCTGTAATGTTGCGGGTTTCGACGATTCAGAACTTTCAGTTGGTTTCATACAACTGAAATCTCAACTGTACCTACAACATTTCATATACAACCATATATTTCATTTCTCCACCCAGCTTAAATCTTCTCGGTTTTTAACAACCAGTGCATATTTTTCCCATTAGGTATGGATTTACCAGTGCAGCATGTACTCCCTTCTGTCATGTCAAAGTGGAGCAGCCATGAGATGGTTCTGCCTCCTATTCAGATGAGGCTGCATCCTTCTCTGTCATTAATTATCCAGAGCTACAAGAACATCCCCTTTTTAAATGCAGTGTTAAATTTTGTCATATTCTGAACAAAACCGCATTAAAAACCCCACACTAAATGGAAAGTAATGCTGTTCTGTCTTAAATGTGCCTGGAATTTCACTACCATGATCTTTTTATATATTCAAATCTCTTGTTACTATCCCTTATTTACATTGGGCTGGGGGATAAAATTGGATTTGAAAAAAAAGAATAAAACAAATTTTATCATCTTATCTTCAGATTCACCAGTGCAAATCTGCCTCTCAGTTCTCCCAGCCTGCACAAGAGAAGGTGGTTGGTATAGTAAGAGAAATCTCCTGAATAGAATGGCTTCAATAAGAACAAATCCGGAGGCACCTAAGGCTTTAAAACTTCATGACAGCACGGTGTTCTCACACACCTTTCATGAGGGCAACCATGGTATGGTAATGGGGATGGTTGTAGCTTTGCCTAAAGCAATCCTGTTTCTTCTCTGAAGTCAGCTAAAAGCTAGATCAGGAAACTCTGGAAAAATGGTTCATTGGTAGGCGGGAAAACTGACATTAGCATTGAGTTAGGGGCCTCGGATGAAACAAAGTGCCACCAGAGGTTATACAGGACTGGAAGCTTTGATGTAGCTGGAGCGGGGCTCCTTTGTTTTCTGTTTGTAAAAAGCTCCCCCGTGGAGTTTTTGTTTGGGTTGTTAAAATCTGTTTAACTCAAAGAGCTGACAATAAGCACTTGGGAGCAAAACTGTCTCTTTGAAAGTCTTTTTGCTGTTTAACTGCGTTGGCCAGCCCTGCCAATTTATAGCTCTGTTCGCTCTCACTGCTCCGAAGGCTGCTTAAGCAAACAATTAAGCTTTGCTGATCACTCTGAGCATCAGAGTAGCAGAATATGGGCTTTCTCTATGGCCTAGAGGACACCCAGAACAAAACCGTTTTCTCACTCTCTGTTCCCCATGCCATGGTATTAGGCAGCTTGAGGTTTCTGGGTTTAGTAGTCAAGGGCAACCTATGCTTAGCAATGACTTCATTTCTGATGTATGGGAGCCCTGGAGTAAGAACAAAGTGAGTATTAAAGGCAGGTGTCGTTTTACACTTAATGTTCCTTGAGTAAGGCCATCTCTGTCGAATGCCTAACGCAGTCAGCTTTGGTCACTGAACAAGGTTGCGATGTTACCCTGACATCAACTGATTTACTCATTATTTCCAAATTAAACTAATGTGGTCCCTGCCTCATGCTCACTGCCTCTTTCTTTTGCCAGGACCTAAATGATGGGCACAAATGACTGACTCACCACTGGCTGCACCTTGTGCATTTAATCTGAAGCAGGAGAAAGGTTTACATGCAGCACAGGAGCTAAAATTCTATTTAGCTGTTCTAAATCTTATTCTATGAGCTAAATAGTGATCCTTGCAATCCAGGGGACCTGTATGGTGGGATGCCTGCGTATCATGTCAGCTGTCAGACTGGCCACCTCCAGCATGTGATTCAACCTACAAGCATGTGCCTGTGCCATCCCACTCCTACCTAAAGCAGCCTCATAGAATAAGATTTGGGATGTCTGTACAAGCAGAAAAAACTTTGCTCCGAGGTATATGCCACAGTGCGCATTATCAAAACTTACTAGATTTACATGGTTCATAGATCAGGAATCTGTTGTGCTAGGTTCAACTTAACAATACGGAACTAAAACATGGTCTAGAAAGTTTACTATTTGTTCTGTTCTGAAGTCTTCTGGGGAACTGGCGAAATCTTTGCCCCTAAAACCAAAACGACTAAAAGATAAGCAGTATGAGAGCAACTGATATTATATGGAAAAACATCTTTCAAAGAAAGGAAGCCAAACTTTGTCAAGTTTTTGAACCGGTTCTAAACTTAATATTTAGTAAATTCCATCTCTGCTAGATTTTAGACTGTCTCTTTCTTTCAGCCTGAGATATCTAGAATACTATCATTCCAGCCAGGTCTTATGGCCTCTCCTCCACACTCTGCCTGACTCCTATTTACTCAGGTTGCCATGGCTGGAAAGTTCACGGGCACAGTGTAAAGAACAAGCATCTCTTACTTGCTTTGATACCAGTACCACTTTTTTTCCCCAAAAACCAGTAACAGAAAGGAGTGATTGAGAGTGAACTTTCTATGCTGTAATTCTCTGTGTAAATGAGCAAAAGGGCCCTTTGATTTTGTCTCTGTGCTCAAGTTCCCGTACAGATTTGTAAGCATAGCTAACTGCTTTTACTCTCCTGCCAGTTAAAGAACCTGTTCCCACTGCAGAAGACACTGGATGGAAAGTCACTACATAGCAGTTGTTTGAGAAAAACAAAGAAATTTTGCTTAATACAATTATTTTATACTGCTTTTATCTACCAAGAATGGCAGCACTTTTTAGAACATTTGGAGAAGGCAGGAGGTGTTTTGTGGGAAGTAGTAATGAAAAATTCATGAAGGATTAAAAATAGTTGGATTTTTTTTGGTTTAATTCAGAATCTCTTTATATTTCCCTTCGTTTCCTCCCCTATTTATATTGAATATAAACAAAGAACTTGTTCTAAAGAAGTTAGATGAATGGGAGTGAACTAGAGTGAAATAAGAAATAAATCCAAGCATTCCTAAAGCAGGTGGTTAAACTCTGGCCCCTATATCCATATTTAAGTGTCAGAGTGGTAGGGTTTGTTTAGATATTCAGACCATCCATAAATTTATCCATAGTTGCAAGGAATTTGTAGGTGATTAATTCCCTGAGAATCTGTCCATTTTCATTTTTTACCTGAGAAATGATGGCCTGAGACATTGTAGTTGCATTTAGCTTTATCTGAGCCTTTCGCTGAGCCCACACTCCTTCTCTTTCACAACTGCTTGAATAAAGTGTTCCTACAACACAGGGCTGTGGAGACTATAGGGAGAGGAATAGAGAAAATGCAAGAACAGATAATCGATGTTATTCTGCATCATGTTATCTGGAAGATCTCTTCAGCTGTAGCCTGCTAGATGATACCAAGAGGAGCACTTAAAGTGCAGTTCTCTAGTGCAGGCACCCTAACGCACTCTTTTACAATTATTCCTCCCAATTTACCCAGGCATTTCCAAGCCTTCAAAAGACTGCAGAAATGAGGTAGCAAGAGACTAGAGAAAACACTGCCAGTCCTTAAAGGCATGTAAAGCCCCTACAAGAAGACTGCCAATGCATTTTGAGCCAGGTTTACATGATGCCAGAGTACAGGGTGACAGGAAGATGTCTGAGGGGTAATTTCCAAACTGCTGTCTTTTTCTATGACTGTACCTGGGCTTCTGCATCATGCCCAGTGTGGTTAGGTCTCTGAGGAGCTAAGCAAACATGTTGTCTTTTTCCTAACTTTCTTATGTTAAAATCAAGTTGTATTTGGTCACAGTGGCCCAAACAAAAACTAAGTATTTGGTAGTTTCATATAAAGCTGAAATCAAAAGAAGAAAACTTTCTATTCCTACCTTCAATTACTATTTCTCTGGTAACATGTTCAAGGATCTTTACAGACAGCTATGAAAAAAGAACCCTGACTTAGGATACTCTTTCAACCTCTAAATTTCAGAAAGGTTTCAAGGTTAATATTATTTTTGCTTGTTTTCTTTTTCTCACTATAAATACGATGAGCAGAAAGATGTTGCCATGGTGAGATTTTATAATGTACTTAAAAGCACTTGTTACAGTTATGTACCACAAAGCCACATTCACTTATGTGTGAATTGTAAAGATACATGAAAAATCACCCCAAAGAAGCAGATAGTCTACTGTCTCACGTTTGCAATACTTATTTAAAGTACAGATGTCAAAAATGTTTTCACAGCCACTATATTATTTGAAGACCCATACATTTACAGCCAGAAATGAGGAAAATGACTGAACAAAATCAATACACCTTACACCTAAAGCGTCATCATTATCTGAAGTCCAGCTTTGTAGTAAGCTGAGTTACAGATTACAGATGAAAGATAACACAGAGCTCTTGCAATCCAAATTATCCATTGCTACACTATGTGCTTGCAGACGTTTTTGTGTAGACCCGTGTGAAATACAATGGTTTTGCTTTGAGCACTATTTTGCCACTGCAAAAGGCAGAGTTTTCACGAATTACTGAGGTATAGCATCACAGATCCTTCTCTCAGGAAAGCAGTACCCTGGGGGCCAGTGCAGCTCTTCAGCTAAGTCTGTGCAGCTCTGAAAATAGTAGGCTCTGGAGCAGTTACGGTGTTACCATGCTCTGCCTCCTGTCCATTTGACTTTCTTACTGACATCTGGAGGCATACCTGTGGGCAGTGTGCCCAGGCACTGCTGGTGGCTTCCTTGTTCCCTTGACATGCTCAAGCACATGAGTACCCAGCAAGTTCTAATTTTCCTTGTGCCTGAACTTGAAGGCTCACTGGCCGCATAGCTTTTAAGTCTGAGAAAATCCTGGGGCTCATCTTAAACAGATTACACGAGCTTGTGCCCTGGAATTTCTCCAAGAACTTTAGAGCACTTCAACGTCTGGCACACCTGTAGCATGTCCATACTGCTGATTTGTCTGGGATAGAGCTGAACAGCTCCCACTAGAGAGGATAAACTTTAATTAACATCTTTTTTTAAACGAATGTTTTAAGCAGAAACAGTAAGGCCTTCTCACTAGCCCCAGAAGGAAATATAACCCATCCTGGGCTTATCACTAGCTGAAATAAAATGTCACACCATTCTGAGTCCAGTTGGGAAAGGGGAAACAAAGCTCAAAATAGTATTTTCAGAGCTGGATACAGTTGTAGACTGAAGAGGGCTGTGCAATTGCTTTCTTGATGTGTGAGTGCTAGTGTGTGCCAAGCAGTGCTACTGGAAAGAATTAACTCCCTGAATTTCCAAAGAAGTGCCTCTTCTGAGGTTATGGACTCAGCTGTGCATCCACGTGAGCTGGGGCAAGAGCGGAAGGCAGCACTTCTTACACAGGCTACCTTCACCTTGGATAGCATTTTGCATAGCTAGAGAGAAAGGCATCACATTGATTTCCTTCGTTTCACCAGCACTAACTCTTGGCTCCACATCGTCACAGTGAGGCAACCAGCTTAAAATGCCAAAGTACTGAGCAAAAATCCCTGCAGTAACCCACAGTCTTTCACTGCCAGAATCGGGGACTGCACAAGCTCCGGCAGAATTATGGTGATATACAGAGTTTATGTGGATGATGTACCCCCCTGTTCCAAACTAAAATCCTGTGTATACACATGCACATACAAATATACACACACGTAATGTTGTCTACTTTATGATATATAATATTGCATATATATTTCTTGAATTTACTCAGATTTCAAAAGGTTATGTAGACTTTTGAAACCAACATTTCAAAAGTAAACACTGCACTACTGCTTAGAAAAAGTGAAAAAGGTGCTCAACAGACTTTCAGTACCACCCTAAAACTGTAGCACTTTTCTGATAACATTTCTAAGGTTGCCTGGTCTGTATGCTGTATTTTAGAGTTGTGAAACAGTTGAATTAAAAAAAAAAATCAAATCACTGGTTACAATCATTTTCAATACTTATGAATCATTTAGTTCAAAAGCGGGTACTCAGTTAATGACTGTATGGGATATACCTCCTGTGAAGATAAAACCTAAACACTAATTATTGTTAATAAGTCGTGTTGTATAGTAACGTTAAATATTCTCCAAAGGATTACAAGCGGGTGTAAATATTCCTGAATGCCTGTGATCAAATGTGGTTCCAGACTGAAAGCGACAGGGATTGTACTGTTATTGCAGTCCAGTGACACGAGACAAAAATGTGCTCAAAAGTTAATAGATAAAAAGAACAAAACTATAATTTCAGGGGTAGGGATTGTTTTACTTGTAGATGGTGGCTCTGTACAGATACAATAAAGTCATCATACCTGAGCATAAGCATCCATACAAAGACAGCTTACTACTATAGCTACATCCATAGGGGGCTGTGGCTTTGCTGGTACAGTTCACTGGTACTCCCATACAAGACGACTGCTGCTTTGTTTTGGCAAAGCGTTGTTTTCTACATAATATTTAGCATTTGGAATCTGGATAATTACAAAATATTTCTGTAATCACGCACTATGGCCTTTGACCTTTCTTCTGCTGGAAGCAGTAAGAAAACTGGTGTGGACCAGCCCTAAGAGGTCAAGGCATAGGATGAAGGCATAAGAGATCAGCTCAGATTCTACTACAAGACAAATATGAAATGTTGCATTTAATAACAATCTTCATCTAACATAAATGAGAGAGCCAAATGTGCCTAGAAAAATGAGAGTCACAAATCCTTTTAGTTTTCAGAATATATGCATATACCATTAAGAAACCCCAAATATATTTTGAAATATTGTCGGGACATCCACAGTTTGAGACACAACATTTATCTTCTGTCTTTTTACTGACAATAATGGAGTGGCAATCATTTTTGCATAGTATGGGAAAGACATTAGCTATAGCAGATGTGTATAATAATTATTTGTTAAAAAGCTTGCACATATCCCAATAAACTGCTTTGAACATTTAGTATAAAAATGCAATACTGTGAACTTTGAGAAACAAAGGAGGTTCATATCAAACCAAGATCAAGAGTACCATCTGATAATGTGGAGAGAGACCACAATAAGAAGAATAACAATAGCCCTTCCCCTAAATTGCCCTAATTCACCCAAATCCACTGTCAGTTTTATCCCTGCACCCCCCCTCCCCTCCCAAAAAAAAGTTAAGGAAACGTGGCTCATAGTTGTGCATTGTTGAGTCCAAACACCCTTTAACCCTTCCTGATTATTTGCAGCCTATGTTTGGCCTCAATAAATACATTTATAGAGTGCTGTAGCTAAAACAATAGGAAACTAGATCATGCATTTTGAAAGCAACAGGAAAATATTTTTAAAATTCCATCTGAACACACAAATACTAACTAGCAAGAAGAAAATACAAGTGAATAAATTGAAAAAAAAAGAAAGGAAAGATAAAGTGACAACAATGGTTATGTAGAAGAAAACTATGCTCAGCAGGATAGGAAGTTTTCAAAAGTTCAGAACTTTGTATTTCTTTATAAAATATGTATCAGCTGTAACAGCCCATTCCTAGCTACATGCAGCTGTATTTGAAGTATTAAACCAAGGACACTTTGGAGTTACAAGAGAATAGAAACAGTTAGAACAGATCTTCAAAAGTGTGAGTTGATATATTTTATTTATGGCCATGAGTCTCAGAAATGGCTGCATTGATTTTTGTTTTTTCCCCAAAATTTTAAAATAAGTCACTTTTGAAAGGGAACCTTCCATATAGCAACAGAGTTCAGCAGTTTTAGTAGGCTGAAAAAGGGTCAGAGGAACTGCCGTTACACCCCAAGCTGCACTGCGGTGGCTCAAACCATTGCAGCAATGCCTGGCGCTGCTACACGCACCCCCTGCCCGGTCTCACAGTCAGCCTGGAGATTTGCATGGTGTCTTAGTGAAAAACAGCCTCTTACTCTCATTTACAAACTACCTTCAAATGATGCCCTCTGCGTTCTGACTGCCCAAACCACTGAGGTATAGTGAAATTGAATTACGGGCTAAGATTTAAATAGTCTGTAATTTTAGTCTTACATTTCCAACTTCCTACATAATCCCTCTAACACGTACTTGCCAATGTACCTTTGTCAAACTGGCTGCGGGTCCAGCTCCTCAGCAGGAGAAAGCATGACACAACCAACAAAAGGTGAAAGGACATCTCTCTCTTATGCTCCACAGGCCCTATTTATCTCTCATGCCCTCTGTCCCTCTGGAGAAGAGAGGAGTGTGACAATCCCTAGTTCATTCAAGGTCCTTACTAATATGTGTCTGTGAAAGCCTTCCCTTCTGCTCTGTGTGCCAGACTCTTTAATGTCTCTTTTTCCTCTCTGGTGGAAGAACGGCACCTATACAAGAACATGAAGACAAGGAATAGCCTTGTGGAAATGAGAACAGCAAAATGGAATATAAGTATGTTCTGCACTGCAAAATGCAAATCATATTTTAACATTACTCTACTGTTGTTTTAAACCAATAACCCCTTTTAAATAGACTATTGAAATAACCATATATATACATACATTCAAACATATGCAGAAATAGACAGAAAAAAGGAACACGTTATATATAAAAAAATAAACCACTCTATCTCAGGCATTCACTTTTTTCTATTGCTTAGACTAAATCAAAACCATGAGCCATAGCATTTTATATACAAGTATTTATGGATACGCTATCTATTCTCACTGTGACGTACACGCACGTTTTCGTACTTGTAATTTCTACACATATGCATTAGATATGTGCCCTATTTTTATCCTGTCGTACAAGTAAAGGAAAAGATAATCACGAAGCCATTTCCCCGACAAATGAAACAGACGGAAACATTATCTCTGCGGCCATCCATCTTGTGTGTTATTTGGCAGAAATGGCAATGTTTTTCAATATTGCCTTTTTTTTTTTTTGACACTGTGTTTTAGCAATTTTAAAGTATTTTTACAAGTGAAAAAACTGCACGTTTTTTATCCCGTGTTTCATCCAGTGTGTTGCAGTGGGTTTCCATGGCTACGGTATGTGTGGTTGCCGTGGGGACGGCGGAGCCAGCATTGGCATTGGCTCCCGCTCCGCCGATGGCTGCAGCTGAGGGCAGAGTCTGGAGTGAGAGCGATGTGCACACCGGAATCTAACGCCCGAACGCAGAAGTGTTTTGTTTGTAATATACAAGAAGTTTAATTGAAAATTAAGTGGGTTCTTCTTTTGAAATGAGTTATGTGCTAGTGGATTAATTTGGCAGGAGCAAAAGAGTTCTGATTACAGGGAGACAGGAGGTACGAAGAGATGAATCGAATAAAAGTGTTGCGATGATTCAGTATCGGTGCAGATTTCTGCATTGAAAGCTTTGCCCATTTCTATAGTATCGATTGAAACAAGGATTACAATGGGATGCTGCTACCAGAATTGGGCAAGTGAGCAAAACCATATTGGAAAGCATATTGAAAAGCAATAGTACGAGAGTGTCGGTTGCACTGCAGCAGCCCTTTGAAACAAAAAGGCTGTGGAACGTTGTCCGCCACTTTTTATGCAGGAACTCATCTCAGAATCAATCTCTAAGGCAGCAGTGCTCTCTCTGAGGTTACCTCCAAGAAGTACACCAAGCAAGTTAGCATGTGATTTTGTAAAATGCACTAAATATTTGGTATCTTCAAGAAACTTCATCTTATCAAACTGCTGCATAGAGAAACACATGATTCTTTCTTTGCCCTAAGGGTTTTTTTTTTTCCTGTGAGCAGATCCGTTTCTTCCACTAAGTTTTAGTGGATAGTAAACTGTAGCTGGATGGCAAACTCTTGGGGAAGACATTATAAAATCAAATGCAATGAGCCTTCAAAATGGCTTGGGACTCCTAATTGCTCTGACAATACTTCTGGCATTAGGATAAGTAATAACAACAGATTGGAAATGCTTTTGAGCAGAACAAGGAAAAATAACTGCTTCAAAGGAAATGGATAATGAATGCTGCACTAATAGAAGGTGTCTCAGCTGCCTCTTCTTGTGAAAAAAAAAGTATGTTATTATACAATTTCTCCTTCTTACCCAAATAGACTGATTCAAATAAGAATTTGCATTGGGTGACAATAATCAATATTTATGTCTCCAGCCTCCTTTACAGATGCCCCAGAGTACAGTGGATAGATAATTTAACTCTTACTAAGAGCTATGAAGACATTCCATGAAATCATTGCAAGTCGTTATCAAATCAGGATTTTGCCAGCCTTCTAAACCCATCCTGAGTACCGGCACAGCTGCACGCTGTTGGAGAAGCATTAGAATATTTTACTTATTCTTTAATCCTTGCAAGCACCTCCCCAGCAGAATTTCTGAGGTCTTCACACTAATTTTATCATTTCCACTTTGAATGCAAACTGCTTACTAGATGGTTTCCAAAACACACAGAAGGTGTGTCCCTGTTTGAGGAGCTTGCAACTGAAAGACAGATCATTTAATCTATTTTCGAGGAATCGACACCGGACAGTTTAGACACAGTTCGAGTTTGAAATAAGAGTCAAATTAATTCCTTATCATTAGAAAGCCCAGCACTACCATTGTATCTATGTTTCTAAAGTTGGAGCTTTGTTCTTTTTATATCCCATATTTTGGCTTTGACAAGCCAGCGTAGTTCTTAGAGCAATATTGCAGATGTCCTTTGTGCAACATGACCCAGTCTCAAACTCTTGCATTGCCTTTGGCAATCAACAGCGAAATAAATATATACATATGACTCAGTATTGTAACTGTGACTAGTATGCTAACCTCACTCATTCTTTCTGTCTGTCTATCGTAGTTATTTCTAGGGCACCACACTATCTGAATGCTAAAAATTGTCCTTGACAGGAGCTGAACCCACACATGCTCAGTTTCTGAAGAAGCAGTGTAATTTCTGGCACCAGAGTGCCAGTTCTAATTAGGGAAGAATGAATCTCTCTAAATAAAATAATTGACCAGTACACTAGCCCCACACTTGAAGTGGGCTTAAACCAAAACTTGGTTGCAGTCTTCAAATTCTAGAAGCTGATTCAAATTTTTCATTTTTCCTCCCACCCCCACAACTCATTTTTCCATTTTAGGATCAGGGAGAGGACCTAAAATACCATCAAATACATATTTCTGGTAGGTCGGAAATGAAGAAATACAGGAAAACTGAGGAGTAGTGGGCTGCAACCCATATCCTGTAAATTTTATCTAACACTCCATGTAGTTGGGTATTTCTCTGGACGTTTTTTAGATCCTCACATTGGTATTTCTTAGCAAATTTAAATTTGGGAATATGCTCAGAATCCTAACTTGTTTTATCTTTGAGAATAGCAGACACAGGAAAATAAAACAAATACCATGTTTGGCAATAAAAATAATTGGTACTTTATCTAGCATATTCCCCTAAGTTCAGATATGTTCATACTTTGATGATAATGGAAACATGAATGGAAAATGGGCAGAGGCTTGTGCTCTTATAATTTTAGTACGCTCTAAAAACAGTTATGTGTGTGTCATTACAGAGGAAAATTACTCGGCTTCACAGACCTTGTCTTCACTCAAAAAAATGATTTTTTTTATTGCAGGGTTAACATATGAAAGATTTTATGTGTTATAACATTACTGGAGAAGGGACACTTGTAGCAGGGGAGGATAACGCAGAATCTCCTATTTGTTTTACAGCAGAAACGATGTGCTTGGGTCGTTTTCATGATGGGTTCGGTGTTTATTTATTCTGTAGAAAAGGCACACCTTTTCCAGTCTATACATAAGTAAGTGCTGTCCTAATTTGCACATCTACCAATCATTAAGGAGGAAATTTTGTGCAAATAAATTGGCGTTTTATATACCCAATGTGGTAATTAATATCACAGCTATACATACAGTGTGATGATTTTAAAAATAAAACCACATATTCTAAGTCATATTGAAGGAAAGCTAATAATTTTGTTTACAACTTAAAACCAGTGAGCAACGTTAAATACCCAGCTTGGCTGTAGGTATGGGCTCTTTCCCTAGACAACAGAGAGAGATGGAGTCCTTAAAACTTTGATTGGGAACTGGAGCCGTTTTCGGAACGTACACGCTAGATGTCTAAAATGATTGCTTTGAACCTGCCCCAAATTTTAACCTGTGTTGCACGCTCCTCTTGTTATTTTGTAACCCTCCGGTATTGTTACAATGAAATGGCAGCAACAAAATGACTTAAGAAACCATAGTTGTTATGTTCTGATAAAATTTTTGAGAGCGAGTAGGGAAATTTTTAGTTAATAATGCATACAAGTATAGCCTATGGAAAGAAAATCCAATTTTTGAGGTCAGGGCTAATAAACAGGCAGATGTGAATATAAGAGGAAAAAAGCTTTTCTATATGCATCACAATATATTGCTTGATAATGATCTGAATTTGGATAGAAATTGGCTTTCCTGGGTAATCAGGAATGCAATCTTTGCATGAAATCCACACAGTATTGTACTGCTATTGCAGTGATAAAGTATGTATGTACTGCTTCATGCCTGTATGGTGAACTAGGCTGAAATAAGTCCTACCTTGTTTACACACCTCCAGGAAAAGCTACCCATAGCTTTATCTATCCATAGCCTCAGTTCATCAGTTTATGGATCACTCGTTTCTAAATTTGGCATAAGATCAAAGCCCAGGGAAGCTGATGGGGTTACTTGTGCTGGTGCTAGTGGGCTTTTCTGTAGGTCCCACGAGGAGGAAGAGAATTAGAACAGACGTAATTTTTCTCATTTTTCACCTTCATCACTTTTTTATCTTCACAAGTGACTTTATTTTTTTGCAATTCTATACAATACCCCCCCCCTAGAATTTAATAAAATATTTTCCAGTACTGTTGAAAAAAAAAAAAAGAGAAAGAATTACCAAACCAAAAAAACATTGCCAGTCAAAAGTGAATGAGGTAAGTCCTCGGGACGTGCTTGGAAGCCCCACGGGCCGGGTTTTATGTCAGGACCCAGCCTAGAGGGAGTGTTACCAGCTGGCACAACAGAGGAAACTGAAAGGGATAACAGAAAATATTCATGGCACTAAATTTAAATGTCACTCATAGTGACATTCAAATACATCAAACATACTTATTTTTATAAAGGTTTGAATGCTTAATATCTTCTTATCAGGGAAATAAAATACACAAATTTCACCATTATATCAAATAATACATAGAACAAGTCCAAACCCACTGATCACAAGAATGGAATAAAAATCCCTCGTGTTTACAAAATAGTATAAAATATTATGCTGAATTTTATGTTGCTGTGAGCAATAATGGGAAATAAAGATCTAAAAAATATTTAACAATTCTGATACATGCATAAACCAAGAGCACTACTATGGATAGCTCAGGAAGAGCAGCTAAGCTACGTTAGTAGGGTCTATCCCACCCAGATCTTTAGGCAAAGCTACCAATCAGATGCAGCTGCTCATGCAAATACTCCATTTCTAAAGAGGCTGCATAGACAGTAAAATGAAAATCAACATGAAACAATTACAGCATTAAAAAAATATACAATATTCACAGGTCCCATTCTCTTAACCATGGTTATAAGGCAATTTGTAAAATAATGAGCAGTAAAGTAGCCAATAATTTTTTGAGCAGGGAAGCAATTGCTCCATGTGGCTCCGAGTGCCTTTCAGCACTTCTACTCCATATATTTAAATTTCTTTTTTTAAAAACTCTGCAGCTTCCTCTGTTCTTCAGCAATGGAGACTGCACGATGAGTAAAATCATTGTCGGTGGAACAATCTCAGCTATTACTTCAGCTATCATTTCATAAATAGAAGTTTGCCAATATTATTCTCTACTTGCAATGCCCATTACATGAATGCAAAAAAGAAAGTCTTCTGACTTTCTCTTTCTAAAATTTTATTTTCAATTTGCCTAAATTCACTATAAATGTGGCAGACATTTTAATTACTGATGATCTTGAATTAGAAAGAGCATGAGATGAGGACTCAAGGAAAGATATAGAAGTGTGAGATGGTCAGAGAAAGGTAGAAAGACAGACAACTTTACACAAATATTACTGAAAGGGAAAAAAAGAGATCAAACAAAATTATTAAGGAAGATGCTTCCAGATTTGAATGATGTACAGGGAAGAATTAGCAACAGTCCCCTTAATTTGTTACTATATTACTTTAGATGATATTTTTATGCCAATTACAGCACTCACAAGGTTTTTTCAGAGGACCCACAATCTCCAGTCAATATTTATTCCAGTTGACATTAGGCTGATCTACTTGCAGTGAATGATATAATAGATGAAAGGAAAAAATAAAAACACAACCCTCAAGAAATCCAAACTGAATCAGCCTCCCACTGCCCAAAGAACAGTTCTGGCAACGGAAAGTCTCTTGCACAAGGCTGGCAGAAATGGATGCAGCCAAGCAGTCCTCCTGCAAGAGCATATGAGAGGCAGGACTTCAAACTCAGCTGAGGTTTGCAGCCCGTGGCACAGATGCAGGAGGCTGCCAGAGCCCGGGGAAAAAGCTGAGCACTAATTTGTATCACTTGCATGACCGGCAGTCATTCAGGTTGTAGTAGAGCATACTGTTTTGTCATCTCGCTCTGCAGCCTCCTGGACTGAAAGAGGGGGTGAGTCTTGTGCTTTCTCCTCGCTTGCCTATTGGAGAGGAGTAACCCCTCCAGAGAATTCTGCCGCAGCAGCTTAGCAATAGAGAGATCTTAATTTTTTCAGTGTTTAAATGAGAAGACATAAAGTGAACAGTGTTCTTCTGGTGATATAATAAGATTAATTTTCCAGTTCGTACAGAAGGTTTTGAAACAATAGTAAGAAACGTATAAGAATGATGGATTCATTACCAGAAAGTGTTTGGAGGTTCTGACGTTATCAGACATTTAACTGAGCAGTTCCTCAAACTTCCCAATGCCATCAGCCAGACGTGGCAGCCCAGCATTCCTGGGGAGCACCCTTTGTAACTTTTGCACTTGAAAACTGAAATCATCCATTAGGAGAGAAAAATGAAAGAAGTGATTTGTTTTTCATGTATGAGCGTCAAGTGCATGTGGCTTCCATAACCTTTCTATCTCATTGTTCCATGCAGAAGACAGAGCAGATGAGTAACTAAGATCACCAAAATCTTACCTCCCTTGTAAAGAATTACATTGTATTTTACAAACAAAAAAAAACAACTTAGGCATGCAAAAGGAAGAAAAAGTCATGTTTTTACAAGAGAAACACTCTTTTTTTTTTTTTTTTCTGAAAGCACCAAAAATCTCTTAGAATTGGCCACACATTTGGCGCTGACACACTGGGCTAGAAGAGACTGCTAAAAGGAGCTGGCTGGAGTTCCTATGAACAATAAAAAGACAAAGTGTTGACAAAAAGAAAGAAGATGGCTTCCTGAGCCGCATCTCTTGAGATGCAACCACATCAGCAGTGGGCTGTAACGTGGTGAGAACCTGAGCAGCAGCCACAGCAGGTGCAAGAGTTGGGCCAGCCCCGGGAGGCTGGAGAGCAGCAGCCGCTGGCTCTTGGGTCACTGCTCTATGGTGGGCTCCAACACCAGGCAAACGAGTGAATGTGAAGATGAGAAGATTGGGAGCTAAATCTTTGGGGCAACTAGCATAGTATAGTCTGGTTATTGTGAAGGGGAAATTTGTGTGGTGGAACGGAAGGGAAGAGAACGTAAAGTAAGAAACGTCAATAGTCAGATGCCTCAGATTCGGTCGTGGTCAAAACAGCACTAGAAGATTTGCCTGCGGCAAGATGTAGGCCATTCCTTCAACGAGCTTTGTGTGAGGCATTCCCACACGTGCCGACTTTTTAAGGTTGCTTTTCTCCCAGTGGCAATGTCACAGGTCTTCTCTCAAATGTGTACTTCACAAAAATCAGCACGAACCAAATAGTTCACAATTGATTACGATTCCATTAGGAAAGAGCAACATCTGCAAGTCTTACATAATCAAAAGACAAATCAATTCTAAGTATATTAGTACTTTTAACACTTCCAAATTCTGAGTTAAATGCTTTACAAATTATAGAATCCTCATTTAATTACTTTAATAAATCTTGTTTACAGATGACTGTGAAAATCGGTGAAAACTAATTCACTTTGACTGTTCTGTCTGCAGTGCTGACAAAAATAGAACAAGTTTCTTTTTACTATGGTTTGGAAAGGGGAGAAAAAAAGCTTTAATTGAATATAATCACAATATGCTAGCAGCACTTGTTATTTTCCCACTATTATAACCTGATATTTTTAAGTTTGAGGAAGGAATTTCCTTTTATGGGAAAGGACTTTTGTTCCATCTATTATGGAAAACAAATGTTCACTATAAACTTGGGAACATATTTTATTTTATTGTAAAAGATTTGTCTTTTAAACACTGTTATCTGTCTTACAGTATCAATGTCCAAGACATTTACTGCACGAGTTCATCTGTTGTAATAATTTGTTAATGGTTACTGATCAAAATACAGAAGGATTTGGCCCAGTATGACTACAAAACATTGGCAGCCCCATGGGCCATACAAACCAGTTAAACATTTTGATCTTGGCTCTCTGGAACAAATTTAGCAGAAAGGCAAGGATGCCACTGAAGTGTAGAAGAAACACAACATGATCGTGAGTTAAATGACACTCAGAAATCAACAAGTTCCCTAATGTGCCATTTTTGTATTGTCCATATTCTTAATTGTCACCATGCTAGTAAGAAAATGATTAATTTCTACACTTTTAGTAAATAACTAAGCAAGACAGGAGGCTTCTTCATGGCTTTTGTAACTGATTCTGAACCTTTGGGTGAGATTTTCTTCCCTTTTAGAGTCTGATCTAGAGCTCACCACGTTCTACAGAAGGATTCTCATTGACATTGCTGGAACAAAGACCACCCTTTAATCCTTAGAGGAATACAGCACCAAGTTAAATGTTGACTGTAAAATACATGGACTATTTTGCACTTGGGCTCATTACTGTTTTTCCTTCCGGAACTCAAATTCCTTCTGGAACTGAAATACACTGTACATGACATAATACAGAGACAATAAGAAAAAGGTTTGACTATATGTACATTCATAAAATGTGAGGATCGAACCAGGAAAAAACAAATTCCATTAGCATTCTTTTCAACTTCTTTCCTAATACATGAATTAACAGCTTACCTAGGAACCCAAAGGATACTCCCCCCCCCCCAAAACGGGTGGAAAACAGGCTTGTCCAGCTAAAATTAACAAGTACTATCTATCCAGTAAATATCAGAATAAATCTCCTGGTGTGTGAGGTATGCCTAAGGATAGGAAATGTAGTCATCTGTTTATACTGACATTCATCAAGAAAATATTATCCAAATCTCTCTTTCTCTCTTTTGGAAGGTATAATTTCTGGTGCTATATCTTTGAGAAAGGAGGATCTCCACTGTAATAGCCTTCGTCATTTCACAGTCACGTAGATACTCTTACAGTACATAGATTCAGAAGACAGAATCTTTCAATTATTGTCTTCTGATTTAAACTATCCAATTATTTCAACTGTTGACTTACAATTTCTTATTGACCTAGTTCCACCTGAAGCAGATCTGTTGCCAGCACTGTCTTTATCAGAAGTGCTCCTTTTGAGGGCTTAATAAGAATAGTTTGAATACAGTTGGTTTCTTTCAATGCATTTGAGATTATTTCAGCACACAGAAGGTTTTTTTCATAAATGAAAACAGTATCAAATTAATAGCTGACATATTATTGTATGTAGTAGGGCACAGCATACACACACAATATGTTTCCTAATTACTGCACAGGACTATTAACATCACACTGGACGTGCAGTATTACAATTCAAAAACATTTTAAGCAGTCTAATTTTCTTCAGGCTTGGCACAGCTCTTTTCTTTTGATTCCTGAAATGTGAACCCTGATCTGAGGAAGTGAGGGCTGTGGACATTTCCATTTCTCAGCAGTGAGGAACAGGATTTGCATTCAAATGAACAAAAAAANAAAAAAAAAAAGAAGAGAAATGGTCTATAATTAAGACAGTGCATACAGAGATTCGCTGATAAAAGCTGATGATATTTTAAAAGAATACATAGCAAAAGAGAGAGTTCAAGCATACTAGAGCCTTTCCAGTCAAGTATTTGACAGGATACTTACTTAATTAACCCAGTTGGAACCACTATACCTAACCAGGCTAACTCATGTGGTGTAGATGAGGCTAAGAGCTGGAATTAGCTGCCCCCAGTGCTATTATTAAGCTGAAAAATTGGGCTCTGCAAACTAAAAAATATCCAAGTATTTAAAACATCTGGCAATGATAGATCCCCGTTTAGAGGAAGGGAAGTCAGAGCTTTCGGAAATAAAGAATAGCATAACAATAGTTCTGAAACTCGATGTCAAAGCTCATTCTCTTGAAAAAAATGTTATGTTTGAGAATAAAATTCCACGAGGACTCTAGAGGTGGGAGGAACCATTACCACAAGCCTGAGCAATCAAAGTTGTTCAGAAAACTATATTTCTTGAATATGGTATGTAACAAAACACAATTAAATGGCACCAAACAGTTTATTCCACAAGAACTCTTGCCACTCAGACAAGCTAAGGAGAGGAGACCATTATTTGGAAAATGAAATTTGTCCTGAGAAACTGTAAGTCTGCTTTGCATCTGGGAGGAAGAAGAATCACTATTAGTCTGCAATCACATATACCCTGGCACATCAACATATTACTTGGTGCTATGAAGAACACTGCTCCAAGCAAAGACTGTGACATTCAAGGAGCTAATAAGAATTTGAAACAGTAGCAAGTGTTGATATTTAAGCGTTGATATTTCATAATCTTTTCATTCCTTTTTTTTTTCCTAGGAAGACACTGCTTTCTGCAGCAGGCAGTATGTGTATGTGTGTGTTTTTGTTGCAAGTCTGTGTGAGTGCTTTCTGTTGCATCAGTCAGAGGCCATTAAGCTGTCATAGTAGAAAATCAGAGCATTATTGTTTAAAGGAGCATATTTTTTAACCATTACTCAGGTATTTTCCTTCTCCTTGCCACCACCAGAAACCCAGGATCCTGATATTTAATCATTGATTTCTTGTAGAATGGACCTGCGTCACTAAAATGTCCTGATTAATTTTAATGATAGGCTATAAGATTTTTGCAATAATATTTTTCTGCTATTCATGGATTATATTGGCTTGTTTGACCTTCTTATAGAGACAGAGTTGAAAAGCTTTAGATGTTATTAATAGCCATTTTCTCTAATTTCAGAGTGTGCAATACACATAATACTGACTGAATTTCTTAATGATTGCTCAGTCTGTGCATTGGGACAGTGGCCCCTGAGGTTATTTTGTCTGTGTGTAGTGGATGACAATTTGGTATTTTCTCCCCCAAACAAAATCCTTTAGACCTGCCTGATTTCCATATATTGTTAGTTGGAAGCCCACAGAGTACAACCCAGTTCCCATAAGGCTTTGGCAATCCTTAAAAAAAAAAAAGCAGAACAGTTTGCCAACACGTGTGGGAGTGTAGGAGGGATATTGGCAACCGTGGTTTGCACAGCTATACTATTTCATCTACATGTGGGCAAGTCTGTGCCTCACCAACTGAAGTGAGTAGGACTGTAGCCCACAGACCATAGTCCCGCCGCTATCTTGCTACACCTAGTAAATAAATACAGATACAGCTAATAAATGAAAAATACTACTTTTAAGAAGAATGTATGAAGAAACCTATTAAACACATTCTTTGACAATTGTGAAACATCTTAGTCCTCACTTGGAATAACGCTTGCAGAAACTCTTCTGTGTTCCAGTTAGATCAGATTTTCCTGTTCCCATTCCCTAAACAATACTGCATATTTGTGCTTTTTTTTCGCTTTGAGACTCTGCATGGAAGTATTGCCGTTTTCATCAATTACATGTTTGCAGTTGGAGAAAAGAATCATTTGCACCCCTTGTATAATCCAAAGAATTACTCCATCCAAGTTAATCTCAATGATCAGCGTCTCCTGAAAAACAGTATTGCAGAGCTCTGTATGAATTGTCTCTATGATTCTTCTATCAATTTGAGTTACAAGCTGGTTTTCTATCTTTCTGTGCTTTAAATTCAGACTATGATACGGCTGTTAGGCTTTTTTCTTGATCCAAACTTTAAAAGCAAAGAGATGCTTTAAACATAACATAATGTTTCTACTGGAAATGCATTAGCCAAAATAGCATTCAGTTCTTTCTTATGTAGACATGTTATTCTGTTAAGAAGAAAATGAATAAAATGCGGAAACAAATCTGTTTAAAAAGTTCCCAGCTCTGCTTGGTTACTCAGTTATCCTTGGTTGTACTCTAAATTCCCATAGTTTCACTTTATATACAAACTGATCTGCAGAAAATTTGGATTCAGGTAAACTTGGGAAAGTTGAGACATCAGAGTTCATGCTTTCTCCAGAGTACGCTGGAACAGGTCCCAGTCCTGGCCTGGTCAGCACCCATCAGGGAAAATGATGACCACGACAGTGCTTTTCTTGGAATAATGTGTTTGCAGTGTGCAGGAGAGGAAAAGGACCTCTGTGGTAGATGCAATACTCCTCCTGCTGAGGGTTAATGCTCCCTTGTCAGAATTGACGCAGCAGTTCTAGGTGCTCTGTGTTGCACTTTCAATGGCTTAGGTCGCTCTCTAAGCCGGACACCAGAGCTAAGCACGCCCACAGCCAGACTGACATTTGTCATGCCCATCTACAGCAGATACTTCTGTCATGTTTGAGCATGTTGAATATATTAAACAAGCCTGTAATTGTTTCCATTTTCAAAAATAACAAGTGTTTTCAAGCAAATGTTATTTGCATATTACTTTTGGGAAATTTGGATATAGGAAAGTTACGTGAATAGTCTGTTCACATTTGTTAAGTGTATAGCAAGAGAGCAGAGAAAATTGTCTGATGTTTTGATCACAGAACCATCCATCTGTTCTCATAGAAGACCAGTATTTATTCATCTAGATTTGGCTATCATTGTTAAGAAAGAGTAACTCGCTCCTGAACTTTGAATGCTTCTCACTGAACTCGAAGATAACCCCGCATCAAAGAGCAGCTGAAAACACTGAGACAGTTTGTTCCTTTAAATCCTTTTCTAATGCATGCTTATATCTGAATTATCCTACTTTTCATTTAATTTCATTCAGCAGCTCTCACAGATACTACCTGTTGGTGGATTTATGGTAATCCCATACATTATTAACAACTCAAGTATTTTTCAGCAAATGAGATGTTAAGTATCACGATATTTGGAATAACATAGTGCAGTAGGTTTGAACATCCATGTTTTAGGAGCTGTTGATCTTCCCATGAGACACTGTTTCTTCCATTGATATTGGAGAAATTGTATACAGACATTATCTGCATTTAGTTTATATGACCACTGTATATTACAATAGCACGACGACAATCAATCTACTTACATAAGGTACACGTATGGGATTAGCCACAGCCCTGTTTATTTTGCTCTATGTTACTCAACTCATCATAAGCAAGTGCCCAAAAAGTACACCCTATGGATTTCCTAAAACTTGAGCAGATCTCCACTGTTATCATCATTCCCTCTTCTTTGGTGCCCTGTAGGTGATTTATATCAGTAAGTTTCTTTGTGCGTTTGCTCCCTCATTGTGGAATATTTCCTAAATGGATATGAGATTTTACTCACTAAAAACATGGAGCTGAAGGTAAGTTATCAGCTCATGTAAATCAGTCAGGCTCCATTAACCTCAGAGGAACTGCATCAAATTAGCCAAGCTGAGGACCAGACCCTTAATTATTCGCTCAGTAATAGACTTCTTTGAACTTCTACCTTAAGACTATGGCCACCAGACAGTTTTTAAACCTCAGCTTTTCCTAAGCAACTGGGATTTCACTCAGAGGAATTCAGATATTAAATGCAAATTAAAATCTGTATTGGGGATTCTCACTGTACACTTTAAACATCTAATGAAACATTTAGACTTTTAATTCTTGCTCAGTTGAAAATAATTTCTTTCCTTCCTTGTATAGTTTACTTGAGGTTGCTTCTTTATAGAATCATAGAATAGCTTGGGGAAGAGACCTTAAAGATCATCTAGTTCCAAGCCCCCTGCCATGGGCAGGGACACCTTCCACTAGACCAGGTTCCTCAAAGCCCCATCCAACCTGGCCTTGAACACTTCCAGGGATGGGGCAGCCACAACTTCCCTGGGCAACCTGGGCCAGTGTCTCACCACCCTCACAGTAGAGAATTTCTTCCTAATCTCTAATCTAAATCTACCATCTTTCAGTTTAAAACTCTTACCCCTCGTCCTATCACAACACTCCCTGACCAAGAGCCGCTCCCCAGCTTTCCTATAGGCCCCCTTTAGGTACTGGAAGGCTGCTATAAGGTCTTCCTGAAACCTCCTCTTCTCCAGGCTGAACAACCCCAACTCTCTCAACCTGTCTTCATAGCAGAGTTTTCACTTACAAAGAAAAATGCTTTTGCCTAAGATTTAAAATTAAATTATTGCAGTCCTGTTGGCTTTTCAGAAGTAAATGTCTCCTTTTATTCCTTAGAGGAAATAGCCAATGTAAAAAAAACTTACTTAGCAATGGGCAAAAGAAAAAGTAGTTACCAAAGGATTATATTTTAGGTACTTTGTTCAAGATCAAAAAGCTGTAATGTCATCAGATAAACTTCCAAATTATCAAGCTGGTCAGGTTTCATTGAATCATGGATTACAGAGTGTTCAAGTGTTCCAGGCATCATCTGACCTGGGCCTCCATGTGTCAGGGAAATCGTGCAAGCACAGCCCCTTCTGCATTGCCAGTTTGCCTTCTCCCTCTTTGAGCCAGGACCCAGATTCCCTGATTAGCCTCACCATGCTCGTGCTAATTCACTCCCAGGTTCCTTTCTGAAATGACCAACCATTTTTCTCTGAGAGGGCACCCTGTCACAGCTCCTATGATGTTTTGCTCTAAAATCCACTGAACAGGCAATGTGGATACTGATCCTGCCGTATTCTGTTCGCTCCTCCAAGGACAGTTTCTCAGTAGTAGTCGTTGTGCCCTCACAGCGTACTGAGGGACGCGTAATACACACCTGGCATCATACGATAAAAGCACAGTCTTAAAAGCATTGCAGGCACTTTGAATGCAAAAGACATTAAATAGTAATTATGTCCCCAGGTCACAATGGTACTGCATAGGAACCACTTGATCTGCTTCTGCTAAATAAAGGAGATCTGAGGACTGATCTGTGGTGCCAATGCCAAACGGCACTCAGCAGCTCACAGCAATGGTGCGTAGAGCTGGTCGGCTCGAGAGCGGAGGAGTCAGAGAAAACTAGCTGCAATGGTCCGTGAATCAGGGAGCAAGCTGATTGCTAGGAAATGGAGCAATCATGGGCTAGCGCCCTGACTATTTTCAAGTGTTATCCAGGATAGATGAGTTAGTTTAACCCAGTAGTTACTAGTGCTGAGCATGGGGACATAATTCAGCAGCAATTGTCCAAAAGGACAATACTGAAGCAGCATGTGAGGAATCAGAGAGGTGACACATCCACTGGAGCTGCTAGTCATACTAATTTAGGACATATAAGCCATGAGTTCCTATTTTGTCTATGAAAGTAGTTACCCACTTTTCCACGAGCAGTGCAAACTAAAAACTAATTAGTGGCATGATGCATTTTAAACCAAAGTCATTGTTTTACTGTTACGAAGGAGCAGAGGACAGCTGTTTCTTTTGCAAACTATAAAAGTCGGTGTCTTTTTCTCTTGGTAAGGCAAAGAATAAGACTACAAAAATGCTGCTTAAGACTAATGAAATACTTTCAAGATTTACATGCTAAATTTAACTAATATCTTTCTGGGAAAGGATAATTCATGTTTTAGAGAAAAGAAACTGGACTTCAGCAAGGCAAAGCAAAGTTTCTGATATGATACCACATATACAGCTACTATTTAAGATGGAGAAGATGGAACCTGTTAGAAATGCAGAGCGGATAAGAACTGCAGGTCATCCTGAAAGCAACTGTTGGGCTGCAGGGACTTTACATGGAGAATTCCTCAAGGACCAGTGCAAGGGTTGAGCTTATTTGATCTTTTCATCAACAAAGATATAACGAAAACTAGGAGTGTGCTAATTGAATCTACAGATGACAAAAGGTGAGAAGCAGATGCCATATGGGAGATAGCAGTATCATGCAAGAAGAAGAGAGATCTTGAACACTGAAATAACAAAACTCAGACAGAGTCTGCCAGTATAAAATTGCATGCCAGTACCTGGGGACTAATAGAGAGTTCTGCTAAAATCTAAGAGCTATTTGATGACACATGATGTATTCATGCCATGATTCAGGGCATCGAAAAGGCTTCCTGGTTACTACTTGATAAAACTCTTGTCATCTGGTCCTGTGCAAGCAAGATACACTAATTCAAAGTGCAGGAAGTGTAGAGAAGGACTATGAGAGAGGTCAAGGAGGAAAAAACAATATCTGTTTTACAGAATAAGATTAAAAGGAGTTGGTGTGGCAACCCAAGCAAAATGACAGCTGAACAAGAGGCAAAACTGCTTTTGGCATAAGTATATTGGAGGGAAACACCAAGTAGAAGAGCTGTTTGGGCTAATGAACAAAGTTGGTACAAATACAAACTGGTGTAGACCGGCTTTGCATATACAGAGGTTGCAAATAATAGATTTCTAATCAAGGAGTGAGTTGCTGAACCAATATCTCTATTGGAGTAAGGAACGCACTTGGCCTCAAAGCAAATATGAGCCATTTATACCATAGCTGCCTGAGAAAGAAAACAATAGGATTTGATAATCCAGAAAGTCCTATCCAATCTTATTTCCATGTTCCTGCCGTGGTAATGCAGTGATGAGAGAGACGGTTTCATTTAAGTGTAACAGAGTATTTGTGATATATAAATGCCTAAGTTCGTGTCTAAAATCTTGGTCACAGGGAGGAAAATGTGAAACACCTCCTGTTTAGAAGCTGAAACTCTCTTATGTATACATTTAGATTGATACAAGGTTATTTCACTACTAAACTAAACTGAACAGCAGCAACTTCTTGTCAGGACAAATTAAGTAGAGGCAAAGATCTAGTTTGCGTATCAGCTGTGTATGTGTTTCTTACTGATGCTATACTTACTAAAAGCTAAAATAGCACAATATGAAACGGAAGCTGTCAGGTGGTTTATGCCCAAAATTCAAATCAACCTTGAAGGTTGTACAGAATGTCCTCCACATTTAAGCTATATGTATTTTAAATTCATAGCCTTCTTTCTTAGGGAGAAAACCAACTGGTAATAAACGCTGCTTGTATTTTTTATTCTGCTGCTGCAGTAACTGCAGAAAGTATCCCGATTAACTAAAACAACTACCCTGACATCATCAGTGTAAACGGAAAAGCAAAGGGAAATTACATGCATTTCTAAACAACACCTGACACCGAGAATTCTCTGTAGAGAAAGAAACCTCTAGGGATGTCTGTGCCACAGAGCAAAGATCCTGAATCAGTACTGATGACACAAACCCTGGGACTAGAAGGAGTTGTAGCAAACTGACATTCTGGACAAATTAGCCACAACGTGAAACAGAACTTACATACCTTTACACAGTGCCACACTAATATATAGTCACACTCCTTTTGGAGCATGAGCTAATACTCAGAAATACCTCTGAAACTGTGGGGATTTTGAAACTGAGCTCCACTCTGTGAGGGAAATACGCCTAGTAAGTTCAAACAAAGGAAACTTTTCACTTGGACTCACCTTCAGTTCTTCATCTGAAATGGGTAGCCCAGGTTATTTTCCAGTTTTTCATGCACAGGATCTACTTGTCTGATTAGGAAAAAATGCTTTATTGAAAAATTGCTATATCACTGTCCACAGGAGAAGAAGTGGAGCCACCAATCAGACTAGCCAGGCAAACCAGTCCTTTTTTATACTACGAAGATTTCTTAGGAAAATTGTTATTGTCAGATTTCCATTTTACTTTCCTCCTTTATGCTGAAAAAGCAGTTTACTGTACCTCCTTTGGGAGCTTTGGGACAATGAAGATGTGGGGAGGTATGGCTTCAGTTAAGCTGTGTTAGTGAGAAGCAGAGGCAAAGTCCTGCTGTCCCTACAGCAAGGAGTCCTAGGAGATGGCAGAGGCAGACTGCAAAGGAATTTCCTAGCATAGTATTTATTATGTTGTATATAAAAAAGCAACATAATTTTCTCTCTTACTCCAAACTTGCTGAGGAAACAGCAAGAAAGAGAGAAGGAGGAAAAAAAAAAAATCATCGAAACATTTTAACAAGGGAAATCCAGGCTCAACAGACGAATTTAGGGACAAACTAAATGAAGAGCAGGGGTATCTAAAGGGGAACTTAGGCAGAATTTCATCAATTGAAACTAGAGGCAAAAGCAGATAATAAAAACAGAAGAAATGAGCATTTTTCAAATGCAAAGTATCACCCGTATTCTGAGAGAGCCTAACAGACACTTTCTTTCACTGCAATGCAAAGTCAATCAACTGTACCTAAACCACCTTCAGCAATTCAAACCGTACACAGATCAGGATAGGGACACTTTTCCTGTCTCTTCTTGAAATTGTGCACTGTAAATAGGAAATGCAGATTCAGAGGGAAATCATGACAGTGGTTAAATGTGTAAGTTATAAATTTTGCAGTAGGGAGCTGTTGATGTAAATGGCGTTGGGAACAATACTGGGTTTCCTATAAAATAAGCTCTTTGCAGATGTCCACACGTGAAGTTAAACCACAACAGATTCTGCGCTGCCAGTTCACAGTGTAATATCAGGTACATAAACTGGCCTGCGAACAAGCTAGCTCTTTACATTGCTCTGAGTGATAAAGAAGCACTAACATTCCTCAGAATCTAATCTACAACTATTTTAAGGGCATTTGGTGCTAAAAGAGCAGTCCAAGGGGCCTTTAATGTAAACCAGGCCTGATGTCTCAGATACTACTTCAGCTCACTCATCTGTACAATAATAAATACTTAATTACCTTAATTGTTTTGGGGCCTAATTAATAATGTGTGTAAAGTGCTCTGAGATCCCTTGGATGAAAGACAGCACAGAAGAACAAAGCACAAAATGTATTTTGTGAAACATAATGTTTTATAAACCAAACTAAAGAGCAAGGATACCAAACTGACAGGCACGACTTGCTAGTTATCATATCCCCTTGCCTTCTCCACTGTCTGCTTCTCTTTCTTATCTATTACTATTGCACTTTATCGTCTTAGAGGAAAGCACAGCACAGGTGCATTCAAGCCTGCAAGCGTTGCATGTAGAAATAAGTATTTGGAAAGCCATGGGCACAGTATTGTAGAATGTGAAGGCTTTTGCTTTGTTGCTGTGCATATCCTCTGCACGCTCACCCATGCAATCTACAGGAGAAAAAGCCCGATTCCCTGGGTTGATGCCTGCCTTGGCACTCCTACAGCACTGAGAGGAAGAGATGTGTCTTCTCTGCACTGGAATTCTGTTGGAGGGGAAGTGCCTTCCCTAACCTTTAGCAAGGTCAGCAAAAAGCTCCCTTTCACATCTGTGTACACTTTGCTTCTCTGCCCCCCAGTTTCTTTGGTGCTGTTCTCACAATTTGAATTAGTAACTATTTTTATGACCTCTTATCTCATAAATGTAGCAACCTTAAGACATTTTCCAAACATTCTTAAAACCTAAAGATGATTTAATTTTAAGAAACAAACTATATCACTGGAACATAGGAAGACAGGCAATTCCTGGGTCACCAAGGCCAGGATGTCTACCTAGTCATTCATCCATCGAAAGAAATACAGCTCCATAAAAGCCTGAATAATAAATAAATAAATAAATAAAAAAACAACAACCCAACCCAACTAAAAAAAAAAAAAAAGAGAGAGAAAAAAACCCCCAACCTGTTTTTTTGAGTTTTAATAGATGTACCTATCTTCTGCTTTTATGTGTATAAAAACAGTCCCAGTTATAAATGATCCATATCAGCTCCTGTTACAAAGTACATCATTGTGATTCAGCGGAGGTGAAGGGAACAGGGAGTACCAGGCGATAGACTACACAGAGAGGCTTTACATCACACTGTTAAGGTCAGCCCCTTTGGGTTCTGTTCTGTCAGCTGTGATGCCATGTCTACATGGGGAAAGATAAGCAGGAAAGCAAAGCACAAGTATTTAAATAGAGATGTAAATTTAAATTATCTTCAATGCAGCCTTGAGTTCATGTGGATACTGTAATTCAGAACTAAAGCTTTAGTTGACCAAAGTAAAAAGAATTTACTTAAAGACAATTTGTTTCTGATGAGAATATCACAGGAAGGGATAGTTAAAATAAATGTATGAATACTGCAGTAAATTAATTTAGTTTAATTTTGCTTAGGTGTCCCCGTCTAGACATGCTTTTAACTCACACCCCTGTAGTAAACCCATAGAACAAAAGATCTTTTAAAATCTTTCTATGCATTTCTTAGTCTTTGAGTAACAGCAGGAAAAGATGGAAGTACAGTCACGTTCAATGACTATTGATACGAATTGTGGTTGGGGGAGGGCTGATTTTTAAGAGACCTGTAATTTTGTAGGTGAAACTCTGTTGCCAATTGTATTCCACTAAATCAACATTTTGCCTCTGCAACTAAATGTGGATTTAACTAACAAGATAAAAACACAGCCCACGAAAGTAGAAACTGAGAGTCACTGAAAAATGCAGCTTATGATTCTCCTCTATATATCAGAATAACTGCAGCAGTTCTGCTAAACAACACGCTCTTCTGTGAGAATGGATAGAAATCACCAGCCGTCAACATGACTTCACAAGATAGGGCTGTGTTTCACACTGCACTCTGGACTACTGCTTAAATTATATGCGCTTGGTCACTACACGTCTTTCTGACCCTTTTTATAAGGCAAATCTGTGCTGCTTTCTTGCCAATAAGTATTTATTTGTCTTGGTATGAAGTAAGGCAGTAACACGAAAGGCGAAGCAGTGAGAAGACCGAATGCAGAAGCAGGGACTTGCGGGCGGCAGAAGGGCCACCCGCACCCACCCCTCCCCAGTGACTCCCCCAGGAGGCAGTGACCACCGCTCTTCTAACGGAGCATTTAGGACCAGTCTCACCCAGACACACTTTTGTGAAGCTGGCACAATACAGAGAAACCTTTTGGAGCTATTCCATAGTTTTGAAGAAAGTGTTTCACAATGCTGAGTACGTGCAGGATCCTTTAAGAGGCAATGATGAAGTGCTGAGCTTTGCTAACCCTCAAAAGATGAAGCGCCCTGTAAGTTCTTTGTGTGGACTGAGTAGGAAAGCTTTTCTCTTTCCAGCAGTCTGATCCCATACTTAGCGAGGTTCACCAGGTAGTTTATATATTCATAGTGAAAGATCCTTTATAAAGAAAAACTCTGTGTTCTCATTTACATTGATTTGAATGAGAAATAATGCTATAATGAGGTTAATGCAGAACTCAGGACACGTGTGTGAAATACCATTTTCTTTTATTATGACAAAAATGTTTAAGACACATCTGGTGATAGGGGACTGAATCTTAATGTAATATGCTATATGTTGGCTAGACGAACCAAAGAGAAAAACAGAAGGAAAGGAATAAAGAGAATGATCCTTGTGGAAGCAAGGTCATTACATAGGATCAATGCCCATTTGGAGAACTCACAAATGCTCCGATGCTCATATGTAATTCATTTGAGTGGTTTAAAAGACACTCAAAAATCGATACATGAACATTCTGTTAAGTGCTTAAGTGGATATAAGGAGTGCACATGCTGTTCTCAAGCATTTGACATGGTAAACAGGCAAAAATTTGCTTCACTAACGTCACCGGGTAGTGGTGGACAGTATTTATATATATGGTGTCTTTTGGTGGGAATGATTAAACCTGTAAAATCTGAGATCAAGAAGAGGCACAAGACTACATCACCTGCTATAGAAGGTATTAAATTATTGAGCAATGGAGTTGTCGGAGTGGTTTTGTGTTAACTGCAAGGGTGCCATGCTACTGCTGTTTTGTGAAAACTCAGAAGAAGTAGTAAAATTGGCCTGTGTATTTATTTACCTTAGGCTATTTCTGTCACTTATCACAACTGCAGTGACATGAATTTCCTTTTCATCAGAAAAAGAAAGAAAACTCACAACATGGCAGTTTTTGGCAAGCTTAACCAAGTACAAGAAAAGCTTTTCTTGTTACGTTTCCAGGTCTTTCCATAGTGTTATCTGTATAGTAGATGATAACAGCATGTGCCATTTACAGCTGCCTCATACAAACAAAAATACATACAATAGCAATTGTATGCTGAAAATTTTCAGTGCAAAGCTTTTTCTATCCAATTAGGCTGTGACAAAGAAGCTGCTTGCATTTTCAACTTCACAGAAGTATAACTACAATATTTATAGAGTTCTGGAATTTAATTTATAGTGTGGATCACAATATGTAACATACCTCTTAGGCACCATTGATTCTTGTTGCAGCAAGCCCTTTAGCTCTATTTGATACATTGTAGATGTTAAAAAAAATTGAAATAGGATCAAAGATTTTTTTTTTTGTAGCAAAAAATAAATATTTATGACAGTCAATGCATAGACTCTGAGTTTAGCTTGGTTGTATTAATCCTTAAAGAAGCATAAGTCAAATTATGAGGACTTTTCTCTTGCAGTTGCAATTCAGACACACAGCATATAATCCTTATAATTAAACTGGGAAAAGAAAAATAAAGAAACATCAATTTCCATTAAAATAAAGCCAGTTGTATTTTTAAGTTCCGTGGTTAGTTTCACGTTTGATTACGTAACACATTAAAAGGATGTTATATGCTATGTGTTTTACTGTGAAGTGAAATGCTGTTTTAGGCAACTATGTGGAAAAAACAAAAATCACACAAAGAAACCAAAAACTTTTGCCCAATTCTGCCACTGTGTACATGTATGCATGCAAACAGTTCCCTGAGATGAGAAATATTATTTGTGTGCATACAGTTACTTTTGTGTGCAAGTGTTTGCACCATTGAGGGCTTAGATGTCAATAAAGGCGAGGCTTTCACTGCACATAAAACTTGTTGCTGGTATTTCAGATGCTGCTTCCTAAAGGTGTCCCAAATGCAGGTTTTAGTCAGTATTGTGTTCACTGCTGGTATGATACAGATACATGTCACTGATTTCCGGACCAAATTTTAAAAATAGCAGTGTAAATATACCACTTGCTTAAAGGAAGCACATCTCTCGTATGTCTTGATGGGCTATATTTTAAGATCATGTCATTCACTTTTGATAAGCACAGTTCCTTCACGGACAGACAATTGTAAACGTTGTTTAGTCTACTAAAGTAGCTATTAAATACAGTGAGGCTGATTCACTGGTGCCATCCCTTTGGCAGTCATTTACCTCTCAAAATGTGTGCAAATAATATTATTCTGATCTGTTAATCTTCTACATCCACTTTCTTACAAGCTAAGGATCTGATCAGAGAACTATACTCGTCTTGGGGTTTCCTACTTCATTTCAGTTGAAATCTTCTTTTCTACCATAGCATAATTTTTTAAATTTATGAAAAATTACTAATTTGAAGAAGCTGTGAAAAAATATATATTTTTTTTTACCCTAAAAACAGGGTCAGTAGGATTAATCTTCAAATCAAGAGGATTTTTTAAAGTAATGTGATTTTTTGAGCACGTTTCATGCTTCATAACTTGAACATCAAATTTTGATGTAGAAGCAAATATTCTTAAAAGTTAATCTTAAAAATTTGATAAACCTTAATGAAAAGAATAACAAAAAAAAACCCACCCCAAAAAGAGAAAAACCTAAAATTGCCAAACTCTTTACCCCCAGAAAAACCCACAGCTGAAATGTCACAAGCATTTTTAAAAAAGGAATCCAACATCCATGGATGACCATTTCATTGGACCTAGACAAGAACATGAAGAAAAATAAAAAAGTCCTATCTGTCATACAAACAAGACACCAAAAGGACCTGATCCCACGCAAGGCTAACTGAGGAGGCTTATCGATTCTACTGGCATTAAGCACATGAAAAGGAAATTGCGCAAGTGTTTACAGTACAAAAATTAACCGCCAAACTAATGCAAATGATTAAACACTTCTGTCGCTAAAGATTCTCAAGGGCACAGAACGGCTGTCAGCACTGTGGTATATATCATGAGCGCTTTCATATTTCAGCATGAAGCTTCATCGTATTTCTCTTTCTTGTGTAGGCTATTATTGATGCTCCCTAGAGGTGTCAAATACAGCTCCACTCCACCACCAACTTTCATGTATATAGCATGCCACTTCTGCCAGATGATTAACGTTCAAATTCTTAAAAGTAAACGCATTTCTCTGGTTCAAATTCTATACCGGGAGATAATATTTTAAAGGATGGCAGTTCTAGTTATTTGCAGTTACTAAATGCATTCATCTTTATTTTTAAGGAAGGCTTGAAATTTAATAATGGTGCATGGAGGGAAGCGAGAGATTTATTTACTTTGTTAGGAATGATTTATGAAAGTCTTGTTACGGGAGAGAAAATAACTGCAACTGAAGGTGAATTATTGTGCACAGTTTAACCGCATAACATCTTAAGTACCCGTAAAGATATAAATGACAGCTTTAAGGTTCTGATGGAAAGAAACTTCGCCGAGATTGCCAATCAGCTGGAAACATATCAGTAATGTACGTTTCTCCTGAAGCTCAGACTAAAGCTAAACTTTTCCTTAGCTTCAAACTAATTCGATGAATGTTCTTCTTTTTTCTCCATCTGTTATAACACAGAAAACTTCTCTTCCAAGTTTCTAACCAGGACTTTAGGAAAGATATTTTTTAGATAAAATATTTCAAAAGCATCCTAGGTCCCTGGTCACTGGAGCAAGCCAGCAGATGGGGAGTGCTAAAATTCAGACCTGCGAAGATTATTCCTGGGACTACCTACTATACACATCAAGGACTAAAGACCGTTCTGTTACCATTTCTTGTTAATGAAAGACTGAAAAAAGAAAACCTCATAAAATTGTAATGCAGCTACAGAGCGCTGTCTAAAAGGCAACATGTAGCTAAGAACCATCCCAAGCACCAGCACTTCCCAAGAGTGGCATTCGTCCCGCTAGGGAGCGAGGAACAGGGTTGTCAGCGAGGTGAAGTGACAAAGAGAAATCTCCAACAGCCGGCGCAGATCACAGCGGGACGGCTGTGGACTGTTATGCAACAGGAGAAGAGAAGAGTGGTGCAATGCAGACACTGCCTGAACAAGGCATTAATCTGGGAAGTTAAACAGTCAAAGGGATTTCACATGTTTCTTAGCATCTGCTGATAGAACTTCATGTTGCTCCCTGATTAATTAAGGTCTTAAATAATTAATTAACTTCTCTTATCACTATTATTATAATAATAGCATCTCATCTGTGATTTTGAGTGAGAACAGGTATGGCAGAAAGTCCAGGAATCTTCATTCTTCCCATTTGCAGCTTACAACAGTAATGCCCGTTCTCCTAACAAGAACACAGCAATCACAGATGTCAAGAACAGCTTGATGCAATATATTGGCACACTCCTAGGGAACGATACCACCTGCCTTTTCATTCCTTCCAATGGGATTTTTATAACTTTGTTTTATTGTAACATAGTAGTTTCCTAGCAATATGCCAGGTGAAGAAAGATTCCACACAGCATATGAGCCTTTGCTTCTGCTCTTTTACTAAAAGAGGATGTTTTCAACTGCTGAAAACCACCAGAAAGGCAGAAAGATGAGCAAAACTGTTGCTGATGCTGTTATTGTTCAATGACTTGGAAAGGACAGCAGAGGGAGTTTTATCATCTTAAAGTGTATTCATGCTGTCTCTGTCCTTCTCCCTGATATGTGCTTTAGATTAGGTTTTTGTAAGGCTGAAGAAATTCTGAACATAACATTTTTTCAAAGAATATAAACATTAAGAGATGTAGGTGCTGGAATATGGAAGGAAAAGAAAAAAACAATGAACAGACGAGCTTCTGTAATGTATGTGAAGTCTGCAAGTCAAGAGCACAGATTGCATTTTGAATAATGCATTTTGTATAGAAAGCACTCTAAATAACTCAGCAGAGAACACAGTGTGTAAGTAAGACAATTAAGCAATTTTACCAATTAAGCTATGGTCTACCTCAAAATGAGAGTCATTATTTACAGCTGAGATTGAACACTGATAATATTTATGAAACAACATATTTAAAGGGGACTGGAAGAAACCAATTTCCTCGTAATACATGTAAAGAGTACATCAGCCTTCGGTATGAAAAAAACCATAGGTCAAGCCAGTCTAACCTAGATAAATAAAATGTGTTCACATTCAAGGATCCTACTACGTAAGTGGCCTAATTACATTTTACGAATCCCAGGGAAATAAAACAGGAGCTTCACTCAGCATCTTTGAAAGTTGTATCATTTTTATTTACAATGCCTAAAATGGTATTCCTAAAGTATCAAGGCAGCTTCAGAGTTTGCATTTTGAGGGAGTGTGGCTGGTTCAATCAAACAGCAACTGAGCTGGGGCAGTACTTTAGAAAGACATTATTTCTGCGCTCCCAGAAACACCAGCCTCTTGTGACTGCACAGTTGTGATTTGGAGTCACAGAAGTCTTCTGCTCTTTTTGCTAAATCTATTCTTATCAGAAAAGAAAGTGTAGAGGAGGTGAAGTCTCAGATATTTATTAACTTAAATGATAATCAGAAGGGGTAAATTGATAGCCTCTTCCAGAGTCCAGCCAAAGTACAAGGGGAATAGCAAGACAAAACAGCAAGGCAAAACCAGTAAGTTCTTAACAAGACAGAGACAATAGGTGTCTTCCTCCTATCACTTTACATGATGAAACAATGCTAAAGACAAGTTAGAAAAAAAGCTCAAGATATTTTATCAGTCAGTACTAAGTATCTGCTGAACTGCATGTTTTAAAACCATGACTTGATATTTAACTGTCGTATTATATGATTGCATGCCAAAAGCCAGCCACATTAATACGCTACTTCTATTGACGTGTCTTTAAATAGAGAAGATGGAGCATTCAAAAATTCATAGAGAACATGAAATTATGAAATGAAATAATGAACTCTTGCTTTTCAAATTATATTTTTCATAGTTTCCTGGACTTTTTGCATTTCCTATTTTGTTTACTTGTCCAAGCTAACCCAGTTTTGGAGATCTTTTTATTTTGATTTAAAAATTCATTTTTTGATCCAAAAATCTTTTAAACAAAAAAAAAATCCAATCGATTCTCTAATCAGGATACCAGAAAGAGATATGAAATTCACAGAATACTGAGATTTATATAGAGAGCAGTACGTTTTCAGAAAATGTAAACTAGCAGATGCCAGACTAACATTTAACCTTTTCATGATTTCACACAGTGGCAGAGACTAGAAATAAACTAGTGACAACAAACTATCTTGAAATGCTTGAGAACACCTGCCTCGGGACTCTTCCCAAGCTATAATTGTAGTTCTGAGATTAATTAATTTGGAAGTACAGCCCCAGATATAGGAGTCCTTCTGGAAACCTTTTGTCCTATTCTGCCAATCCAGAATAGTGAGTCCATATGGTCAAAAGGAGGAAGATAGTTTCTGCTGAGAAATTACTGCTTCTTTCTTCCTGTGGCTGGTGGAAGAGCACAGTGGAAGGATAAGATGCATATCCACAGTTTCCCCGCAGCCTATGGATTACAGTGTACCTCTAAAAGGTTGTTGACAGAAACTTCAAGTTATAATTACAATCAGGTTGGCAAAACATTGACGCGCTTTGCTGGCGATAGCACTTCACCCAAAATATCTGTTTGCACTATCATAAATTTCACTGGAATTAAGAAAATAATATTCTCAGTATCAGAAGAAGGGTGAGTCCCTCTTCCTTTTTCTTTCATATTTTTATTTTATGTTGTATATTAGTAAATATTTAAGTCGCATGTTAATAGCTGTTTCACTTGAACATGTCTCTCTGCCAAGGGGCAGTAGAGGAATTTTCAGTACAGTAAGCTTCTTATCATACAATCACAGAATCATAGAGTGGTTTGGGTTGGAAGGGATCCTTAAGTGTCATCTAGTTCCAGCCCCCCTGCTGTGGGCAGGGACATTTTTCATTCTTGGTGGGGGGATGCTCGTGAAATACAAAAAATGCATTCCGGTGGAAGTATTTACTTAAATGCTCCTTGAATAGAGGATGTAAATCCTTTTAGCTGGCTCACAATTTAGGAGACTTCAAAAGGTAGTCTTTGAAGTTTAGAAAAGACCTTTGAAGTGGCTGAATATGCAAAAAAGAAATTAGAGTGTTTAGCACAAAGTACTGAACTTCATTAAGTGTTTTTGTCAATTAGAAAATACAGCAGTTTTTGCACTGCAAAAGAAGAAAATTAGGGTATCCTGTTAACAAAGACTTCAGATATCACCTGACAGGTCTCTGAAGTTACCTAAGGGCTACAAACTAACACGCAGCCCCATTAGGAATACACAGACTGGACACAACACTTCCCTCGGAGATTCACCTGGCTATCAGATAAGGATAATAATTTGTGTTCTTACCAGCCAGTTCAGTATGTGCTCCTGCCCATGGGACAGAGCTGCAGCTTTGTAGTGTCGTGTGTAGTGCCCTTACCTGCATTTGTTTAGATCAGGGCAGCATCTGCATCTGACACAAACACTTTGAGCTATGAACTGTATCTGTGGTCACGCTCTGATAAATCTGAAAGCCTGAACTGATTTCACTTTCGTTAACTCCCTCTAGGAGACGTACTTGAAGATGCATTATTTTTTGCATTTCATTAAACATACCTTGTCTCTCTTGTAAACAAACACCAGCAGGCTTAAAGGTTCCTTATACTTTAGGTTTCAACTAATGGACTTAGTGAAGGAGTGCTGATAGCATCTAAGATGGAAACAGTCTACTGCCAGGGTACACATACAAAGATAATAGGAGTAAACTTCTCAAAGAGTAAACATGAGGACGGCTACTGGGATGAAGTCTGGGCACAAAGATTTGCCATCTGCATGCACATGGTTAGCAAACCCATTGTAAGCTCTCAGTACGCGAGGGATATCACCCTGCCTGATAGAGGCGAAGCTAAATGTTGAACAGTTTCAAGCTCAAGCCCTGATAAATCAGCTTGCAGTAAACAGTACGTCCCTTGCAGAGGGCAGATAACATGAAAGTCTGATCTTTTCTCGCTTATTCAGTCATGATAACATACTATGGGGGAAGAGGCAGAACTATCTTCCTACAAGAAACCTTTAAAACAGAATGCAATTTACATTGACAGTTTCTGTCTATAACTCATTGGTAGCTATGAATACAGGAGTAGCTGGTGAATATTGTTATTTTGAACTGGGAAACTTTCCCAAGCTGGTGTTTCTGTCTGCTTGATCAAAGCACTGAAGTTACGTGTTTGGGCTGGTTTGGTCTGCTGATTTTATAGCTTCTAATTCTTTCTCCCTTAAGTAAGACTGGGTAACTAAATGAGACACATTTTCTGATGAAACTGCTTCTACCAAAAAAAAAGAGAGATAAGAATGCTGTTATTGTTGATCTGTACATTGTATTGCTGTAGCACCTACATAATCATGAGCAGGAGCTGTCACAGAGAATACCATCTAGGCTAAGAAAGAAGCAACAGATGGATTCAGGAAACAAATGGGGAGTCCAATATAACAGTGAGACAATATTTGGTGAAAAGAAAAGGAGAGTTCAAAGCATACCAGCTGCATAATCACTCAAAATTTTCTGTCATCATATGGGAATAAAAGCTTTAGGAAGTGATATGAAGGCAGACAACAATTAGTTCCGTGAAGCTCGTGCTAAGCGTGAAAATCGGTGTTTGAAAATATAACAGATGAGTTATCAAGCTGATGTTACTGGTACGGGAGAGGTTGGGAGCTGATGTACTAAGAACATCAGGGCTGACAGGTGAGACAAGGATATGGCATAAAAATTATGTGATACATGTTGGAACATTTTAAGGTTTTCCCAGGTGGGATCCCCTGATAAATAAAGAAAAAGTATTAAACATCAGTTCTAAAAGGTGGAAAACAACAACATAGACATAAACAATCACTTGTTCAAGCATTGAAATAGGGAAAATGCCACTGATAAAATGAATATTGATCCTTCAGATTAATTTCTTGCCCATATAAAAATACCTTTTAGGGGGTAGCCAGCATCTACATAACACTTGTTTTGTCTGTTGACTGTCATAATATTTTAGGCTACAGCTAAGAATAGAATTGGCAGACCTGAAAGGCAACAATAAAACAAATGATGTATTTTTATGGCATTTTAGTCCAGACAAGAGTAGAGGACAAAAAAGATCCCAACTTTTTCAAACCAAGGTTAACGAGAGCTCAGATTAGCCTAAGTAGATTTGAGCTCATGACAGAACCAAATAGTGGGAAGTTCAGATGCAAAGGTCTAAAAATCTGAAGCTGGAAACTAAGATGACAGAGGGTCCTCTCATCATAGGCAAATCTTCATCCCACTAGAGATGAAAACCAAAACTCATTAGAGCATCTATTAGGTTGTGCAACAAACACCACATGCTTTTAGGCAATCTCCTACCACATAAGCTTTTACCAGCACCCACATTTAGACCCTGAATCTTATAAAGCTAACTAAAGATAAGATAAAAAAGATATTTGAAAGTAAAAAAATAATTTTGGTAACACCAGAGGATTTTTTTAATGTTTCAACATTTTTATGTATATAAATACCTATGTAACTTTGGAAAGTATAGTTTCATGGATATTTTTGTAGCCTAGCAAATGAACAAGGGATTTAGCTATGAATTACATATATAATATAAATTAAGAGTTATAGGGTCATAATTCAGTTAGTGTAAACTACTTCAACTCCAGTGACTTCATACATTATACGCTAATGGAGCAAAGATAACTTAGACTCACTGAAGATCTCACCCGCACTGTTCCAAATTTTTTGGAGCAGTCAGAAGTAGAAATGCTCTGCATCTGAATTTGCCCAGTGGCAACAAATGGGTATTTAGATCTTTCCAGGCACTTGGATCACAGAGAACACCGTTTGAAGGACATGGATGATATGTTTTCAGTAATTGCCATCTAATTTCAATCTGCCTCTCTCCATTTAGTTCTTTTTTATTGCTTCCTCCTCCTCCTGTCATTCCCACCCTCAGCCTCGGGGACCTTTGTATTTCTCTCCTTGGCTGCCCCCCCTTTAATAAGGCCATGCCTTGTTATTTTATAACTTCTTAAGTGATCCCCTGTGTTAGGGAGCATCTACTCTCCAAATCCAACTGCATCTTCTGAAGCCAAAATATGACACTATTTTGACAGGATTTGTTATGAAGAAGGTGAAGACACGCAGTTGGACTGGTGATCAGTTGGCTGCCTGAAAAGTAGCCATTTCTGATGTCACCCGATTAACCGGACTAGATTTTCTGTGGAAAAATTAGCCTATTCACCCTTTTAATCCTGTTGATTTTTATAAGTTTTTGCTTGCAGATACATTGATTTTTAAGAAATATCAGGTATAGCTGTTCATATTATTCAACATTTGGAATATTATACGAAGTTAGAGTCATGTCCTACTTGCATTTAAGTTACTGGCGGTTATGTCATTGACTTTAATAAATGCAATATCAGGCCCTGGTGTATTATTTTTGGTCGACCTATATGTACTTTTGTGTAAATGTACACAATACATAACAGTTTCACTGAAATTGCTTTACTTTTTATACAGCCAAATTATATAGCTCTGACTGCTCAGTCTCTCCAATTTTCAAGGCAGCTATATCTACTTTTTGACTTTCTAAGCTTGCTGAATCATTGCAATGTATGAGTCATACTCGGCATTATTGTATTATATTGTCAGATTTGAGAAAAGAAAAATAACACCATTTATCATAAACAAAGATTTTAAAATTGATCATATATAAGCAATGATTATGTATTCTCAGTAACATTGCTTTGTATCAGGAGCTGCCACAAAATGATTTTACCGTTTATAATAAAAACTTTTAAACTCTAACCAAATAATTGATACATTTGTAGGCATTAATCCACCATTTATCTTTACCACATCTTAGACAGGAGCATTTGAGATCCCATGTACTTTACAAGGAAGTGAGGTTGTGACTTGGTATCCTAGGGCACATCTTTTCCACACTTACAGTGCTATATATGCTAAAGGTCAGCTTCCATCCCAAAAGCAACTGCCTGAAGGTGGTAAGGGAAGCAAGTGTTACTTGTCTACAAGCCCAGAAAGTTCACAAGAGTATTTTAGACAATTGTTGTACCTAAAATACGCCATTTCCTTGAGACAGGACAGAAAAAATGGTCCTTAAGGGAGAAAAGGAAAACTTCAAAAACTTATTACCCACTGGATGGTTCCCATGCCTCTAATTCTTTCCTATTTGACTTTGGTTTCAAATTGCTTATTACTTTTTGGAATTTTTACTATTCAGACTCATATATAAACCAGATATAAATCCAACTAGTTCTCTAATTCATGTCAGAGTCATACTGACTCTTGTTCCATGTGAAAATTCCACTGAAGAAATATACTTATCCATTTCTAAGAAAGAGGAGTAGGAAAAACAGACCGCTTGTCTCCTTAAGAAGGTCCAGTATCTTAAACAGAGATTTTTATATTTTAGGAGGAACACTGGCTTACGTCAGTTATACCAGCCCCGCTTGTGTTACTCAGCAAAAGTTTCCCAGACATCAGGACTATTGATCTGTACAATCTCTGCAAAACCCCTCTGCCAGGAACCTGCTGTGCCACCCCCACAGCGGTGGCCGAGCTCTCCCTTCCCGGCAGGCAAAGCACGAGCCATTCCGCAGGACTCACCCTCCCTAAAGGCACACTCCGACTTTTCCACCAAGATTTCACTTTCTAGTCTTTAACAGTCTGCCACATTTCTCAAGTATTATGTATAACACAAGAGGGATGTAAAGGACCCTACTTAAGGAGATCCTTCAGGAACAGGGAAAAAAGAGAATTTGCTTTCCACCCAGCAGTCAGACAGGCCAAACTCAAACTTCTTGGGACAACGCAGCACTGAACAGGTTAACAGTTTCCTTCCTCCACTCCCAGATTCTCTACTATTTAATTAGTAGATCTATTTTACCCCACCTTCACCTGAAAAGCTGAATGAATTGCCAGCACTAGGAAAACATAGAAAATACAATATGCGATTGTGTGATTAAAGATTATCTTTTAATGTATTCATACTAACTGGATAAAGGTACTTCTTAATTTCTGCATGCTTAGTTTTGCAACCTTAACAATCTTTTAACATCTTTGCCTGTAGCCTTTTCTGAAGCAAAAATGTCTTATTGAGTGATAATTATCGAAGCGAAGATGGTATTATAAACATTTATAAGGTAAGCCATCCTGTACTTGTTGGTCACAGTCAGTTCATCCTTATCATGCCTAAACCAGCTTGATATTTATGCTATTGTTCTTGCCTTTGCACCAATAGACAACCGGGGTTATTATGAACCAGAAGAATGTTTTCAGCCTTACACGTCTAAGAAGCATTTCCAAGAAAGACATTTAGTCATAGCCTTGCGCGCAGCCCAAAGTGACAGTTGTAACAGAAATACTAATATGAGCAAGCTTCTCAGACTTTGACTAATTGCTGGCTGCTGACTGCTCAGTTTGTGAAGTCTGAGCTGAGCTACAAACATACATACGTCTCTGCAGAGATATGAATCAGAGCAAGAGCAATTAGTTAAAAAAAATATAATCAGAAGCTGTTAAAAATAAAACACGTGACACTTTTTAAACTTAATTGTCCAAAATTATGCATCTTCAGTCCTTGCCCTGTATTTAGTCACTCATAGAACCAAACACGCATCCATTTTCTTTGTGAAAATAGGCATTTGTGTCTAGAGTCTTGATTTGCACATGTCGGTTAAGGTTTGTATGTTGAAAATAGAAAATGGCGTGTGAACACTTCTGGGTCTAGGCTGTGATTTTTAGCTACTATTAAGATTCATAAATGATCAAAACTGAACATAAGACATGATAAAGAGCACAGAACTAAATACCAAAGTTATCCATGAAGAAATATGCTACTACATTGGAAAAGAGAGAGAATAAGGAAACAAGAAATCCATGTGACAGTTAAGTATGGAATCACAAAGAAAACGGAACACCTCATCAGCTAAAACAAAGTTAAAGACTTTAACTTGTTAAAGTTAAAATGGCACAGTTGCAGCTGAACACTTTGCTGCTAGACAGAAAACCAAATAATATTAACGAGGGTCCTACCAGACGTTTCTCATAAGTTTTCTCTGTAATTTAGGGAAACGCTTTGAGGAGTACTGACTAACATGTAAGGTAAAGTCAGGATGCTTGAGGGCAGGGCTGCCATTCAGGCAGTCTTAGGATTGGGTTGGAGGACCGGACCAGAAAGAACCTCACAAAATGCAGCAAGGACACATGTAAAGTCTTGCACCTTCAGACAAGCCTCCCACAAAGCCCTGCTAGAAAGGGTCCGGGAGCGCTGGTGGACGGGAGACTGAGCGTGAGCCGGCGTGTGCCCTTGCAGCAGTGAAGGCCCACAGTACCCCCAGCCTCTATTAACAGGAGTGTCACCAGCGGATCGAGAGGAAGGGTTTTTCTCCTTTAGTCAGCACTTGTCAGACCACAGCTAGAACAGCGTCCACCTCACGTACCAAACACTCTGCATTATGGGAAATAAATCTGTTATTCCCAGAACAAAAAAATAAAGCAAACCAGAAAGCTTCAAAGCTGCAAAATATGAAAGTGTTATTTGAGACATGAACATTAATCCCTCAAGGTATTTTCCTACTTCAACCTCCTTTCCCCTACTTTTCCTCAGACTTTCAGATGCTTTATGAAAAGGATGAAAAAAAATCTTAAAAGTTCTATTTTGGACCGAAAACTCCTTTCTTTTTCATTGCCCCAGGATGTATTTGATTCCAATAAGCTACATGAAAAATCTATTTGGGATTTTCTGATACTCTCTCTGTCCTGACCTATTATTGTATCCTCTTTCAACACTTTGTGAGAACAGCAATGTAATAAGTGGATATTCAGAGGCTCCCTGCATACATGGAGGTCAGATGCAGCTGCTAACCAGCAACATTCAGGTTATTTCTCACATTGAGAGATGTGAGGTTTTTTGTTGTTTTGGTTTTTTAGATATATATATAAGGATTATTCACACAAGGATAAAAAAATGCTTAACTAACATTAAGTAAGACTTCAAGCTTCATAGATATCTATCTTGTCTGACAGGGAGGGTTAGAACAGACTTGGTCAGAAATTCTCAACTTGTTAAATTGGAACTTGGCAAATCATCACAACTGTTCCAACTCATCTTCCAGTTTAAATTTAAAGTTTAATTTTAAATTGCATTTCCCCACATTAGGAAGAGTGTGGCCAGCAGGTCAAGGGAGGTGGTGATTCTCCTCTGCTTGGCACCGGTGCAGCCACATCTGGAGTGCTGTGTCCAGTTCTGGCCTCACCAGTGCAACAGACACAGTCATCCTGGAGTGAGTCCAGCAAAGGGTCATAAAGATGATTAAGGGGCAATAAACAGCCAATAGCAGAGCTGGGAACTGAATGCACGTCCGTTTACCAAGATACATGTTTCAACATTCATACACACTAAAACTGCAGTCTATGCTTGGATGTAAAGAATTTTTGGGGTTTTGGGTTTGGGTTTATTTTTGTTTTGTTTTGTTTTGTTTTTTTTTAACATAGCTTTTTCCTAAACTCTACTAGCTGTAGCATTTCTAAGATTTGAAATTGCTGATAAGCAGGGAATAGATCCATGACAGGTCTTTCAGCTACCTGCATTCTCATCCCAAGGTTCGTGCTAGCTCTTGGAGGGGAATCTTGTGGTTAATTCTTTTGGGGTTTCTCTTCACAGTATTATTTCCACAGTGCTTCTTCCTAACTGAAGGTCAGGAGTTAGTTTCATTATCTTGCAAAAGTGTTTGTCCTCAAACAAATATTCCTCGCCACCATCTCCAGTTATCTTGAATAAAGATAAATGAAGTTGGCATGAGAGTGTAAGGAAGGAGAAAAGTAATAAATAATAGACCATAAAATAAATATATTTAAGCACTGCAGTATGCAGTAGGTCTGGGAGAATTTATTGCATTTTCTCAAAAAAAAAAAAAGCAGTTTTCTGAAAATAGCTGGGTGGCTGCCATCATCTGATTTTTCTATGCATTTTCAAATTAACAAATACAAGTTTTGTGACACTTGATATAAAAAATTAAAATTTCAATTTAAAAATGCCTGTATGTTTATTGGAATTGACTTTTCTAGATCATTGTCTTCTTTGGAATCTTCAAAATTAAAAAAAAAAAATATTTATTGTCAAAAGATGAATATTTAGAATCGTAGAATCATAAAATGGTTTAGGTGGGAAAGGACCTTGAAGATCATCGAGTTCCAACCCCCCTGCCATAGACAGGGGGGTTTGGAATTAAATTGCTTCGTATGCAGATAAAACTGTTTCACTGCATTTAGTTCTCCTAGCTAAGTACTAGTCTATATGTTGTCATTCCATGTTTCTCGCACTTCAAGTCCATTTCTCAGAGGCAGTGCTCTGGGGAAGGTCCATTCAAATTTCTCTACAGAGAATTCCCTGACCACGCTGGAGCATCACCGAAATTCTATGTATAACTGCTTGAAAGTTCACATTTTTGTATGCTTTTTTTGTAATTTAAGATTTTTTTTAGTATATCTATTTGAAGCCTTTGTAAGGCTAAATACTAAGAAATGTTCATTAACATCTTGCTTATTGTAGATCAGCTCACTCAGTTATTGTCATATACATAAAAATGTATTTACACATATATGTGTACACACACCCATTCACACAAATCCTTTCTAGATACACTTTTGGGAAAGAATATATTCAATTAAGTTTTAACTCCTTTCAATTTTCATAGGCATTTGAAATGTTTTGTTTTTAAAAAAACCTCTTTGAACTCATGCGAGGGGATTAGCCTTTTAAACTGAAATCACACATTAGGTACATGTGAATTAATTAGCAATGGAATACCTTTCAAAGGGAATTGATTCTTTTGTGACAGATATCAAACATCTCCTTTACAACAGGTATTTTTTTGACTTCATACTGTTTCTCTCTTTTTAGCTCTTGCAACTGCTCAAATATGACTTTTCCTACTTAACACACACCACTGGGGCAGAAAAGTAATTTTCAGAGAGACTTGACAACTTATTACACTGCACCAATACAAGCTCTTGTTTACAAAGATGCTACATGAAAGAGTCCCACAATTTTGAACTTCATAAAAACTGGAGAGCCTAAATTGGATATGCAAGGAACAGGCTAAAGCAAACCCTTAGATCATGGTCATTGTGCAAAAATATGGCTAAATATAGAAAGATTTTAGGGTATATTTTTAAGGAAACACTGCGACTCAATGCAATTTGGAAACCCCCTTACTCCTAGAATTTGCAATAAAAATTAATTTCTTATGAGTTCAATTACAAAAGAGTTATTTTATTATCGACTATTCAGTGCCAAGTATATTATCACTTGGAAAGTGAAGTATTTCAGGTAAAGGGAGTCACAGAACGCGCAGGCACCAACTGCTGAGAATTTAGTTATTAACAAGCTTAATCTGTAACATACAGCATTCAAAAACCTTGTTTCCTTTCTCTCAAAACACCAAGTTTTGCTTCCACTGAGAACAGTACCTTAGGTCTATGTTCTACTCCATTTCTTTTCTCCTCAACGGCCCACAGAGCTTCCCTGACCAGTGTGTAGGGCTTTTTGCCTTCCGTGTTCTTTCTAATCCGTTCCACAGTTCTGATTTCACTTTGGAGACCATCAAGAAAGCAGTCCATCTACACTGTGACAAATAGGTCATGATAGCTAGTACTAATTTGCATTAAAATACACATACGTATTTGAAAATATTTTTTACTAATCTCTCATGTCCACAAATATTATTCTTATTTTTTATTATTCATTTCGATATAAAATATTAACAGACTTTTATTCACAAGGTGGCTTTACTCTGAGCATCTGTTCTCAGGTAAAGGATGACAGTGAGGAAAAAATGTTCACTCTGATTTATCAAGCCTGATGTGGTTTATAGTTTAAAACAAGCACTTTTAAACTCAATAGAGACGGAGGTTTCAGGATCCATGATCGCTGCTAAGCTATAAGCCCAGTAAAAGACTGACTTTACTTTCAGTATTTCCATGTCGCTGCTTCTTTAAATCCACTCTCAGTTCCCTGATCTTTCCTGAGCAGGACATTGGGGAGCTCACCCTGATATTAACTGAATACTGACTGAGAGGGCGAGCTATCTCACCAGCGCTGCATAAGCAGGAGCTAAATCTTCACTGCAGAGGGCAAAGGTGGCCTCATGGGCACATTTATCCAACTGGGCTAATCCAGCTTTCTCAGCAGGGAGCAAAACACGAGTGTAAGGCAGGTCTATCGTGACTAGTGCCCAATCTACTGCACTGAGTGTAGGATCCTGCCATGATAATGCACCGGGCAGGGTTGACACAGTAGAGCATGTTGAAAATATGTGAATTCCTCCTACAAAATCCTGCAGGAGGAATGAAAACTTGCACCAGTCACAAAGCTCTTTGGAAAGACAGGTATGATAACGTTTCAAAAAATCCTTCAAATCAAATGCAAAATTCACATTCAAAGTAATAGAAAAGGGTAAAAGAAAAGGGAATAACATCATGAGTTTACCAGATAAACAGAACTATTAAGAAAGATGACATAGCATTACTACCAGAGTTATAATTCATATTGGAACATAAGTAAAAAAATCTGACCTGCTTTCTTTTAGCCCTGTTCTTGTAAGTCCGCTTACTGCTGAGAGGTTCCTGGTTTGAAAGAAATCCGTGTTTTGACACTTTATCCTAGACTAATGTTACTTTGCCAGTCAGTCATATTGTTTTTATGACATGCTATGATAAAATATGTTGGGAACACATGAATTTTTAAAATAGAAGTAGACGAACATCTCCCAAAACTAGTCCTCTTCAAATTCTGAGGAATCCTGAATGCCATGCAACTTGACTTTTTCCGCGAGGTATGACTTATACCGAGGTTGCTGATATGGGATTTAGAAGACTTATGTTTGATTCATGGCATAGATACAGATCCCTGATACGGTTCAGCAGAAGTTATTTAACGTCCTCAGTCTCAGTGTCCTATCTGATGAAAAGGAACAATCACACAAGCAAGTTAAGAAACTCCACTGAATAGAGTGCAGCACTGAGATAAGCAAGGATGCAAATCAAATAGCTCCCTAGAGAGCTTTGTGTTGATTTGGTAGCATTCCTTTTGAGCTAAGTAGACAAATGTTTCAAAATCTGATCTTGTACAGGAGTGGAAGCTCTAAGCAGCCTTGGTAATAGTCTTTTGTTAAGCATGTCTAACCTGTCTCATGGATAATCTGCCTTAGCGTAGTAGAAGCATTGCAGACAGTGCTCCATACTATAATAGGGTACTATATTAGAGATGAGGATTGTTTCTTAAGTGAAAGCAGCAGCCAACCTCCAGGAAGTGGAGAAAGACTCATGACTCCACAATAACCTAGAATTAAAATAGAGAGGTAACAACTATGTAGCCTTGAACAGGCAAGAGTTGAGTGAAAATACAATTTCTTATGAGCCAAATTAATATTGTGCAGAACAAGGTAAGTGCTTTTCCACAGTGGAATAATTCCATAGACAGCAGAAGCATTGCTTTAAGGACAGCTGATGACAAGAACACCACCACTCAGTGGATCCCTATTGATTAAAAATTCAATCAAAAATGTGAAGCAGAAGAAGGAAGCATGGAAAAGTTATAGCATTTAGGAAAAAAAAAAAGAGACATTCAGGAAAAGTTGGTATGCTGCTTAATTCAGGGACAGCGAATTAACTCACGCTTATAACAAGAGATGTTTAAAGAAGGAATGGATAAAATAGGACCATACGCATAAAGGGATAAAAGTAAAAGGGAAATTAAGAAACAATGATGATGGACCCAGTGCAGTGACCTTTGCTGTTCCAGTAATTACAGTTATTATGTTCCTAAGGTATGCAATTCTCTCATGGTTGTGGCTCGTATTCTATGAATAGGACCCTCAGTGTTAAAGTAAATCTGGACTTGCGCTATTTTTGGTTCTAAGCTAATAATTAAACAAACTAAAAAAACCACCCCAACACTGTACATTCAAATCCTTCACCCATGCTTGAATAATAGAATGAGATACAAGCTGCCAAAAATGGAGATAGTCAGACATGAAGCTGCTACTTTGTGCTAAAATCTTCCCATTGTCTGTATATACTTCAGCAGGAGGGTAAGTGATTCAGGCTGGGTATTTAAGAACAAAATGTTGTCAAAGCCAAGGTTTCAAAAATTAGCTGGGCCTCAGAAAACCCACAGAACCCCACTAGATCAATTTAAAATACAAAATTCTAAAAAAGCACACATTTTGGCAGGTTTTGTTTCCTTTTTAGATTTTTAAACTTTAGGATATACTTTTGTAAAACTTTCAGTCTTTTCTGTATAAGTAATGTCTGAACATCCATGCTACTGATCCCTCCTCAACTTTGGTCCTCTTTAGATGAGTTTCTTCCAGACAAGAGCCGGGCTTCTGATACAAGTACAACTTCAGAAATTGAAGCTTTAGACTTCAGATTTTTAAAGACATTTAGGCACCTAAATATGAAGCCAAAATTCTAGCGTGATTTTCTGCCTCTTTAGGCACTTAGATATTTTCAAAAATCTGTCCCTGATGCCTATTTACTCATATCAAGGATGCTACAGCTGCAGTATAAAAGACAAGGGGCACATCAGACCAAACGAAATAATTCTGGACACAAAAGTGTGACCAAAACTAGGTGGTATGTGTATTCAGCAGAAGGTGAAAATACTAGGACAGTAGTCTGCTTTCTTCTGAATTCCAGTCCAGTCAGTTGTAGGAAGCAATCCGTTTAGAAAGCCCGCTGTGAAGAGGCTGCCAGCCTCTGTCGACAAAATCAAGGTTCTAACCTACGCTGAAGGGTTGCAGGGGGAGAGCAGTACCTACGGCACACTGTGGGGAAGGACCAGGTCACCATGTAAAGGTCGGGAAGGGCTGGGAGTGGCACCACTCAGATCAGAGGAAGAAATTCAGATATTTTAGTTGAAGACAGGAGAGATGGGCAGATGCCTCTCCTGCTCTGCTTGCTGCATCTCTCTGCCCCACACAGTAGAGAGCTGAAAACACTTTAGTACATACATTTTACTCTTGAGTGGACCACTTATTATTCTTTCTTGACATTGGTAATCCATCAAAGTTAGGATTCTGGGATTATTTTAAATTACATAATATAAAATTAATTTTAAATAACAATAAGGTTCATTAGTGATTTTAAGGTAGTAATTAATCTGTATCACAGTGCTGCAACTCCTGCTCTATTTCAGCTTTGAAGAAAGCTGTGGGTTTCCCCTTGCACCATTCCCACCTCAAACATATGGCAAGATGCCTGAGGCCAAGACTTCACTGGGAGCAGGAGTAACTGCCAAACGAGCACTTTGTCTGAGCAGTTACAAAATCTGGGCTCTGCTGAGTCATGTGTAACACACAAACAACCTATTTTTCTTACTACAGAGTGTCTTTTTACTATTATTATATATTCTTCCTGCTACATGAAATGGTTTTGAAATCAATGGTGCAGAGGCTCTATTCATTTCAATGGGAATAAGTGAAAGATTGCAAAAAGTATGTAGAGAGATATCTGCTCAAACCGCTGAAGGAAGATTATCCCATGAAATGAATCAGTAGCTCCATTATGTTTTCAGGCCAAGTTCTTATTATACAGTTTCCTGTTATAACTGTAACACAGAGTAGGTGAGTAGGTCCAAAGGTTTTACTTCAACACAACTAGCTGTTATTTTATATTTACTTTTACTAGTTATTTGCAAATGGACCTCTGATTGCTACAGAAGCTCCCAGATCTGATCCCTCACCAATATCTTTCTCCCTTCCTATCAGCAAATACAGCACTTACTAAAAGCACAGCAGATGCTTTGTCTGTAGAAATTGGATTAGTTAAAGGACTTGACAATCTGGAGAATGTCCATGTTGACAGAGCTTTTTAGTTTCATGTGAATGACAGGGTCCATGGAACAGGGCCTGTGCATTTACATGGATCGAGAGGTAGAGAGAAAATGGAACAAGCACCTCATATCTTCTTTTTCTATGCAGTTTAAAAGCATTTTGACTGTTTCCAGACCCTGTATCACCCATACAGAGAACATTTTTAGGCAGCAAGTTTAAAGTACAAACAATACGCTGTATTATTACTATTACGCAAAATCCTACTGAAAGGCAGCAAAATTTCCATTAATTTCAATTACACCTTTCCATTTACCATTTTAAAAGTCAGTATGCCATGGCTGACTGCACAGAAAGCAGAGTCTTGTACAGTCACAGAGGCTGGCAATTATATAATGTTACACATTAAACCAATTTAATCAAATACGCAAATTCTTTTAGGTGATAGAAAGATGCAAAGGTAGTCTGTAGCATCAAAAAATGCAATTGTGAAAGCACATGCTCATCTGTGAAATCAGCTGTGATACTTTAAAGTCCTACAGTAAAGGTTACTGAAATATTGGTATGTGTTCCAAAAGCCAGAAAGGTACAAATTCACCTCAGGTGGCAGTCATCTGACGCAGTACAATTCTTTATTGCTTTCGTTTATCTAGAAGGCACAAAGCACTATATTTCTGAGAATTCTGTTTTGAAATCAAGCAGTGTATCAAAAATGACTGGAGAACATTTAACATTTTTGGTAAAAGTTGAATGCAAATTGCACCACAATGACAATCTGCGTAGAAATTTCAATCCAACATGACATATACTAGCTATGATATTATTCTACTTCCATTGTCACAAGAGATACTGTATAATGTAATGCCATACTGAGTCCTTAGTACAGCAGTATTTACAATGGGTGGCACTGTAAAAGAAAAAGGTTGTAAACTTTATACCACAGCATTTTCAAATTGACAGAAGTGATGATTTAAAAGAACTGCTACAAATATTACAGCTGTCCAAAGACATTCCAGGCAGTGAAACATTAACATTGGGAGATCATTTATCTGGATAAAGCTTGACATTAACTTTTTTTGGCTGAAAAAATAAAAACTCTTGAGAAGCTTTTCTGCAAAATGAGATCCAGATTTTTCAAACAGCTCCGTTTTTATCTAGTCTTTCAAATAAACTAACCAGATACTAAGCACTCATTGAGGAAAATGTAAGCTGATAGCAAAACAAGGCAAGATGCCTACCCCCAAAAGACCTTTTAGTCTGCATTAGAGAAAGTTGGGAAACAAGTACAGAGGTAGAGATGGTCAGACCTTTACGAAAACATATTTATATTGACATTGAAACTTTTCCTAGTATTGACTTTTTTTCAACTCATATTGCTTCTCAGATTCAGACTGGATTCAGATATGGTTTTTGATATGCCAGATGAATTGGACTGTGCAGCTGCTAAATACTCTGGGATGAAGATTAGGCTCTGATTTCTATTTCTGCAACAACCACCAAAAAAAAAAAAGGCAGTAAAGGTTAACAAAAACTTATCATTTGTCATGAATGAGATTTTTCCATAATTTCTTATTTTAGCCAGCTCTGACTGTGGAACAGCAGGAGAGATGAGAGAAAGGAGAGGAAAAGGTTAAAATAGAGGTAGCAGTTCTGCCAAGAACAGCAAGCACACCCATGTTTTGGAAAAGTAGGGTAATATTCCATTTATACCCATGTATTTTCCAACTGAACGTTATATTGAGCATGATGGGATTCAGCTCATGTCCACGCAGCAGGTATAATCTCATTCCAAAACTCACAGGTTACAGGAAATACTCATGAGCCAGGACTGCACATCCCAATACATTCTTCCCCATCTTTTCCTTACTTCTACGGGACATCTCTGGATTTCCTATCAAAGCAGCAGATAAAATAAACAGCTAAAGTATTTGTCTTTAATAGTATATTCTGCTCTTCTGTAAGAGTGTATTGATAATAGTAGGAAAACAGCTGGGAACGTTCAGTTCTTGAGAATGTGGATTTCATCAAGATTTCAGAATTGTTTTCCAGATTTCTTAGCACTCCGTACTGCTCTGTGTGAGAGACATTTCAGGATAGAGCAGAGGTTTGAGAAGATGCAGATGTACTGAAGGGGTTCAGAAGCAAGAAATCAAAACATTACAATAACTGTAGCACAGTGGTTCCTGTGCAACAAACAAATAATTAAAATAGTTAAGCCAGCATTTTCCAAACCACAGGGGCTGATTAGCTCCTTTTCTCTCCCTAGAGCTGGAAGAGGTCCAAGAAGGAACAAGTGTATCACTTCCATTTTCTGCACTGGAGCACTCTAATTGATATTTGGAGAGTGGGACAGAGGAACAGATTTATTTTAGGAACAGGCATAGAAGAAAAATACTTAGGGGAACTTCAATGTCTTTCTTTTAAGCATGGTGACTGCATCACCATTCTTAGCTTAACAACGAACATGTTGTCAAAGCTGCTTCCTTGTTCTCTGTCCCCCATTCAAATAAGCAACCTCCCCTCTGCCGTAAAGCTGGGACAGAGGCTAACTCTGAGCTGCTGAGCTGCACGTAACTCCAAGGTTCAGCCAAAACACCAAAACCAGACCCAAAATTCCAATTTCACAAGACTAAAGAAAGAGGCAGGAAATAAGGTACATAAAAGCATTGCTTGAAATGGCAAGTTAATTTTAAAAGGAAAATGCTTGAAATACCAATGCATGCATAATACTCTATTTTCATCACTTACTATATTTACTGTATAGGCTCCTTTGGGATTTAATATTATAGTTTGTTCAACTACAGCAATTGTTTGCAAAAGATTTATTTCAAAATACTTTTCTACCATTTAAAGAATTTTAATAATGCACTAATTTCTGCAACATGACCTGATTTGGCTATGCTACTGAAACGCATAAGTGAAAAGTACAAACAGAGTTTGTTGTATATAGTACAGTGACAGCTAAAATTTAACCTTTTAAATGAAGCTGGCCAACCAACAGGACATGTATACGTACGCCCTTCGAAGACTAGTTGGTGGTGCTGTCTTGAATGTCTTCTACTCAAAAAGAAACTTTTTCTGGGAGGAGATTAAAATGTTGCCATGCAATGATGAACAATGGAAATGATGGCATTTTTCCCAGAAAGTGGAATTATTCAAGGATTTGTCCACCCAAAGGACAAATAAATTATTTGCAAAATCTGTGTGAAAACCTCAATCTGATCAGAAATCTCAGGATTCTGTTTTTCCTTGGTAAATGACACATCTTAAAAAGCTCTATTTGTCAAAATCTGAATGAGTGACTGCACTTAAAATGTTTAAAAAATGTGAAAATGTGGAGGCAATACAGCTAATGAACCATGCAAAAGCATTTGACAGATCTCAGTTACTTACTGCTGTTTCTTTTGAAGAAAAAAAAGAGGTGTTGTCAGGACTCATATACTTGAATAATAGTGGTATTTGTATAGACTTCCCTTTGCATTTCTCAAGCTGTGTTTTATTTTTAAATCTCATTTTATAGAAAAAGATTTTCATTATCAAATTTCTTTGGTTTATATCAGATTAGGTACCATGGAGGAAGTGACTGAACGGACATTACTTTATATGACTAATGTGGCCAGCTCATCCCATACACTTTAGTATTATGCACTCATACTATCTTATGTGACTTGGATAATTACCTTCAGAACTGTGAGTTAAACATTAGAGCTTTTAAGAGGTTATGTCAGTTTTCTTTAAAATTAAATTCTAGCAAAAGTACTCAATCAAAATGTTTCTGAGTAAGAATAATGGGGCAAAATTAAGATGGTGCCCAAATAGGGTTGAAGCAACTGTATGAGACAAGAAGTAGGAGTGTTACTTGACAACATCCACTGAGGAAATGAATCCCACCTTCATAAAATTAAATAATTTAGTTAAATTACTTATTTTAAATTTATAATTAAATACTATGGTTAATGTATAACACAATGTGTAACACTTGGGATAGGAACAGTACAAGAACGCTATAATGGACAAATGTTGCAGTTCAACAATTGCAAAGAACATTTTTGCTATTAGTTCTTTAGGATTTTTAACTGGAACAGAAGTGGTTTATTTGAACTGCATCATGAACAAGACAGCACTAAACTGCATGAAATGAAACCATTCATTAAAACTTCATGGAAACGTTGCAAAAAGCATAGCAAACAGCCATGGAAATGTAACAGCTGTAGTAAAACTGTGAAGTCCACTAAATGCAAGTCCTGAGGCTTGTATTACTGATTCACCCAAAAACTTTGAGTACAAGCATCACACATGAGGATGCTACGTGATATAATTGCCCTCTGAGAGTCTCTGAAAGTATTACAATAGATTTACTGGACCAATACACACGTCATAGTTACACTTATTTAATTTCCCAAGTGAGCTCTAGCAGAGCATACTTATTTGAGTAACACTGACAACTTGGAGCTCTAAAAGCTTAAGAGTCATGCAGCGATTTACCCAGGAAACTTAGTTAAAAAGATTGGAATTTATAGTCAAAACATTACTGCACTCAGTTCTGATAGATCCTGAAGATGTACTGCATTCTGCTTTGGGCTCAGATTTAGGTACTTCCTTCCAGTACCTAAGGGAGGCCTACAGGAGAGCTGGGGAAGGACTTTTTACAAGGGCATGCAGTGATAGGACGAGGGGGAATGGCTTCAAACTGGAAGAGGGGAGATTTAGATTAGATATTACGAAGAAATTTTTCACTCTGAGGGTGGTGAGCCCCTGGCGCAGGTTGCCCCGAGAAGCTGTGGCTGCCCCATCCCTGGAGGTGTTCAAGGCCAGGCTGGATGGGGCTTTGAGCAACCTGGTCTGGTGGGAGGTGTCTCTGCCTATGGCAGGGGGCTTGGAACTCAATGATCTTCAGGGTCCCTTCCAACCTAAACCATTCTATGATGTGGTAAAAAAAGGAAGCATGCGCAGAGGCCTATTCTTATTCAGGTCAGTATTCAGAATTACAGAGTAATTCAGGTTGGAATGACCTTCAGAGTTCCAACCCTGTGCTCAAAGCAGGGTGAACTTAAATCCTGTTGCTCAGGACCTTGTCCAGTCAAATTCTGTGTTACCTCCAACGATGGAGATTCCACAACTCCTCTGGGCATCCTCTGACATTACATCCCGAACAGTGAAATTTTTTTTCTAACCAGAGTATCTTATGTTCCAACTTGTGCTCATTACCTCCAGCGCTATCATTTTTCTCCCCTGAAGAGTCTGGTTCCACCTTCTCTCCACCCTCCCATCAGGGAGTTGAAGATGTCCTCATAGTCTTTTCTTCTTAAGGCCGAACAAACCCATTCCCTCATGCTCTCCTCACACTGCGTGTGCTCTAGCCTCTGACCATTTTGGTGGCCCTCTGCTGAACTCAGTCCACCATGTCAACACCTTCTGTGTACTGGGGAGGCTCAAACTCTACATGATAGTCCAGCTGTACTTTCCCAAGCGTGAAAAAGAGAGGAATAACCACTTTTAAAACCTGTTTAAGTCACTGCACCTGTCACAGATTTGCAGGGAAGGCTTTTGCAGCCAGGCCTATGGTGCCTACTGAACAAGTGAGCCAGTGCAATGGCTGCAGTAGTTTTTGCCTTTCGTCAGAGAGCGACAGAATGAGGAGACTCTGCAACGGAGAAAAAAAAAAAGGCTCAAGTTCTGACTTCTGAAACGGATTCCCTTACACGAAAACTGGAAGGTCAGAGCTACAACTACTCCTCAGCTCTGACACCTGAGGTGGAATTCATTTTCATAAGCATAGGCATCTCCCATAATTTTAGACACTTTACAGCAGCTGACACCTTCCTGGGCCTGGCACACAGACACAAGGCTTACAAGACCTTTGCCCTTCTAGAGAGGCAGCTGGAGGCGAGGCTGGAAACCCTCAATGTCAGAAATGGTGTCTGCAATGGCCACCTGCAGTTATTGCAGATCAGCTGTGGACTCAGACCCACCCACTGAGGACCACTCTGACTTGTGCTGTGTTCAGCAACTACAGCTGCTCTGGGGCAGGTTTACCTTTGGCACGTTCACGGTGCATGGATCTGGTGTTGAATGTAGACAGCACATTACATTAACTCCAAGCACAGATACGTGAGAAACTCCTCAGTTGTATAAATGGCATAAAAAGCACAGCCCCACAATGCCCTGGTTACAGCAAACATCACAGCTACTCAGTCCTACAGAAGAGAGACAAAGGAGGGAAATGGCTCAGTCCTGTTGTAGCTTCTTCCCTCTTGCCCCGAAAGGGCTGGTGTAACAAGGAGACTGTCAGCTTGGGAATTCAGTTGTCTCAGCTGACTCCGCCGCACCAAGCCACGTCTGTGCATCTTGCACATTTAGCCATTGCTTCAGAATTACATCATGAAGATAGCAGCTCATAAGCACCTTTGACATTTGCCTTTCACAGTAATATAAGTACTCTGACTATTTGAGTTGCTATTTTTTATGCTGCTTTAAATGACAGTAGTATCAGAACTGTGCACTGAATCCATCAATTTACAAAAAAATGTTACTTCAGAAAAATGAAGACTTAAGAAGAGCTTACAGCAATCTAAAAATAGTTATTTATCCTACATATTTATTCTGTGTAACTTATTGTTTATGCTCAGTTTAATAAACAGTTTACAAAGGATGACTAATACCAAATAGTTCAGACAGTAAGATGCCTCACAAACTACACGTTCCTGAATAAAACCCCTCATGTTAAAAAGCTAAGCAATAAGTATAAACTCAGACAAAAAATAAAAATCCGCCCCCTTTCCTCCGCCTCCAACCAAGTAGCTATATCTGAGCAACTAATCAATAACCTGAGAACGGAATACAAAAAAGTCACAAAGATGGTATACACAGATGAGAGAAGCAGCAGCGTATTACATACTTATCTTATTACCACACAAATAACATTTTCACGAGTATATCTCAAGGGAAGCATTTGCATTTTTAAAGTCTTAATCCCTTTTGTACAGTACCTACACTGATTTTTTCAGTTTGACAAAAAATTGATAATTGGTATTTTAATTTCAGAGCTCAGTCACAGTCACTTTGAAAAATACTTTCAATCAGCGTAAGTCATATAAGATATAACACTATATTTTTAGCATAGTAAAAACTAACAGGAAGATGTATCATAATGCAGAAGACAGGAATGTGATTGTAACAACTTTGCACAATTAACAATGCCACCTATAATGGGTGCGATGCAACTATGGTGCACTGATCCCTCTTGGAGAGACACACAAGTTGAATTCTAAAGGCACTGAATCATAGACGGTTCTAAATAAATGTTAGAAGTCTGGTAGACCTGATGTTTATTTCTTAATCCAGCAAGCATTCCTGCAGCAACAGTTTCTCACCAGTTGATAACTCCATCCAGAAGGGATTAATTATTAAGTCATGATTCTCAGTAAGCTAGAAACACTTGATAAATATAACTATCTGTATAGGTGAAGCTGCAGACATTTTAGTTTTCCTGTCAGGATCATGTTCAGATTCAGCATCTTTTTAAAACAAAACATTCTTGAGGGCCACGAGACCACTAAAAAAAGGCCAGGATCAATGAAACTCCTGGGAGTTTCACTCACTTCACTTCCAAAGTTAATAGGTTTATTAAAATCTCTTCCATCTGAACAGTTATCTCTCTGAGGTTTCCAGTAATTACTGAGTCACATCATATTAGAGTTTACAAAATGCTTAGGAAGGGATTTTAAAACTTCATTAATCTCCTGGTCCCGTCTTTGCCATGTTACAGAAACGTTTAGGGGCTGGCAGTCTCCAATAAAATAGCGAACTCTGAAACTGCAGCAAGTTACACTTGCTAAATCTCAATCTCGTCCTTTACATTTTGTAATGTGCTGGAACACAATAATGAAAAAGCAGTTAGATAAATTGCACTCAATCTAATAAGCGTGCAGTCCATTCTAATCCTTAAGGAAATTCAGTGTGGTACACTGACAGAGCTGCCTTCCAGGACAACTGAACACCAGCTGGAGAGAAAAACAAATTCTTGAGCTCAAACTTGGATCTGGGACCAAGCTGCTATCAAAACAGTGAAAAACAGGGGAGATTACTCCTGGCTTTTCTTCTTCCTGTCTCAACTATTTGTTCTTGTTATCAACAAAATGCCTCCAACACATTTAAGTGGTGCATATAGAGAAGCACATGGATACAAAATGTGCAAAGAATGCCTTGTCCCTCTCTCTGCCCATTACAGGGGAACTAATATCAGCAATAAATCCAGTAAATCTTTGTCTACGATACGTCTCCTGAACTACTGGGCAAGAATGCATTTTCTTTTTTCCTTTCCTTCCAATTCAAATCTGAGATTCAGACAAGATACAGCTTCATGTTTGCAAATGCATACTGCGTAAAAGCTTAACAGCAGAGTTAGTAACAAAATACATGAGCTATTCCTAGCCCACTGCCTTATTCCAAAACCTAACATTTTCCCTCTCTTTCCTCCATGAAAGATGGACATAGTCAACTTTTAGCCGTGAATGAATTATGAACATCATCAAATGGACAGATTAGGCTGTTATTCTCTAAACAGATGCACTTACAAACTCTACTGACCTTTGACAGGGAAATTGATTTCGCTAAGCCACCATTTACTATGCTTCTTGTGCTTATCAATACAATAAAGCTGCAATTTGCCTCCTAGAGTTTTGTCAGTGACTGCAGCAGAATGTCAAGCTGCAGGTCTGTGGTCAATGAGCTCAAGCCCATCCTCCTCTTGCTTTGTTACAGTAGCTGTAAATCTTGCTGTATGGAGCTTGAGGAAATGCATTTTGTTGAACCTAAATAGTGGGAATTTAGTCAAGCACATAACGCTTCCCAAAGAGCAGTGATTTCAGACAAGTAAAGCGAAACAAATATTTTGAAACGTTGCTCAGACCACACAAAGTTAGAATGACTGCCGGCAGTAACTGCATTTGTATGGGAAATGTATACAGATATTTTTTTTCTGCTTAAAGAACGTTCCATTTTCTTTGCAAACGTAGAGTGCGTTTGGCTTCCCTGCTACACAAACAGCCCCTTTTTTATATTTATGATCCTTATTCAGTCAAATACTGGCAAAAAGAACAGTCAGGCAAGAGCAGAAGATCAAATGTTAAATAGACTCAGTATGAAGCTACTTGACCTCTCCTCCCTTATGGCTCTGTCTTTTTGCTTGATGCTATCCCATAGCTCTCTTATACCAGCTTTTGTCTTCCAAGAGTTTCCAGTGATCCCACAGACATTCCCACTAACACCTAACAGCACTGACTTCAAACTCAGACCCCTTTCCAGCAACTGTTCAGTTCCAGTTCAGCTGCCAACTTCTCTATTGCTTCCTTAAGCCTGTGCAACTATTTTTAACATTAAAGAAATAAATGAACATGGGAAGGAACACTGCAACATTAGGTATGCTAGTACCAGATGAGATCCTTTGTTAGTTACATTTGTTTTACTTTTTCCTGTAGTGTTCCTTATTCTATTCTTTAAACATTATAACAGACAAATTAGATCTGCACAGTGAACTTCGGTCTCTCGGCTTCCTGCGCTCTTTTGTTCTCCAATTCATCTGTCTCAGAGTTCTCTACCAGCACCCGTCACCATAGAAACTGAGCACGTTTCAGTGATTACGTTCGGTGTATTATATAAAACTTCAGATATAGTAAGAAAGCTTTACGAAAGATTTGTAGGTGGGCCTCAAAGACGATCAGCATCTGAAAGCCCATTCTGCAGTGAGCCCAGCCCGCCACGTACCGTCACCTCAGGTTAGCCAGCGACCGGGATTTACTTTAGCCCAGCTGGCATGGTAAAGTGAGATGTGCTGCAGCAGCTTAACCTGGTGGTCACTCAGAAGATTAAGGTCAGAGACAAGAGAGGTGGCTAGGAGCCAGTAGCTGGATCAGAACACAAAGTGGGATGCACATGGAAACTATCTTAAGACGACATCAGGCCCCTACCTGCCCTTGAAAATACTGTAGCATCTGCATGAAGGGAGCTGCATTTGTCAAAATGAGTAGTTCTATGACTGTCAGCAGCATGCTGGCAATCCTAAAGAAAAGGTATTTTCTTTGTGGCCGTCCATTGTTACTGTTGTCACCACTGCTCTCATTATGAAAAAGGATCTTAGCCATTACAATACAGCACTGCCTCCTCTTAGTTATCTTACCTTAGTTATCAGCAGCTCGTTGTTGCTAATACCGAAGCTACTGAAAGGTCAGGTAGACTGTGCTGGTATTCAGACTCTTATCTACAGCCAGGAGGCAACAGACTTTTATGGTGGTCTCCGTGTTACAGCTTCAGTTTAGCAAGGTGTTTAGGCACACGCTTGACTAAGCAGATGACTAATACCACCAACTTCAGGCTCTTCAGTGAAAAAAAGCCACAAGAGACCCAGCTCTGCTACTCTTACCAACCTGCCAGAAGTATTTGCTTGCTGAGAATCACAGTGTAACAATAAAATAAATACTAATGTGAATATTAATTGTGCAATCAGGCCCCAGGTATGCAAAAGAACTGCATGGGTGGGCAACTACGTCTGCTCTCACAGGACCCTGATGCTGTGCATAGGTGCTGCATTCCTGCAACTTGCCAAAAGCTGTAGGAGTAACACAGCTGCTCATATATTTCAGCTTAACAAAACAGATAATCTCAAAACTATTATTAAAATAATTTGAAGTGGATGTAAAAGTGATCCTTAATTAATGGGAATGATTCAGTGTGTACTTTTGTGGAATACCAGTCTATACTTATTTTTGAACCGTAAGAGGAAAAATGTCAGAGTTGAGAAGTATGTTGCTTAATTCATCTTGTATGGAATATATTACTTAGAACAATAGAAAGATGGAGACAAAAATTACATTTAAATAGGAATATATGTCAGTGTTTTCTGGTCATGAATCTTCCCCGGTTTGGCACAATATGTGTAGGAACACCAAGCTGAAATGCTCCAGATTTTTTATTAGAAGTAGATGATTTCACACGGAACATTTTAACTTTTTCTGGAAATATTTTGTATTGCACTAACAGCATGGATATTTTTTAATATCTTTTCTACACAGCCATTTTTCCTGAGGCCACTGTTGTGTGAGCCAGGAAAATGCTTCATAAGCATTAAGGAAAACCAGAGGAAATATATATATATATAAAAGATTTTTTGCTCATCTACTAATTCCCAATGAGTTACACAGAAGTTCCATTTCACATGGGATTTCACTCATGTTGTCAGCATTCATGTAATTTACTGGTCCAGAATCTGCCCTCATCTGAGCTCCCTTTTTTCTGTTGCGTAAATGAAAGCAGTCCAGCTCTGGCTGAATGAAAGTAGGAAATATTCTAAGCACAGTATTGAAAGAGTTAAACAAAGTGGGAAAAGATAGTATTTTAGTGCAGAATCCAAAGTATACTAAGGTAAACAAATCCTGTTTTACATTTACCATTTTACAAAATAAAATATCTCAAGTAGGTGAGACATTTTTGATCATTCATATTAGTGAAAGAAGTTTATGTTCTAAGCAGCTGATTTTAAATACCTGTCTCCAGGGAAGAGGGTACTTTAGATATAGGTTGAAGAATTATCCCACCACACCATAAAACAAGCCTTGGGTGCAAAATGCAGCTATATCAGTATCTGACATCCATTTCGTACTGACATGAAGCCCACAAGAATTAGGGCAACGAATGAGCAGTGTGTGCACTTAACACACACTGCTCAACAGAATATACCACGATATTTACCCCAACAAATGCAGCATCGGAATGGCAAAGACTAAGGATGTCTTTTCTGGTGGCAGCAGAAAAAAGGGCTGAAGACCTCTCACAAACATGTGTGGGAGAGCCTTCCCATGGCTCCCTCGGGAGGGGAATTGAGCCCAAGCTCAGACCGAAGCAGCCTTTGCTCAGTTGTTCACAGGGGCAGTACGGGCTGGGTTGGGAAAGGCAAGGCATAAAGAGTGGCAGGGTAATGGCACCCCCAGAGTAGAAGAGAAAGGACCACACTGACAAAAGCTAGCGAGGACTTGGCTGTAGCTATTGCTCTCCCAGTTCTAGTGGACAAAATTCCTGGAGTGCTGCAAACAGTCACAGCTGTTGCCTGTGCTTCTCCCAGCGCTGGGAACGCGGGGTTGGTATCAACAGTCAGAGCTGTGTGCTCTGATCCTTTTGGTTGCTTTTCCAAATGAGAGGTGAGGCAATAACTGGGGAACTGCTCACCTTTCCTTCCTTCCTTCTGCAGGTGGAGGAAGCAGAAGGTAGAATCTCTCCTCCTCTTTTGCTTTCCTTGTGTCCCTCATTCTCCAGTTTGTGAGATGGGATGAGGGTGAGGCAGTTTCAACTTAAATTGGACCTTACACTGAAGCCCAATGCAATTCTCAGTGAACACAAAAATAAATACCTTCTAACTGAGTAAGTAGACTTCAGATGCCTGTCTGAGTGTAACAAGCCCCCAAATCCGCCTGCAGGAGTTAGCACTGCAGGAGTTACAGTGACGTGGACTCCAGTCTGTCACAACAAAGTACTGCAACTATTGAGGCAAATAAAACCAGTTTGTTTACGGATCGTGGATATCTAGTGGATAAAAAAAAAAATAAATCTTTTGATTTATACTTCAAGTTGGATACCATATATTTGATGTAAAAATTGAGGCAAAAATATTGGATATTGTAGAATCACCTTTCGAATACAACCAACTATAAAGTATTTTTAGCAATTCAGAATAACAGACATGGAGGTTTACAACAGATCTGTATCTCTTAGTGCTATTGCTATTGCTACCTTAAAAAACTTTCCCACAACTACCCGTTTCATCCTACTCAACACCTAACAACCATTTCTTCCCCCTCTTTTTTCCTTTATTTGCACTTAGAAGTTAACTGTATTGGCAATATCATTACAGGTAATCAGCAGCTTCTGATCTCTGCTTTAAAGATGCAAGACCTCTTGCAGAGAAATTAATCAGCATGAAGCAGGGATCAGAAACTATTTGGGTAATATGCAGAAGATGGACAGCTGCCTTCAGCAGAGAGACTAACTTTTCTATGTTACAAATGGGTGATTATAGGGCCTGAAAAAGGAACAAGAGAAAGTAAAAAATCAAAGCAGAATGAAGACTACATTGTAGAGAGCCTCAATCTCTTTTTCTCTGTGTAAGGGAAGATGGCGTGTAGGTCACAACACAAGACTTAAGTAGAAAATGAGCTCCCTAACTTCTGAAAAGGAGAGAGGAATGAAAAGAATGGAGTTGCAAGGCACTGAGCCTGGGTTCTGGTAATGCAAATCACCTATAAATTAAATGAGACTGAATTTCCTGTAATGACATGGAGAACCTTTTGCATTATGCATCGGGAGACAGAGGGAAGCTCAGGGCAATTCAATTGTACAGTCCAAAGCAGGATAAAGCGACTAGAGTGAGTTTATTGATCTAAAGAGAAAGATAAAGCAATAGGTGTAGATAGGAACATTTCTCTTTGTTAGTGTCATGATTCCAACACATTTACTGACCATCCAACTTAGAGACTGTCTTCATTATTGCCATAACACCATTCCACTTACACTCATTACTCACTTTGACACAGTACACTCTAGATGCAAAAAACACAAGGAAATATAAATATCACTTCCATGCAGTTTAACAGCCTTTTCATTTGTCTGCCTAATGTGAGGGACTGAGTCTCCATTCTTGCTGACAGAAAGAAGGAACAGTAAATCTGGATTGCTGTGCAGCAGTAAATTTGGCACTTGGTGTTAGGAAGCATGATGTAACAGGGGTATTGATGAGTCCCTCTGGGTTTAGAAATCTTTTAGAACCCCCCCCCTTTTTTGTGTAACAGCTTAAAACACAACCTAGTCACTCACCCAGACATTTTATCAGCACTTGCTGCGTTTAAGTGCAAGTCCACCTGCGACAGCATTTTGTCTGCCAAGAGTACCTGTGTCATATGATTCACTAGACAGAAGACAAAAGAATAGTTATCAAAGGGCGATCTCAGTGTTTCCTGAGCAATAAAACTCAGTCTCATCAATAACCTGCACCCAGAGCCCCCAAAACTCTCCCAAGAAACAAATAAAAAATCATTGGCTGTTGAATCAAGGTTTGATAGGATTGCCAGAGAGAACACTGCAAAGTAGAGAAGCTAAACAAAAATCAGATGTTGTTCACAATTACGCAAGGATGAAGAGCTCACTGGGGTTAGGCTGATTTCTTGCTATCTTCCTTATCATAACAGGATTCTCATCACAAAAATAACCTCATTAGATAGAGCTCTGTAAAAGAAAAAAAGATTGATCCCACAAAGGAAAACAAAATACTATTTATTTTTTAAAAGGAAAAAGGCTCAACAAAGCAAAATAAAACAATGATAGCATGCTAAGCTCAGTCCTGCAGGTATTTTTTATAAGAACTTCTGACGTTATGCAGTACATAAAGCACCCATGGGAACACACACCACGTACTGGAAAATGATAAGAGAAATGACAAAATAACATAAGGGAAAGACAGGGAGCAGTGCTGGAAGGTGCAATTCTTGTGGACACCTTTACTGATGCCAAAACCAGGTCCAAAGTTAGTATGTCATCTACGGTCTCATTTTTTCCTGTGCTGTACACTGCAGCGGTACATCACTGATAAAAGTGGAGATTACGTTTCTGCCACTAAAAGATAGATGATTAGCACAGAGACAAAACCCAACAGAAGGCTGCCGCTCCCCTAACCTGTGAATCTTTAGAATGTAAATATGCACCAAATAGCAAGCGCTTGGTTGGCACCTATCGGGAAAGGAATGATTCTACCATCAATATACATGATTTTGTCTTGCCATTACTGTACTATGCTGTAGTAGCTATTATGGTACTGTCTGTACTATGAGCACAATAGAAGAGTTATAACTGATATAGATGTAATTCCATAAATAATTTTCACCTCAGAAGCAGAGTTGACCTGCTCTCATCCTCATCACTTTCTCCTCTCCCCTCTGTTGCTCTTTAAAAAAAAAAAAGTAAACCCGATAACTTCATGACCCATTTTACTGTGTAGACCCACAAACAGTTGTATCTCTGCAACTGCGCGAATGGTAAACTGCATCGAGACAGGACAAGTAAGAGACCGGAGAAGACTGGGAGCTTCTGGGACAAGAGGAAATGGCCTCAAGTTACCCCAGGGGAGGTTCAGACTGGATATCAGGAAAAGGTTCTTCACAGAAAGGGTTGACAAGCATTGGAACAGGCTGCCCAGGGAAGTGGTGGAATCGCCATCCCTGGAGGTATTTAAAAGATGGGTAGATGTGATGCTTAGAGACATGATTTGTGGTGGCGTTGGCAATGTTAGGTTGACGGCTGGACTAGATGATCTTAAAGGCGCCTTCCAACCTAGACAATTCTATGATTCTACATGAAATAGGCTTTGGTGGCAATACGAGTTGCAAGAAAACATACCGAAGAAGTGAGCAGAATTTTACTTTGTCTTTTTTCTTTCTATTGAGATGAATTATGGTGGAAGTGAAAAGATGAACAGGTGAGAACCTTCAACTATGCCAAAATCCAAACATTTGAAAAATGAACCAGGGGAAACAGGTAATTACACTCCTTGTGCATTAACTGTGACAGCATGTTAATCTTAACACACAGCTCAGGGTGAATAAACAAGCGCAAAGAACCTAGATATGAATATAGCTAAAGAAAGAAACACTTAAGAAAACTGCCACGTATATCAATTAACTATTTGCTCAGAACAGATGTAATTCCCACCAAGCCTTCAAAAAGCCCAGTTCGGATCTCAAAACAGGTATAGGAGACAACTTGCTTTCTCAGAAATTGATGTGAAACTGGAACATTTTGTTTCAGAAGTTCTGTGTAGGCTGAACAAACTTTTTTGAGTGATACTGAGGACCAGTATTAGAATTACTACAAGTGCTGAAGTTTTTGGTTGCTAAGATGCACTGACCTCTCTCAGGAAGCACACTGATTATCTGATGTATTTTTCAGAAAAGCAAGAATGCAAAACACAGCCATTTGGAAATGAACATACAGTCCTTTCAGTGGAGGAGTTTCAGATTTAAGAGGCTATAGCCCACTAGGTAAATGTCACCCTCAAATGGGCATCAAAACCAAATCTGAGGAAATTTGCTATTTATTTCTGTCTCCTATAAAAATATAAGGGCTTGGTAATTCATGTTGGTTGTAAGTCTTCTGCCACCACTTATGATAACTATGCTTGGCAACTAATAGCATTTGGGGAGCAGTTTGTGCACATTCTGTATCAATGTTATGAAATTTGTAAAGCAGATGGAGTCTTTCTGCTACCGCAACTTAAACACCCCTGTGGCTCATATTTGTCAAATACACACATTGCACAAACATCCTGATTGCCTCTGTCATCAAGGAAATCAATAATATCCCGACTCCTCAGCAAGAGCCCTTCTCAGTCTTTCATAGCACGTCATATTTCTGTGACTGAGGCATATGAACAGAAGGTGCTCACAGGGTCACTGGCCAGGCTATCCAGCATCCTATGGATGAACACTTTTGCTCGACAGAAGATTTCTCAAGGAACATCTTCAATAATAAGATCATACGAACAAACAGATGAAACACTGCGGTTTTACTGTAAATTTGGGTAGCTGAGCAAATGAGACAAAGTTCCAATGGGTGAGCGTATCACCATTTTATATGCCACAGCTGTGTGGCTTAACAGTTCTGCTCTCCACAGCAGAGCTTAAGATTTCCCAGTTGACTTTACTGCTATATTTAACCAACTAAATATAGAGAATACTCGACTCAGATTTGTAGAGTGCCAGTGTGCTATTTCTCACAAGACATCCGTGCTAGCAAATACAATTTATGCCCTGGAATAATGTTGTGTGATGTGTCTGGGTATGTAACCCCAGAACTGCCCTTGGGGTTCTCCCCCGGTGGCCAGCAACGTGCCGAGGGACGCGGAGGCAGGGATGGGATGTTTCACTGCCCCTCCAGATACCCCCAGCAACCATCACCAGGGAGACTCTTATTCTATTAAGTGAAATTTCGCTAATCTAATTCTAGTAACAACATTTCCAACGTTTCTATCCCCTAGACCAGTGACAGGGCAGGGTTATTTTTAATTGGATGGTAGCTTTTGGTAGATTTTTAAAATTTGGATTAGTATTTCTCACTACAGAAAAAATAATTCTTAAAAGTACTAAGATTTGTCACAGTTTTGCCTTAATTATAAATTCAGGTTTTCTTTTTTTTTTTTTTTTCTGAGGAACTTACAATGAAACAAGCATCATATTTGAGCTTCTTTTGCTTTTCAGCTGTGGTAGTATCAAAACATACTAAAACATCAATATATTCTGTAACATGTAGCACCTTGCTGTTCTGTACTTTTCTTTAAAAATGAGATAAAAAAGAAAATATTAATGTCTTACTTGGAGCATATTTTATGCATTAAAAATACCACAATTCAAAAGGACTCCTTTGTTAACAAACCTTTATGGACTGCACATGGTTAACAAGGTAACTAGACTTTTCAGACCTGGGCTCTGTTGGAGCAGGAGGAGTGTGGATTCTGTGTTAGCTGGAAAAACACTAAAGGTAATGCAGAGAGTGAATGCAACACAGACATGAGGCAAATTTCTATGTATCTGCATCTGGATCTAACAGTGGATGGGCTCCTTATATTTCTCATATATTAGTATCACTGCTGTACACTTTGTTTTACACAAGGAGATTAAAGTAAATCACTGAGACAAGTATCAGCACAACTTACCAATTGCATTGAACTTCACATTTGATTTTTTTAATATTTAATGTTTTAACATTTTATTTTAACTAAAAAAAAAATTTAATATGAGCTTTAGGTCAAATTTGTGACATATCCTGGCTAAACATGGTTCCACAAGAACTTCCATTCTGGAGAGTGGAAGGCAGACTGTACCTTTCACGTGATTTCGTATCATCCAAATGTCGCATAGCAATGGCCATTGTATTTTATAAAGCACTTGCTTGAGTTAAGCCTGGGACTTGACTCAGCTAAGAATGTGGTATCAGAATATGACTAAATGACAACAAAACATGTAACATGTGTTATATTTTTATATGTTTCCTAATTCAACTGATGTAAAGACAGGCAGTCATAAAAACCACGCAGGCATTAATTAAAGCATATAAGCATAAAACATACTGCAAACAAATCTTTAGCTCTCACAATACTGTTCCTCCTGTCCATCCATTTGTCAAATAAAGAAGGGAAGCTGCTTTATAACCAGCAAAACAATAGTCATATTGTAGGCTGTTATATTAATTGTTATTTCTTTGTAGAAGTCCAACTACTTGAGAGCATTTGTAAAGTTAAGTTATATACTAAAATATAACCTAACCATAACTCAAGAAATATGTTCTGCTAGAAACTGGAAAAACCAATATCCACTTAGACAACACAACACTACCGTGTGACTAAGGGCAGGATATTTACTCTTTGGAGCACAGAGCTTGAGGGTTTCCAGGACACTCTGAGGGAGCGGTGACAGAGCAGTGCTGAAGCTGAACGAGAGATCAGGAGTGCAAACACACTGCAGATAAATCCCTCTCCCAAAGAATCACTGCCTTATCAAAACTGAATCAACCTCTGACTACTAGCACAGCCTAAGTATCTGTTTTTTTCAGTGCTCCTAGTTTCTTGGTAACATTTCTCTCTACCTGTGAAACATGGTCATTTTTCTAAAAATAATGTGAAATCCACCAAAGCCTTTTCCTAACTCCACTCATGTACCTCAGGGAACTAATACTCAAGATATGACTGTAGGTACTTTGATACTAAGATACATCTCTCCAACATACAATATATACTTCTCAAGAGCAGATTTCAAAAGAGCAGCAGGACTTCCCTCTCCTTCCAAGCTGTACTACTATGGTAACTTTTAGGTAGTCAGTGAATAGGTGGGGATGGCTCATAGTTTCCTGATCTGGTTAATTACTTTTTCAGTAAGCACTTATGAATTATTTAGCAGTGGTTTAAAAATTAAAACATCTTTGCTTTTTTAGAATAGGAGATATCTGACTTTAGTGTGCCACTTACAAGTAGGAGTTGAAGCAGAGACGAAGTAGATACACTTCTGGAGGAGATCACAACTTTCACTGCAGTGGCTGTCAAGCAGAGGAAACGGCACCAGTGGATCATTCACTGCTGGGAGGACTGGGGCCATAACCCACTCATTAGCCCATTAGCACTTCTCAGGCAGCACTTTGTGTCTCATGTGTTTTCATCTTCACAACTTCACCCACGCCTGTACAGAAGTCATCAATAAATGACTGGGAAGGCTACTAGGTTAGCAAAACTAATATGCTTTTCTCCTCTTCTGGTAGGAGTAGAAAAGATTCACCAGGAGCAAAGGTCAGTCAGCTGGGGCACTTCTTGCTTTTAAGCAGCAAGTATTTTCACATCATTCCACTCAAGTACATAAAGCAGCAGCCAGACTTAAGCAATTAAGCTTCATTTCGGAAGTAGCTACATGATTCAGAAGGAAAAAGTTTTTTTTTCTGAAGCATGTAGACCTGCTGTAGGAACATGCACAGACTATCATAGAAAGGAGAATGGTTACAGTCCATGTATTTTTAACATAGGACCTTCATTTTGACATGTAGTAAAGAGAAATTAGATAAATAGATTTCAAAGAAAACAAATGTAAGAGAAATCAGTGGAAGAATAAAGAGGAGGGATACCCTAGCAAGTTTCTAAACTGCCTGTTCCAAAATGGAATCAAACTGTTGTACTCTCTTTAAATCTGGTTTGGTTTAAGCATGTTGCCACCATCCTGCCCCTCTGCAGTCTGTGAATAAACCCACACATAAAAACCTACACTTCCTCACTCTCTCTTTTTCTGACAGTCAAGAGGTTTTGGTTTTTATTTAAAAAAGGTAGCATATTGTCTAATGCTGAATCTTCATAAATACTTTATCAGAAAAAAATGAATTACGTTTGAAGCTGAAAAGATATTTTCCTTTTCAGGACTCTCTCATAAATTCTCTTTCCTCTCATAGTCCATCCTATCCCTAAAGGATAATGTATCAGACAGAAGGATAAGAAAAACAGAGAGAGTTCTACTAATGGAGAGAGATGCTCAGTTATCCAAATAGGGTGGCTGCCTGTATCTGGTAAGATGTTCGCTTTAAGAAATTCTAAGAAATCTCTAATAAGGAGATTATATAAATTTCAATACTTACTGTTGCCCAAAACCATCAAACGCTGACATAAAAGAGCAGGTATAGGGCAAATTTCAGTGTTTCTGAAATGCATCTTTGACGTACAATTGTTTTGTATTTATTTATACTTCAAGACGGCTGTCCCATTTACTTAGATACATGCCAAGCCCCATGAAATGCTTTTCTGCTGTGTTTCAATTTATATGCTGATGCCAAGTTAATCTCAGTTCACCATGTCCCTTCATACATGCTGTCAATCATCTTTATGATGTTTTTCTCAGCTTGCTACATCATGCTTACCTGTACCTATCAACTTATATCTAAGGAGTGTAAGGGCTGTGTATCCCTACTGCTCTACAGAAATAATCTTTCTTTTTCTAGAGAATACAGATTAATGATTTAAATAGTCAAATGTATTTATAAGCCTAAACCACTTTTTTCAATATGTTATTATGTTTGGGCAGCAGCATTTCAAAACTACAAGCAACAGTAGAAAACAGGGTTATCTTACTAAGAATTACATTATTTTTTATCAGGGCATGATGCTGCATGTAGATGCAGGGCTCTCTTACCTTTTGGGTTACAAGGATTTAGCACTCCACATAAAGCTTCTACTTAGAGCTTCCTCCTTAGATGGAATATTCTGAGATTTTATTCTGTTATCATTATATTAATTATCAACAAAGTCAAATTCTAGAAAGAATGCAGGTTTTACACCACGTATATTAATGGGGGGGGGGAGGGGAAGAGGGGAAGGTTGGTCACACATTGACATATCGTTTCATAACCAAGATTACCACCAATCTTAGATGAAGGAATGCTCTGCTAGAACACAGCCATGGACTTCCAAAGAATGTATCTTTTCAAGTTTGGCTAGGACCAAGTGATGTATACAAGCAAGTATAATAATATGAGCCTAAGAGCCTTTCCCAATGGAAAGACTCAGAAAACACCTCCCCCATATAGTCACTCAGCCCACCGAGAAAAATAAAAAAATCTTGTTTAGCATATCTTTTTCGTCATTCTGTAATATTTCTGTATATAGTATCAAGAATCAAGGCTGCTGCTTTTTTCCTTTACGACACCAGCTTAGAAACTCATCTCTCTTCAAGATAACACTGTAAAGCAATATGCATAAGTGATTTCTCTCGGGTGATACAACAGATACAAGACTTGACAAAGAACCTGTTCAAGCTGTTACATGGGAATTGTTACCCAGCTATACCAAAGTGAGAGAAGCATGGTCCAGAATGAATGTGAGAACAGAATTTTGAATTCCTTGGGCTGCTGCCCCTGAGGTGAGCCCACTCAGTGTGAGCACCAAGCAGATTGTGTCAGGAGAGTCTGTGCTTCAGTGTTGAGCACTCTCAGGTAGAAAATGGAAATTTCACACCACTTCATTAGTTATGAACGCAGTAAACCAAATCTTGCCCTCTAGCATTCTGGCTAAGACAGAGTAACTGCAGAAGTCAACAGAACTGTACCTGGTAGTAGAGATGGGAGAATTTGGCCCTGATAGCTTCAATAGAACCTCAGTCACCAGCAGGAGCTCAGACACAGAAAAACTCTGTTTTGTGGGGGAGCGCTAAGCAGTGAGCCTTTTTAATATTTAAGAATATTTCCTTCCTGGTGTAATTTCTCAGGGGTTTTGTTTGTCTTTCACTTTATGCAGTAGCAGGCTCCCTGTCTCCTCCAAGCCCCAACCTTTCCTTAATTTTCTGCAGTGGACCAGGCGGTGCAATAAAATCGGACAAAGTCTTTTTGCATTATTTTAGGTCCAGTTGAGTATAGGCCAGAAGAGCTACACTTTTTCCTTAATATGCCTTCTTGCTGTAAGAGGAGGAATCCATGCCATCTCCATGTCCAATAGGCCAGGGCGAGCGGCAGTGATAGGGGAGTCAGAGCATTTACCCAGAATTAAAGCTGATTCAGAACTTCCAGGCACATACATACGTTTTCACTGAAAATTAAGATGCACTCTAACACAGTTTGCCCTCTTTTAACTTCAGCAAGTTATAGGTTTTATGGGGGAACCTCTTCCAAGGAGCAAGTTGAGTTGAGCTGATGAATCTCAATTATTTGCTAATGAGATGTGTAATTCCTGAGTACCACTTTGAAAATGTACCTCATACTGTTCGAATGTATCCTTGTGTTCTCTAAGGGTGAGGCAATTTCCCTGAACCTTGAAATGAGCTGGTAGAAGGAATCAGTACTTCACGGTTTCTGGGAAAAACCTAAATCACATGGAGCTGTATCAAAGTAGCAACTGGTGTGGGCAGGGAATGATTATAACGGTGTGAGGCTGAAAACTTTATTTTAGACTCCTGCGTAATTGCAACAAGATGAGAATCTCACTGACATGAGGCTGAGAAGAGGCAAAAGGGAATGTGCTGACATTTATTTATTTTTAAATGGAACGGACAGTTCAGAAATTGAATAGTTGTGCACAGCTGGCAAAGTATGGCCAGAAAAATAATCAAAGTAAAAAAGGGAAGGGA